>JAJHZJ010000447.1:12140758-12557165 GCA_023548195.1 Bettongia penicillata ogilbyi | reverse complement strand
TGCTGATGATGTCATGCTTCTTCCTATGAGGAGACCAGTATACTCCCATCTTTCTCTTATCCTCCCACCCCCTGTGGAAGGAAACATCCTCACCTTTCCTTTAACATGCATAAAAGTTAAATGGAAAACTAAGTAAGAAGGAAAAATGGAATAAAATGGTGCCCAACTAAGCCCTTAGCGACTGGTCAAAAAATAATTGAATCTGTTAGTCTCAGAAAGCTTTCTTAGGAGCCGGTAAGAAGTATGAAGACCTGCAGAAAGTTGTCTTAATGTTTTTGGTTTTGGAGGAGGGCTCATTATAAGCATTCATTAACATGGTTACAGAAAATGTATTTCAGTGTTGCGAGCTCCATCTGTGATCCAGCAATCTAACCTCACACTCAGCTAATCTCAGTACCCCCAATTAACTTGACTGTTCATGAGACAGGAAGGTTGGGCTCACCATTTGGTCCCTTAATCTATCCTATGCAACTGTGTATGAATGTAAAATGTGAAACCAAGTTTTATACTTAAATGTAAATTGACTTGTGTATGTCAGCTAGTTTTATTTAAATTCATTTTGAAATACTTCCCTTGTAGGTATCACCGTCTACTCTATTGGAGTGGCTTGGGCACCTTTGGACGATCTGAAAGATATGGCCTCTGAACCAAAGGAGACTCACGCCTTCTTCACAAGAGAGTTCTCAGGATTAGAACAGATAGCTACTGATATAGTTAGAGGTATTTGTAGAGATTTCTTGGAATCACAACAGTAAAGGTGACATTTTCACTGCAGAAAGAAATGGTATAAAGGTCTCTATTGCTTATGCTCTGATGTTTTCAATACATACTTGGATTAACACAATAACATTATTCTAAAGATATTAGTACCTCTCAAACAATCTCCAACAACTTAATCGAACGTATATGCTGTATGTTTTACATTCATGGCTTTATGATAGGCATAAGATTCAAGATGGTATTTGGAAGCACCACATTTCTTATCTACAAAAATACTCATAATTTTGGTTAGGGAAAGCTGGTTATCCTTTAATGTCAATTGACATCTTTGTAAGCTCAACAGAAATTATCACAAATAAAAGGTAACTGCAAATTGGTCTGAAAGCAGAGATACCTTCTCCAAAAAGAAAAAAAATTGTCAAATGTGAGAGATAGAAAAGACACATTGGCACCTATGTAGTTATAGAAGTGGCTCTCAAGTTTCTCAAAGCTTGCCAAAATGACTGATATCATGGTCATAATGGACAAAATAGTATTTGATCCAATTATGTTCTGCTCATTTGGAGATGTTTCTTTAACATTATGCACTCAAGAAGGATCTTTTGGTATTTTATTCATCCGTTAGGTGTTCAGCAGCTGTAAAAGGACTTATAAGATAGAAAGGAATCATTTATCAAGCTTTAAGTAGTGTAATTTTATAATAACTTATGACTAGCAATTCATTACACTGAACGTGGGGGGAGTGCCTTGTCTTTTTCTATTTATATCCTTAATTTTTGTACAAGTTTAAATGAAATTGGCTAGTACAATAAGAATCTCTAATGTACAAAAAAGACAAATAAGATTTAAACTCATGTTGTAAACATTTTTCATGAAGATAACTCAAAAGAAAAATACATACATATTGCAAATAACTTAGAATGAAAAAAGGATTTGATTATTTCAATGATTGGAGAGGGAAGTGGGAGAGGAGAGGGAGGAAAAGGGTCACTTATTGAGATAAATTGGGGAAAAGGTCATTACTGAAAAATGCCTTAGTTATTTTTAAGCACATACAATAACAAAGTGAATGGGTGACCCCAGAGACCGTGTTTCTTAGTGAGAAGACTTTTTATTAATAATTTGCATTATTATTTTCACACAAACGGATGTTCATAAAACTGCCTCTCTTACTAAAGTTAAATAGGAACAAACCAACCAAGAGAGGCAAATCAAATAAATCATCAGTTTAAAACCATTTTCCTGTCAACCAACCCAGTACAACTCTAAAGCAACAGGCTCTTCCCCTCACCCTTCAACTCCCCTACACCTTGGTGTAAATTCTTATTAAAGCCACTCTAAAACTGGAGAACTTAAATGAAATAAAAAGGGCTTTCAATAGCATCTAACTAGTTTTGACCAAAACAAAACCGAACAAAAAGTTCTGCCAATCAATTTCTTGTAGAAATAATTGAATGTATTCTTGGTAACAGAGAGGAAGACAAAGCCTATTCACACCTTTTTAAAAACCACTTGGTCAAACAGTATGGAGCTTAATTTAGACAATGTGAGCATTCCACATACTGGGAGGGAGAATTTTTTGAACTATATCCAACATAACCCTCTTCTTTTCTTTGGTCTTTGACCTGTGATTTCATCAAGGTAAATTATACAAATACAGACCAACTCACCTGAAAATCCTTTAAGTTGCCTTGTCCTGAAGTCCTAAGTTAAATGACTTGCGCATTAACCAGTGTGTATCAGACTTGAGCCCAAGGCTAACCTTATAAATCAGAGGTTCTTAATCTGGAGTCCACAGACAAGATTTCTCAGGGCTTGTGAAATTGGATAGAAAAAAAATTACATCTTTACTCTCACTAACTTTGCCATTGTTACAAGTATCTTGAAATGTAATTTATGCTCATCACTACTAGATATACTTAACAGAAAAACTGGTGCATGAATTGTATGTGCTCAATCTCCCCAACTATACAGTTTCAACATAATAGTCTTTCTTTGTAATTATATTTTACATTATGCATTTAAAACCATTATTCTGAGGTGTCAAAAGGCGTCACACCAGACCTGCCAAGAATGCTTCAGATTACTGTTCTAGACATATAATACTCCCAAGCTGCCTCTCTCCCAAACTGCTCGGCAATGTTTTTTGTAAATGCACATTTCCATACATGACTTTTTAAACTTATGATTACATTATCTTGAGTGAAATGTGATTTGCATATTATTTCGTGTACCTTAGGTTTATTTCCTTAAAAAAAAAAAAGGTAGTTATTTCCATCAGTGAGTTGGATGAATCATGACACTACAATTGACACCACTTCTAAGAATGCCTTTTTTACCATGTCAGAATGTTTAGGGGACACAAGCAGCAGTCCTTGGCTGCCCATACCCTATTCTTAAGGGCAAAAAGGCCCTGAGAAGAAGTATCAGACAGTTATGGCAAGGAGCAATAGAAGGGAACTATTATACTCCGTGTAATAAAAAAAATGCTTCACAATCCTCCTTGCACCCTGGCTTTTAAGAAGTTGGAGAATGTGAGAAAAGCTGAGACAGCATTTCTATTAGGCTAGGAAGGAAAGAAGTCTCTGGCAGAAAGTAACAGGTAGTGGTGGCAGCAATACAAAGAAAGCCCATGTGAAGAGGTTTAGGTGGTGAGATAGAACCACTCTGATGTATGCCACAGACGTGCTTGTGTTAGATTCTGATGCCCCAAGTTGTAATTCTGAACATATTTGCATGGAGAAACATTATTACAGGTAGGAATGGCATTTTATAGCACTATTACTGGTTTAGCTACATTACAAGTTTTTAAGCATTAGGTTAGGGAAATTAAAATATCATTTATAACATTGATTCTATAGGAAAATTAAGTTGAGTGATCTAAATGACTGATACACAAAAATCACAGATTGGGAACTGCTTAAAAATTCAATTTGATCTTTAATGTCTTTTTCCTAGATTAGGACAAACTAAATTGGAGTAGGGGATGAGGGAGAGGAGAAGAGACCCATTAACATTTTGATTTGACTTTTGTGAGGAGGGGAGAAGGAAAAGGGAGAGGAAAAGAGATCAGATTTTTTAATTGCTTTTCAAAACAATACAAATGAAAGTAACGGTGGTTCAATGGGCATAATATAATTTCAAAGCAGATACAAATTACCAAAATCCAGTTTCAGGATCTGCAAGAGAAAATCCAACTTAGATGAAACTCCTGGAAAATTATTCTCAAGATTGATGTTGACTGTACTGTTATAGAGTAATATTTTCAAAACACTGAAAAATTAGCATAAATTTAAAATTCAAGTGCTGTTTTAAGCAGCATGAAAATTAAAGGATCTACAAAATTCTCTAATTCAATGACTAAGAATAAAGTATTACACTTTATTGCTATTCAACACAAAATAATGTAGCCAACTGTAACATACAGGTACACCATTTAATATTTATTATATGCATTTTATATACATTATTTTTCAACAGCTGTACTTTTGCTATGTGGTACAATCTTAAAAATTTGCTGATTCATAGTTTGTAAAACAAAAACCTTACAAAACTCATCAAAACTCGCAAACTGATCAGAAAAGTTTTGTGGAAGACTAGAAAAAATACTTTATTGTCTTAATCATGCATTACACAAACAAAATCTTTAGTTACACCGTAAAATTAAGCACATCTGAAAAAATAAAAACAGGGATAACTAGTCCAAACACAGCAGATTTCTGAATCCTGATTCAACTACTTTTGTGTCCTATTTGTAATGCAAATATAACATTTTCACTCCAAATATTTTTTAAACAAGATAGCTTTTCTGGAATTGTGGTAAACTGAGATATGTAACGGGAGAAAAATAACTTGGTTTGCAAATTAAACTATGAAATTATCAATTTTTAGTCTATTTTAGACTGTTCAAAGAATGCCATAATAGATAGACAGGGCCCTTTAGCACATACATAAAGGATATAAAGACCAACAAAAAAGTGAAATAAATAACAATAGGCCATTAGAGTAAGATGGGTAATCCTTGATAAATAAACTTGTAAATACAGTAAGATGTACAAAATATCACATAGTGATAGGATGCCAAGATTAGTTTTTTGTTTTTGTGTTTTTTTTCTTTTTAATTTTAAAGAGTTCATTGGGGGTGGTAAGCCCCAGTGTTTCATTTTAACACATCTTTCTTTACAGTCCTTTATTTATGAAGACAGTTATGTAATGATGATGAATTAGCATCCTTATGGAAGGACTTAGCTGAGCTGTATTAGGCAAAAGAAGGGAAGAGTGGTTACACGGCAGCGGGTCAGTGAGATCTCTGTGTTTTAGGGTTCTATAATGCAGAAAAAACATCATCAATACAATCTTGAGCACTGTTGTGACAGGCTAAATATATAAAAAGACTTATAAAAACTAGAATTTTATCCAAACATTTTGTGCAACTAATGCTAAAATATTTTAAGTTAAATTTCCTTTTCTTTAAAGCAAAATAAATTTAAAAGGGAATCTGTGGCATTCAACTGATAAACAGAGAAGATCACTAAGAGATGAAAAGAAAGCTACTCTTGGAGCTCACTTCCCCCCACGAGAGCACCACATCCTAACCCTAAGGCAGCACACAGAGTCCAAAATAAGTCTTTTTGTAAGATCAGACTCCACGTTGGCTTAGACACATAATGAACAGACATATGCTCAGTTCATATCCAGTAAAGGCTACAAATACTGGTTTCCTTTTTTGCCCCCACAAAATACAGTGATTACAGTTAAAATGAATGAGCCTGACATTATTCAAGATGTGGTGATTTTCACCAATTTATACCTGCCCCAAAACAGCCTTTGCCTAGGCAGATCATACGTAGTGTCTTATCAGTAACCTCATTGATGGCAGTGATGCATTCCCTCTTTCTGTCCAAGAAGTCCTGCTATTACATTGCAGGTTTTTGTTACGTCACACAAATACTTTGGCAAGGGCATCAGCTCCTGCACTGGCAATATATGCTTTTGATGGATGGAAAGCTACATCATAAATGGATTCATCTAATTTCTTCCTATGAGCTGTTATTTCTTGCACACACGTCTTGCTGTCTAAATTCCACAATCTAATTGAACAGTCATGACCTAGGGGAAGAAGGTCACAATTGATTAGGTTTTGCAACAGAACCACAATTAGCATACAACATGCAGACCTCATGAATTGTATTAAAACTTACTTCCAGACATCAAATAGATGCCATTAGGATCTACTGCTAGACTTGTAACAGCATCCAAATGAGCAACCATAGAATGGATCATTTTACCTATGTGAAACACAATAAAAAATGTCAAATTTCTCCAAGTCATTTACTCTGGAGGTGGGGAGGCTGGAGAGAGAGTAACACTTATTTTTTTTAACATGTTAATAGCAATAGTTTCATTTAAGAGCAAAATCCTAACATAGAACTAATTTCTTATAAGTAGCCTCAAATAACCAAAATGAATTGGCAACATGTGGTAGACACTGAAAACATACCACTGACAACAAAATCATATCTATATGAATCCATATGAAATTACACAATTTGCAGAAGTGAATTCACTTTTACAACATTTAAGTAGACTGGAAAAATAAGCAATTGTTCAGTGGATATATCTTCCTACATAAATTCAAGATTCATCAAGCTCATTATTCGACTGAGATGCTGATCATTTCACAAAGCAGGAACAAGTAAACAAAGGCTGGCCATGGACCCAGGTTGGTAGTCAGGTAAAAAAAATCTATAGACCTTCTTTCAGAACATTTTTATGCATAAAATTTAAATAAAACAGAACAAAAACTTCAAGATTACAAGGAAACAACTACCACTAAAATAAAAATATTGACAATAACAAGTTCATGAACTCTAAGTTAAGAACCCTTGGCCCAAAGAAACTAACTCTGAATTGACTCAGGCATCAATTTAAGACACTGTAAAGAGCAATCTAATGAAACAAATGCTTAGTATTAAAAAGACATGAGAAAAGCAGAAGGCACTATGAACCAAATACTTTTCTAAGTTGGGAATGGCAATCTTTGCTATAACTTGTCACTCTACTGAAGTCAGAGAAGTGGCAAGCACTATAACTCATGCACATTTCCCCTAATAATCCTCTACTGCTCAAATGCTGGAGCTGTTTCTAATAAAATAAGGTCTGCTTTCTGAACTGCCATGTGTGTGAGTGTGTGTGGGTGTGTCTCTCTCTCAATTCAGGTTTAGCTTAGTATTTAAAGGACGCCTAAAGCTCTATATAAATGATCGATTGCTACTATTAATTCTCAAGTAAAGTACAATGTACTGTTAACTGGCAAGATAACCAGAAAATTCATTTTTCAGGTTAAATCTTACCATATATACTTACTTTGAAAGAATGATAAGCCAATAAAATAAACTATATGAACATAATTGTGAATTTAAAATAATGCAATCATTCCTTGATGATAAAGAATATTACTGTCATTAAAAGCAATCATCATTGCAGAGATGTGTGAAGTAAATGAAGAATTAAGCTAAAAAAGAATTTTTAAGAACATTTTGATTTCCATTTATTTGACCTATGTTTTTCCTCCTAATTTCAAAGGAGTGCTTACTACTACCAGTATTCCAAGTTCTAAAGCTAAAATGTATTATATATCATCAACTTTCCTACTTTTATCAGGAACATAAAACACTAAATGATTTAAGCTATTAAAGCAAGAAAAAAAACATTTCAAACAAAGGTACTATATTCTTGAGATTAAATCGAGATTAAAGCATACATGGCAAAAAGTTTCAAAAGTAAAGATTCATTCCTTCCTTAATGGGATAATTTTGAAATTATTAATTTCAAAAGAAATAAGATTTAAAAAGGCAGTAATACTCTCATGACGAAAATAACAAGGCCAACTTACCCGTTTTATTGTCAAAAAACTTGATGTGTCTATCTTCATGAGCAGTAATTGTAACAGGAAGTGTGGGATGGCTTACTACCCTGTTAATATGATTATTTGATTGTAAACCTGGATGGAGAAGAAAAAGTGCAACCAGTGACTCATTCAGTTTTCTTTACTACTACATCTTGTACTAATCACAAGAGATTATAATCTCTTATATAGTCTGTACTATTAAATTGGGAGTCAGTGGCAAATTAAGGTCTCTACTTAACATTAAGGCCTAAGCACCAAAGTCTAGGGTGATGTTTATGGCCCCTTTTCACTACTCATTCCACATGGGAGGTCATTAAATTTAAGATTATCTAGAATGTTGGTGATTTTTCTAAGTTTAAGATCAGTATACAACATCAGTGACAAAAATCAATAACAAACCAATTACTGATTTTTAAAAAAAAAAACCAATAGATTTCACTTAATTTATTAAAACTACATAAGGTTATTATGAGATGAAAATGAGGTGCTAGAGACTTTTTGTAAACCCAAACAATAAAAATTAGCCTTGTAGAAAGAAAAAAAATTAAGGGTTTTATCAATTCTAGGAAAGGAGAGGAAAGAGTGGACAAAACTTACATTTATAAAGCAATTTACAATTATAAAGCACTTTATATACAGCAATTCCATTTCACCCTCATAGTAACCATGTGAGGTAAATAGTGTACATATTATTCCCATTTTACAGAAGAAGAAACTGCTACTTGCTAGCTGAGTGAAACTTTGAGCAAGTCATTTAAGCTCTAAACCTCAGTCAAACATGAAATCCTTTCAACTCCAAGAACAAAAACAAACTAATTTCTGTATGCACTAAGAGACTTCAATTCAATGAGATCCACCATTGTGGCTCATGTGATACAGATGAGTTTTAAAGCCATGGACAGATAGAAGAATTTACATATACTATGTTTTTTTAAAATTTATCATTGATGGTTTTAAACCTCCTACTCAATCGTATCATTATAATATGGAGGTAACCTTGAGTCCTTAAATACTGTGTCAGTGAGGCATAACTGTGACAGGTTTTACTAATGAACTATGTCACATATCCCATGTGTAAAAATGCCCAATCTATATTGGCTAGATGAAAAAAAGGCAATAACTCAAGAGCACAGAATGAAGAGTTCAGAATTAAGTTAGAAAAAAGCCAATAAAGAACTTAGTTCTTGATCCTTGAATCTCCTAATCTTATATTTAGGCAATTTTATAAATAAGTCAATTTATAATGAAAACTTCAGGAAATAATCTGAGTTGACGAAACAAGACTAAATACTATTTAATTTGGTCTTGTAATTATTCTTTTAAAGAAAATTCAGGGCTATGCCTCATAAGATAAATGGTAAAAGTGAATAGTTTTCAAAGTATCACAGTACTAAACAATTACATAAAAAGCTGCTTTAAATCTATAAAGATAAATGACAATCAAAACAACCTGAAGATCAAAGCTTACACCTGTCAGAAGATGGACACCTGATAACTGATAGTCAACGTTGTAAAAAAGACAAGTACAATAATTCGCTCTTAGTGGACCTAAAAATTGGTCCAACCAATCAAGAACTACCATAGAAAAGTCACTAAACGATTCTTTTTTTTGACTCAGTGGCTGCACTGCTGAGCATATATAGCAAAGAGAACAAACACAGAATAAAAGGCTCCACAAATCCTGAAAAAATACTTTTGTGGTAGCAAGAAACTTAAACTGTTATGTGCAAAGAACAAAATGCTATAGCAACATAAGAAATGACAAACACAATAAATTTAAAGGTGTGGCAAACAGGTAGGAAGCAAAGTGAATGAGTAGAATGAAGTCAACAACCAGAGAAAAGAATACATACATTAACTTTATTATTATAAATGGAAAAGTACATTAAAAGGAAGTTAAATTCTGAGTAACTACAGTGACTAATCTTGGTTCCAAAGAGTTGATGAAGCACTTCCCACTCCAGTTCCTTTCAGTGGAGAGTCAGGAGGACAATTCAGACACACTCATTCTATATTTGTTGCTTTTGCTTAATGCTTTTCTTTATTAAAAGGGAGAACTAAAGACCCATCCCCTAATCCCACTTTCCCACCCCCTCTGCATAGGAAGGGCAGAAGACAGGACAGCAGGAAAAGTATGATGGAAAAACAGCCATGATCCTCAAGCAAACTTACCAGACTCTACCTGTGATGAAAGCATCAACAATGATTGTGATGTTTCTAAATCATAAATGACTGTACTGCCAGTGTTAAAAGAGGTCACCATATGAGCAGGATCACAGCCTATGAAGTCAACAGATGTAGGTATTCCATGCTCTAAAAAGAGGTCAGGAGTAATAACAATGTATATATGACAGCAAATAATCATTACAGAATCTTTATTCTTTTGGAAAGAAAAATTCTACATATCATCAACTACATTAGGATGCTGGGCAATTACCAGAATCATGCAGGATGAAAAAAACACTCAGGTAACTGATGCAAGAATAGGGAGAAGTTTAAAAAATTATCCAAGATATACATGAAGCACAGTCATACCAGCAAGATATAACCCATATGCATCGTTTAAAATGATTTGAGGTAATAAATAGTACCTATAAAATTACTAAGAGATAAAATGAGAGACAAGAAGGGTGGCACTCATCAGTTAGAGGCGTATTCCCCTGGTGAGCAAACTCCTTTGATCAATGCAGGTCAGCACTTTCTGCTACTTAAAAGTCTTAGGGAATCAAAAGATTAAATTACTTGTCTATGTAACCAATATGAAGGACTTGAACCTAGGTTTTGAAGGCTCTGAGGCCAGCACCTTATCTAACAAACCAAACCACCTCTCTCAACTTTAGACATACATAAAAAGTGCTTTTTTAAAAGTGCTAGAAAAATTAAAATCAATTTTTTCTAATACAAACTACTTAAGAGTTTATTTTGAAAAGAGGATCCTTTAAATCATTAGACTGATCTTTAAGATCAAAGGTGAAACTTCCTTTTGCTTTAAACAGGTGACTGGCAGCCAAAATATTAACATAAATTTCCTAGTATTTTTTCAACCAATAAGAATATTCCTCAAAACCTATCTTCAGTTACTGTGTCAAAAGCAAAGGAATTAAAAACTTAACTCCTCTCCACCTTAACAAATTCCTTTTTTAAAAGTTTGCTTTCTCATTAGAAGCAAAATTTATTTACCTTTATCTCCATTGTAAGTGCAAATGCAGGGTAATTTTTCTGGTGGATTCCACAATCTAACAGTGCCATCTGCTGAACAAGACAGTAACTGATTTTTTATGCCACTATAGGCAAGACCCCAGACTGCATCTGTATGAGCAATTAATGTGCCAGCTAGAACGTTTGGCTCTAGGAAAGGAGGTTTAGGGGAAGAAAGGAAAGAAAGTAAATTTAATTATTAAGATGAGACAACAAAATAAATCTTTTGGTTTATTAGTAAAAAGGATCTGTCACTTTACTAACACCATAAACTCATTCATAATATATCAGAAATCTTGCATTAAATAATCCCGTATTCCATTTCAAACTGGGTTACATTCTCAAGTTACTATGGCATTTTACTTTAGTGGTAGGAAAGAAATGAATCACGAAAATACACAGGTAATATTTATGTCAGAAGTCCAAATGCAGTGTCACCATCATGATCTGCGATGGTTCAGAAAAAACTGTACACTTAGACAGGTTACACAGTGCTCAATACTAACTGGCAAAGCCCAAATTAGTTGTGCTGTTCCAACTTTTACCTTTCACTCCTCCTTCTACACTGCCTTTACTTCAGTGCTCTTTGAAAACTTACTTCTTAAAATTGGGAAATCATCCTTGTTTTTTAAAAATTAAGTTTCTCCTGCCCAACTTAGCAAAAAGCTTAGAAATAAAGGAATTTTCTTTGCAGATTATATGTCTACATCTTTTCAGACTTTTTGTAGAAAATTATTCAGCTAAATAATCAGACCCTCCAAACAAGATCTACTTAAAAACCAAAATGTTAAGTGTGAGGCAGAACCAAACAAGGATGACAGCGTCCTAATATGGCAGACAACCACACATTCATATCTGTAGGCCCTACTGACATCGTAGTATCTACTGCTTACCGTATGTATCATATGGATCCACATTGGGACTAGGCATATTCCACCACTGAATAGTTGCATCAATGCCACCACTAAAACACTGTTCTCCGTTAGAACTAATAGCTAATGATAGTACAGGTCCACTACAAAAAGAAAAAAGAAAAAGATACTTATCAGTGTGTTTATTTAAAAAGTTAATGAAAACCTGAAAGCTAATTTCTATGCTGGCTAAAAGCACTTACTAGAATATTCAAATTCTGACCTAAGAGCTTCTTCTGATTCCATTCTATTTCCCACTATCATCAATCCACCTTTCATCACGAAAATTTTTTTCTCTAGGCATAGTATATCACAGGAAAAGGACAATGGTTTGTAACTGACAAGGACCTAGACTCAAACCCCAATTGTAATCTGCTTTGCTATCTCTGCTAAGTTTTACTGTCTGTAAATATAACATAGCTGGACTAGGGTAAGATCTAAGAACAGTTCTAGCTATAATTCTACCTTCCTAGAGCTAGTTTTAACTATTCAAAAATCTTTCAAGGCTTTTCTATTTTCCACGTAATAACATTCAAACTCTAACAATCAAGACCCTGCACCATCTGGTACTCTCTGACTTGTCAAGACACCCACATTACTTAACCTCCATACAGTCTACATAGCAGTTAAATTGAACTACTCTCAACAGAGACAGGGTGATTTTGTTCACCCTGTCCTCAGTCTGAGTAGTAACAGATGTATACACTGGCCATTGTCTCTTGGAGAACTCTTATCAAGAATTTTTTTTTCTTATATCAAGGTTCAATCTGCCTCTCTGTAATTTCTAGCCATCACTGCAACTTCTGGGGCCAAGAAGAACATGGTTAACCCTTTCCCATATGACAGCTAACTAAATGGCTTTTCTTTCCAGGCTAAACACTCCCTGTTCCTTAAACTAATGCTCACTGGGCATATTCCCAAGAGCCCTCACCATTCAAGTTCCATTTCTCTGCACGTTCTCTAGATCAGGGCCCCTGCAGCACTTCTTAAACTTTTAAGAAGCACTGCTCTAGGCTCTAGTGTCAAATTCAACTACAACAAAGATTAAAATGTAATTGGAATATGTCCAAGAAAATAAACAGAAATATATTACAAGACAGATAACAGTAATTTGTGGTGTGCTAAGTCAATATGTTGCTCACAGGAATCTGTTTCTATTTGAGTTTGATATGGTTGCTCTGGATTATTAATATTCTTCCTAAAATATGGTACTCAGAAATGAACATAATCTAGTTATGGTCTAAAAGCACAACACGACTAACATATCCCTCTAAGTATAGCCTAATATTATATTTACTAGTGCACATACAGTCAATCCTCAGCGTTCATGTATTTTTTTGTGACTTCAAATATTCACATGATTTTATTGGTAATCTCATTTTCACTTTGATTGGCAACCAAACTCATTTGCGATTCTGCATTAGAGAAAAAAATGAGAGGTGGGATGTTCATAAATCTGTGGAACAGCTGGTATCCTACTAAGTGCATCACCGGTCTTACTTATTTACCCCTACTGTTGCAAAGAGCCCCCAATGAGTTTATCGCATATTTTCATTGTTTGCCTTTAAAGCTCAAGTTTTTGTGGGGCAATTATGCCCTTTAAGCGTAGGAAGTTCTTTGGGCTCTAGGCCCAAGTGTGCAAAATCAGCAAAGTAGCTTACTGAGAAAATAAAGGTGTAAGAATAAACTTCATACTGAAACGTCTGCAGCTGCTGTCAGCCTAATCATCCAGCTATCCAGCTATATTAAGGCTGCCATTCTCAGCATCAATTGTAGCCTAAAGGTTAAATGTTAACTCATCTCTGCTATGCTCCCATAACCAAAATCCTTAAGGATCTCAAACAATGCACAAAGCAGACACTGCTGACGGATTATTGCAGCTGCATCCTTCACGATAATGCCATCCACCATCTGTGAAGGAAGGAGGGTCAGGTGATGTCAAGATTGTGCCAGTCTTGAATCTTCCAACATCAGTGAGTAATGTCCCAGGAAAAGTCTCCTTGGGTTTTCAGAGACTCACTAATGTAGAGAGGGTTACAGCAGTATAGCATATAGTACATCTTCACACTGCCATTTGACAAAGTAGAAGATAAGATTCAGGTTTTTAAGTTTTAATTTTAGGAATTTTATTTGTTGTACAGTGTTTATGGTACTATAGATTTCATGTATTATGAAAAGTGAATATTATCTAAAATCAATGTTTTATTTTGTTTTTTGAGATGTTAGAACAAAAGATCACAGAATTTTAGGTAGCCAGAAAAATGTTTTGCATGTTACCAATTTTATGTTGTGTATTGCATGGCATGGGTTATTTCATGGTTGCTGTGCTAGGAAAGGTGCATATTATCAGAATTAATGTTTTGTTATAAATAACTGTACTTAGAAAATGTACTTTCAGCAATCTCTCTCATGTGAAAGATTACAGGTTTTGATGGTTATAGGAATCTAACCCATATTTTCCAAAGGTTCAATACATCAACATTTGTGGTTTTGACTTGTGTGTTGTTTCCTAGGAAGATTACTCCTTTAAAGGTTGAGGATTGACTGTATTACTCTTTTGACTCATATTCAGCCTGGAGTCCACTAACCCCTGTCCACCCAATCTTTTTCTGACAAACTGTTATCTAGACACATCTATTTAATAACTTAACAAGTTCATTTTTTGAACCCAATTATAGTAATATCTTTAGGTTCAGGAACTGGGCCTTTGATTTCACTAGTATAGAGAAATTCTGGATAAGTAAGCTCCCTTTACCAATCCATGTCAGACCTTGAGCTATGATTTATTGTCCTAAGAGTTGTCTAGACCACTGATGGGTTAGGTGACTTAATCAGCATGACACAGCCAGGATGGACCCCAAAGACCTCAATTCAGGTCTTCTTGGCCTTAAGACCCCTTTTCTCTACATTACACCCATACTGCTTCTGCTATGTTATGAAACGTAAAAATAGCTAATTAGTTCTGCCTCCTCCCCATCATGTCATCAGTCAAACTACCCCAATAAGTGGCCCTATGTCATTCTTTTATCTCTATGCTCCTCCCACCTCCCCCGCAAAAATGTTTGGGTTTTTTTTTTTTTGGAGACACTTTTGGTTGTTCAAAAGGCTTGCCAGTCTTGACTAAAGAGCTTTAGCAGTCCCTAACACTGCTGTTTTAAGATAAGACCCAGAATATTTTTCAGTATTCTTCCTTGCATTACGTCTTTAAGAAATTTAAATTGGTCTGAGTTTTCTATGTATTCCAAATAGAGCATTAAGAACTGCCCTCTTCTTCTTTAAGGGAATTGCTTTTGTGCCTTAAGAATTTAGTTCTTGAGGAGTTCTTCATTTCACCTGGGCTCCCCAATAAACGTTTCATGAAATTCCATACTTATCTCTCTGAATCCTTTAATTACGTTTCTCCCTAAAACCTAAGGAACAGAATCAGACTTTCTAATGTTTTTCTGTCACAAAACAAAGTAGAGTTTTTACATTCTTTCTATTTCTACTTCAGCAAGCAGATACCAAATTTAGCTAGGGCCCTTGTCCCTCCAAATTTTGAAGGATGAAGTTGTCATTAAACTAAGCCAAAAAAAAATTAGTTGTTCTGAGAACATCACGAAACATCTAGATAATGAAGTCCTCCATGACTATACTGCATTTTATCTCCATGAAAGGCAGGTATATCAATTAACCATATTCATCTATTTCCTTTTTCTTTCTATGTCATCTGTAGTAGGCTCTCATAACAACTTAACTTCTGTTCTTACTTCCATTGATCTTCACTCAAATGCTTTCTAATATTCCTCCCTTCCCTGGTCATTCCTGGATTTCCTCATTTGTCTCTATGTGTCTATATTTTCTTAATCAACCAAATTACTTTGCTATTCTGCCCCTCCTCCCTTTCTGTCTATTCTGTTCCTTTTAAGTAAGGCATATAATACTCTTTCCTGCTCTATTCCAATCATGGGTCCCATTTTCCAATATTTCAGTAATACCTGTAATATTGAATTTGCTTCTCTACATTATACTCTAGGCCAACTTGACTGTTTACGCAGTTAAGGTCAAAGGTTTTACTTCTAGTTTCTCTCATGGATTTTTGTTGCCTGTGAATTTCTAAACATCTTATGCAAAATGATTTTTTACTTTCACTGATTTCAATGGGAGTCCACCACGATTTCTTTTTGTTCAGGTGGATCAAAGATTCCTCTGAGGATTACAAACTAGAAAATACTCTGCACAAAGATCAAATCAAATCCTCAGCTCATCTCTCTTGATACGGTGGAGTTCCTCAGAAAAACACTTTTATTCAAAGCAAGCAAACATTGAATTATATTCTATATAAGTACTACACTAAGCAATGGGGAAAACACAAAATGCAAAGATGAACAACGAAGATGACCTGCAATCTGATTAACAATTGTATCTACGGGTATTTATCCATATTGAACCTGAAAGACTTACATGTGGGCCCTGAATGTGTAGATAGGCTCTACATCTAATGAGGCACTCCTGAAAAGGAAATAAAAAAAAGTTTTACAATCATGTAATATTCACAGAATAGGATAAGATTGGATTAGGGATATAAAGGGGATGGAATAACTAGCAATTACTAATCAAATTACAAAGTAGGCTAACATTTAAATACTTGCTTTTTGGCAGGAACTGTTTTTTGCAAGTTCCAAAGTTTTAGAGTATGATCTTCAGAGGCTGTAACCAGAACAGGCTCTACAGGATGAAAAGCTAATGCCCGTACTCCATCAAAATGGCTACGTAGTGTATATTTGGGATTCCATGTCTTTCGAAAGGCATCTTTATTGGCAGGTAACTAAAAAGATAAAATTGAACTACCATCAGCGACAATAATTATGGCTAGCTGCATCTTGAATTCTTTAAAAGAATTTGGTAAGACATCAAAAAATAGTATTGCATGCTCAATTTAAAAAATTTAAGCATGCTACAAATTGTCATTTAAAAATTTGATTTATACAAATATTCACCTTATTACGAGAAATTTTATGTTTAAAAGGTCATTAAGCCAAGTGGGAATTTCTTTAAATCAGAAAACTAAATTTGGAATTATTATCAACTAAAAATAATAACATCCTTCTGATAAATTATAACAAAATCTTTATATATCATTTTTCCAGGGTATTTTTTAACATAGTGTATTATAACTTTTTTCAGAAAGGAAAGTAGTGTTATTGAAAAAGGAATAAGATACTTTCTCTCCCCCACTCCAATAATGCTGGTAGTTATAATATCTGCTACTCTCGTCTTGCCAGGAATTTGAAATCACTTATAAAGCAATCGTACATTTATTAAAATTTAATAGCTCACACTTTAAGCTTTTCAGAAACATTTCTTAAAACAAAGATAAGAGAGCTTATTATCCAACACGAATATGGAAGTGAGGAGTGTTGGTAATAATGTGTGAAAAAAATTCACTTAATTTAATGTAAACTTATAGTACTATTAAGCATCTGGACAGAAATAAAAATCCAAATAAATCTTAATTACAGGTGAACTAGTCATATTAAAACTGATGCTAAGGTTAGTTTCCCCTAGCATTCAGCATGACTCTAGGTTGTTGTTTTCTTAACAGTGGCCTTAGCAACTTTGCTAAGGTAAATCTGCTCAAAACATGATTTTTTTTTAGTTATCTGCTATATGGGATTGTTTATACCACCACTTGCTATTGTTTGTAAACGTAATCAAAAGTTCACTGTGTCTAATATGTAACTATTTTATCATATTTCATTCCAAACTTCAAACTCAATATAAATCACTACAGCTAAAAAATTTATCATCACAACAAATTAAGTTTCATTTTAACCTCATCGTTTTAATGTATCTTGACATTAATTTCCTTATACAGGTCATTCCGAAAATGAAGTTTTTTATTAAAACATTAAGAAGTTTAAAAATAAAACCACACTTACGTCATAACTATAGTCCGCATCATTTGTTACCGTCAAGTCTGCAAGGTCGCCAAGGCCCAGTACACTTAACAAAACATCATCAGAACCCATAATAAATGACTTGCCTCCTCCAGATGGAAACATTGGTTCAGCTATAAAGAACAAAACCGCTTCTTAAGTGCTGAAAAGTCATACGGAATAATACAATATTGGGGAAATCTAAATACTTTACTAAGACATAAAAGAAATGCAACTTATTTAATTTCCCTACTTCCCATATATAAAAAGGAAGCCAGTGAGCTACAAAATGTCCCGCTAAAACATGTAATAATTGTAATGGAATCTACAAAATTAGTATTTTTAACTAAACTGCCATCTCCTATAAAGTCAAGGTGACTTCTATTTAAATCTTTCTGTAACACCATAAATATCATATTTATACAGGTCTTTGCATTATTAGCATCATAAACAAGTTTATGTGTTGAGATGGAAATAGGAAGAATCTTGATTTATACTCCTTCATGCTAAATTTCAGGTTGTTACCTAGAATTTAGGACCATAAATCCCTTTATGATAAAGTTTTCTATAACTAATTTTGTAAGATATAGCTAAGTATATGTAAGGACATATACTTAAATAATAACAAATGTTTTTTGTCTTAAAGTTTTTAGTTCCTTGCTTACTCAGTTTTAAACTTACAAAAAACAGCTACTGATACACATTCAAAAGAACAGTTAAACTGAAATTGCTTTACAACATTTTACATTCATTTGCTGCAATGAAACTACTGTGAGTCAGGATCCTTACTAATTTGCTATAAAGAAGAACAGTGCTGTTTACTCTTCAGAGTTCACTGAATCCCACCTACTTCAGGATCGCCCTTCGGTGTGGTCTCTCCCTTTTCAGACGCATTGTTAACACGCATTCAGTAAGATGAAAGGAAGGCATCAGCCTAAGAGCCAGGAACCTTGAGTTCTAGCTTAGCTGCATGACCTTATCTAAGACACTTAAGGTCTCATGGCTTCATTTTTTCTTGTCCAATCCTACTAAGATTACTTACAGTTTGAAAGATGTATGACTACTCTTCTCCTACATTCTTTTTATTTTCCCCAAATTGCTTATAAGGTAAACAACCATTATATACCAGCTGAAATTAACTATTAAGTTTGAAATTCAATTCTAAACATGAGGCATCAAATTTAACTAGTTTTTAAATACTATTTAACATATTAATAATCATGATTCTCATGTCAACATTTGGATAAAAAACAAATGCTGAGTTAGGTTAAAATTTGCCATTTTCTTCTATTTGCAGCTTATTTAAAAGAATTCTTTTCCTTCTATATTTTACTATATTACTGCTAATATGTTAATATTGGGGTGGGTAGGCAACTTAGAAATGATGTTCATTTTCTGCTCTGAAAATTGTAAGATCTTAAAAGAAATTTACAATTACACGTTAAAAGTAAATTTTAATATGATACTAAAAAGAATCAGATGAATCAATTTAACAACATTTTTACTAAGCAATTCTAGCCACATCTGAAAATCAGGCAAAGATATAATTGGAATAAATTATATACAAAATGCACATTATAAAGAAGATGATCATTATTTGAACATGCATACTTTGAAAATGTTATGATGTAAATAAACAAAGCAAATAATGGCATCCATAACTCATAACTGTTCATACTAGAAAAAATGAAACTAAGTAAATACAATTTACTTTTAAAAGAGAGAAATTTAATACCTTTCAAATTAACTGCAGCAAGTCAAATTCACCTCTACTTATAAGCTCTATATTTTAATACCAACACTGTTTTTCTAAATTTTTTCATACCATGCTCATTAGGTGCCAAAAATTAAAGATAAAATTAAGTTCTGAATCACTAACAGATTTAATACGGTGAAAACAGTTAAATAATAAGCATGAGTATATTTAGTAATGTTTTAAAACAACTTAAGTCTGCTTACAACTGCAGAAATTTGAACAAATTTAGTTTTCATTTCCCCTATTTCTATTAATATACTGGGTATCACATATAATGCCCAAAAATTTGAAAACTATGTAATTAGCTCTTTAGATTATTTTTTAAGAACCTGCATGTAAAGTTAAAGGTAGGTAACATTTTGCTGTGATATGTTTGAGTTACTAGAAAATGTATTATTTTTTGCAATTTGTTTTTAGCACATGTACACACACACATACACACACACATACACATATACACACAGAGATACATCTTCATAATTTGAATTTAAATATCACTCCATAACTCTCTCTGAGATTAAAAAAAGCTATGGCTATCTTAAAGTTATAAAATCAATATACCTGTACAACACACAGCTCTAATTAGTAAGTGGTTCCGATCATTTGGGAGGTTAGAGAAGGCCAAGAGTTGAATAATTTGTTGGCCCACATAAAATATTGATACCAGACTGGGTCATTTGCATTTAAAAAAAACATTCAATATTCCCTTGATTAAAAATTAAGTAGATAAAAGGTATGGTTACATATTACAAGTCAGTCCTACTCCTACATACATTTACTAGTGAGAATTTTTTAGCTATATTTTTACTTTATAAAATTCTGCTTTCTCCAAAGAGCGACCACTATGGCAAATTACACTCAAAAGGTGTGACAATCACCTCCCCTTCAGAAAAATACCTCCTTTTAGGTTAATTATTTAAATTAATGTTCTATACATGAATAAAAATTTATATACACTACAAAAATTTTCTATATACATATATATACTACTATGAAAAAATATTACTCTATAGCTCCTAAGTCATCAGTTTTTTTCCCCTGCAAAATAGTTTAAATATAACAACATAAAGTAGGTGATCTAAAATCAGGTAGCAGAATTGATTTCAAAAAGCCCTTGTTACCTTTAAGGTACACTAGAGTTTCCCCAGCACTTCAATAATTAAGGAACATGAAGTGGGACTACAGTGTAGGTGAGAATGCCTTATATCATGGTCCCTATGGGGTCTGTGCATCTATATCTTCTTCCTAAAGATGCTTATATCAGGAGGAAAAACCTTTCACAAAGGGGGTAAAAAACACAAACACAAGGTAATTTGAAGTCTTGGCAGCAATATTCTAAAAAGCCTCAAATTAGGCAGCATTCTTTCATGCAAGTAAACCCTTTTCTATGAGAAATGATATCTGACAGTTTCACCAACTAGGAGAATGTTCATGAGGAAGTGAGATAATTCTGGAAATGCTTTTAAAATAAAAAAGAATTTAATTTCTCACATACTCCCAAACCCATTACCCAAAGAGGTCAAAAGAAATACTCTGCTTTTGTTTTGTTTTAGTTTTTTTGACTGTGTACCTTTGTTCTTTCTTTTTCTGACACCTCACCTTACACGTTTTTCCTTTCCTTTAACAGGGCATAATACTGATTATCATTTGTTATATGTTTTGAAAAATGCCATGTTGTTTACTCTTAAAAAACCCATGTGTATAAATTTTTGTATTTCTCTCAACAAAAAGTTTAATTGCTTTTTAATTATGTAGGTTACACTTGATTTTTTTCCCCCTGTAGGTCACTGGCTTAGCAGAAAAATGTCTGTTCTAAGATCAAAATACATTAAAGTAAACTGTAATCTGCAGAAAATTCTTATATGCAAGGTTCTTCTGTGTGTGAGCTGAAGGAGGTCTTAAGCAACACAGCGTATTTACCCAGAAGCCTTTCAATTCTATTAATTTTTACAGTTGCTTTCAGTTGTGTGTAACTCTTCTTGACCCCATTTGGAGTTTTCTTGGCAAAGATTGGAGTGGTCTGTCATTTCCTTCCCTAGTTCATTTTGCAGATGAGGAAACAGAGGAAAACATGGTTAAGTGACTTTCTCAGGGTCACACAAGTAGGAAGTATCTGAGGCCACATTTGAACTCAGGTCTTCCTGACTCCAGGTCTGGCACTCTTATCTACTGAACCACCTAGCTGCCCTATCCTATGAAAGAAGAAGTATTACATTTTTTTATTCATAAAGTAGCATTTAAATATTTGAAATTCAAAATGTCTAAATAAAAATGAATAAACAACACAAAATAGTTTAATTGTATGTTGTTTTCTTTCTAGCTTTCCTTCCTCCTGCTAGTCATTATTTTCTAGTTATTTTCTAGCTTTCCTCTTTCTTACCTACATTTAAAAATGTAATTATTATTGTAGATGCTATTGTTTGAGATAAAGAAATATACATTACCTAATATTCGCAAATGATTGATAAAATACATAAAATATCATAAGGAAAGGGCACAAAAGTAAAACAATATAATCTGGAAACTGGTTAATTGGAAATACTTTATTAACTAAGGCACCACAAAAATCAACTGTCAGCACACAGACAACCTATTAAATTTTGGTTTAAATTTTAATATCAAAAAATCTCATAAGAGATGTGAAATTTGTACTTCATTTATTCTAGAAGCTACCTTTATATGATAAAGGTCTAATACTAAAAAGATCAGGTATAGTTTCAAAATAAAGTACTGAATCTATATACTTTTTCCTAAAATGATAAGTTATTAGGGATTTTGTGTGTGTACACATACACACAAAAATGTGCACACATATTTATATACACAAGACAGTACAAAACCAAGGACTAAACTTTCCTTCTCGAAGTACATAGTTTTTAACATATTTTGTCTTTAAAGGAATTACTATAATTTATAATTGCTTCTACATACAATAAGCTAAAATTAGGCTTCTGAAAGACACCTTGAGAAAGAACTTACAAAGAAACCACATAGGAAAGCAGTGCTTCTGTGACATAAAATGGGAAATAATTTGCTGATTTAAAGTTAGAAACTAAGATGCCACAAAATATATTTTGTTGTATTATCAAGGGTCTGTCCAAAATCTCTCTGAAGACTTGCTATTAGCAACTCAAACAGCAGGAAGTGAGAGGAAAAAGGAGCTATATTTTGGAATGAAAATCTTCAGTAATATAAATAAACATGGCGGCTAAATTTTTGTACCTTCCTCTGCTCTTGCACCTTCGTGATCAGTCATTCTAGTTGAGGGTGACCTAGACTGATTAATGATTCCTGAAGGGATGTGGGGTAGCTCATCATCTCCCAGATCAGCTATCATGTCGTGAAGTTTTGTCCTGTTGACCCCTGTAAATTAATGGCAGCAGCAGAGATTCATTTGGTGGCTACTGCTTAACTTGCTAGAAATCTTTATCACCTGTTTACCAATGAAACACAACAAACTAATTTATTAAGAGAGCCCCATTTGTAAATACTAGTACCAAGCACTATAAAATTTCTATACCATTTAAGCATAATTTAAAAACAATTATCCAGAGTGTAATTCCCATCACCCATCAACCTCCACCCACCACACTCCATTACACCCATGGGCACAGAAGACAGATGACAACTTCCCATAAAATAAAATGATGTACACAACTTGAAAATATATATGATCAAACATAGATTTTTCAATTTAAAATTCACATTTTAAAAAAGTAACTAAAAAAAAGAAAAATTAATCATGATTGGTAAGGTGGGTGCAACAAACAATTAACTTTCCCTGATGTTTTCCTTCATCCCACAAAATTAAGCCAAATTAAACTACTGCTAATATTATTGTAATTCCTTCCCACTAAAGATTTCTCTGTGTTGTGCATGTATATGTGTGTGTGTGTGTGTGCACCTGTGTATGAGACAGTTTATCCATGAGTCCTTTGTATATCAATATATGAGACTATATAATTCTAGATATTTAGGTAGAACTCTAAAGCTTTTACCTAGATAATTTTAGCTACTTCCTCCCCGCCCCCCACTCTCCAAGGCCTACCACTTAAAACAGTTTTTGCCTTATTCCTCTTTTTGCTTTCAACTAAATGGGTCTGTCCAAAGATTGATGTTGTTTTTAAAATATATCAGATAAGGAAATTGTGTTTTAACATTTTTTGTGGAAAGAACAAAAAATCTTACAGGCTTTAAGCAAACTTATTTGAAATTTCCAAGCTGACTAAATATAATCATCACCTTGAGTGGAAGTTTTTAAGATTTTTTCAATTTTTCTGGAAAGTGTTCCCTAAGTATTAATCTCTTCCCCAACAGAGGATTTTATCTGAAGTTTTCCCATGCACTTATTCATAACTATAGTTATGTACTTTTATTTCACTACCCAATAAACCTAGATTTTAACATTTTTTAAGGATGAGAATGTTCATAGTGTTATTTTTGTAGCCCTGGTGCCCAGCATAGTGTGAACTGTGGATACTAAGTACTTAGATAAACATTGATTGAATTAAACTGCTACAGTTTCTCCTTACTAAAATTTCAATGGGTATAATGAAATAAAACCTGTCTACAAAATGTTTTCATTTCAATGTCCTAAAATCTTTTCAAATTTAAAGTGACCAAACTCAATCCGTCTTCCCTATCTCACCAAATCTCTTCTCCCATTTATTAAGTTCTATTAACAGTACCAAACACTTTCCAGTTAGTAGGCTTGAAACCTATGGGCCATCTCTATTCCTGTTCTTTACCCCTTAACTATCAGTCACCACTGTCCTGTAAACTCTTCAGTCCAAAGAATCTCCCTCCCTTCTCCATCTCCATTGCCAAAGTCCCCAATACAAGTCAACATGTTGCTCATTAATGACTACCATAGCTGCCTAATCTTCCTGCTCTAATCTCAAAATGCAAAGCTTTCTCTCTCCTCAAAGAGCACTTTTTATCTTGTTACTCATTTTCTCAGAAACCAACACGATGCCTACTGCCCAATGTAATAAGTGTAAAATTCTTACACTAAATAAACCCAGGGTTCTTAATCTGAAGTTTATGAACTTATTTTTAAAAATGTTTTAATAACCCCTAAATATAATTGATCTTCTTTGATAAGATCTATATATGCTTGACCAGAGTGCCAAAGGAATCCATGGCACAACAAAGGTTAAGAACTTTTGATTTAAACTCTCAATATACTTGATGACTTATCTCTACAAAACGTAATTGACCTTAATACCCTCTACTCTAGAACAAAAATCCTCTTACTCTTTGCTCACACAGAATATATTCATTTTTATTTCCTTGCCTACGGATGATTCCAGAAAGATAACTCATCCTCTCCAGTTCCCCTAAATCATCAAACTCTCCCTCCTATCCTATTTGTGTAAGTTTTTATCCATTCTCCATGGTCCATTCAAGTCCTCTATAATACCTTTTTATATTAGCATACATAGAACATGCAATATACTGATTTGTATCACAAGAAACACACACATGCCTGCTTTAATTATTTCATGTGTATGTCTATCTCCTGAGGCAGGAAACGTTACTTTATTAACTTAGACCCATTTTAGGATTCTAAGTCAAATCAGCTCTCAATGAACTTCAAAGAAAATAAAAAAGCTTTCTTTTGTTTAAAAAATTTACTGAAATGAACAAGATTAGGGAAACAGCCCATGAGAATGGTTCCAAGAAAGAAGTAGAAGCCACTCTAGTGCCCTATGGGAGATAGGATGATTAAAAGAAGGTAGCAACACTTTTAGGAGAAAGGAGAAGCACAAGGCAAGAAACAAGATTAAGTTTATATAAACTTATATTATACACTGACCTACTGAGGAGACAACCTGACAAAAACACTTATTTTCCTCACGCTGGAAGATTGGTTGAATATTACTACTTGCTCAGACAGTTACATAAAGAGCTAAAGAGAAGTATTTGTTAACATTCTTCTCTCTCTCTCTCTCCTTCTCCCTTCCCAAAGTACTTTTCCAAAGACTCATCTGAGGGAGAACAGATATTATCATTTTCAGAAGCAAGGAAACCAGCCCAGAAAGGGTAATTTTTCAAATATCACAACCTACTGTGTCAGGGCAGGACCTCAACTATAAGACTGCTAACTCCCAGTCCTAAGAACCATTTTTCAACTACCCCATGCTAGTTGTACTAGAAAAAAAAAACCCTGCAATCATAGATTCTGTTCTGACCACAGTGGTGTCAGGGTGAGATGGGGATGAACAAATATATAACTAGATGTTTGTACTTAAGGATATTTATATTTCTGGAGGTATGTTTGTATAATTAATATATTCTGCAGGCAAAATGAAAAGCCCAAGGAAAACAACGTTCTTGACTTTGTATCACTTAATAGTGATTTTCAACCATTGCTGAAAAAAAACAGAAACAGGATCTAATACTAATCAAGCCTCCTCAAGTTCATTCTGATCACCTGCGTCCATCTGAAATCTCCACTCTGTTTAATAATGCAGTTCGTGACAAGGAAGCACGGATTTAACTGTTGTATGCACAAGGGGGAAAAGAAAAAAACCCAAACCTCTTCCATATTAAAAAAAAATCTCTTTTCCTGGACTTGCCTTTTGAATGTAACAGTGACATAAACACTGAACCAGACAGGCTCCAACTCTAATCAATTGCTCTTCCCCTTTGCATATACTCTGATAGTGTCTTCAGTATTTTT
Organism: Bettongia penicillata ogilbyi; assembly: GCA_023548195.1. Lineage (NCBI taxonomy): Eukaryota > Metazoa > Chordata > Mammalia > Diprotodontia > Potoroidae > Bettongia > Bettongia penicillata. The sequence goes on along the minus strand of JAJHZJ010000447.1, from coordinate 12,531,067 downwards.
CAACTGTTCTCCTCCTCTAGGGATATAGATTGTATCTTCTCACAACAGGGAGACAATAGTTTTGGATTTTTTTGTGGGGGAGAAGAAGAAAAGATCATAGGAATCTGAAAGCTCATTTTAAGAGTTATCTTTAACAGTATCTATAGATGTTAGGGAGAAAGTTAGCCTTCCCATTCCTATATCCCTTTTAAGATATCACTTAACACTTTTCCACTTTTCTTCTATTCAAATCTGCACATTCTGTACACAGTCCCAGTTTCTTTAAAGATCAATCTTAAATTATAATCTTAAATTATAAATTGCTAAGGGACTTATCTTACATATATTGTTGCCAAGCAACTAACTGCTACACTATTTCATAAAAATTCTATTTTTGCTGAACCAAAACAATTAATATTAGGTGGGGGTATAAGTATAAACAGTTCTTCAATCCTTACTATTTTTTAGCAGCTCCTTTCTCCCCCAGTAGGTAGTTTAAGTGTCCAAAGTAAAGATTTAAGTTACAATGGCATCAGTAATACTAAGGTATTAAAGTTTAAGATAAAACTTTTTAAAATCTCTCAGTCACATTGTCACATGTGCCTTCCTTGGAGATGAACTGATAATAGAAATAAATACCTAAGTATACGTAAAAAAATGACTCATTCATTCATCATCATTTCAACTTATTTCTCAATTCTTAGGTTCTACTGTAATCTATATAGAAAACTTTTATTCCCCAGACTGAACAGAAAAACAGATCTCTTTTTAATTTAATTATTTTAATCTTAACCTTCCAGACCAGACTTAATAACCAGATAACTCAGAAAATGCACCAGACAAGACAGAGAGAGATATCTAGACAAAATGCAAGCCAAAGAGCAGATTATTACATTTCTTTAAGTTCAATCATTTGTCCATGACCATATACATATTGGTTATTTACAAGAATCTCTTTCCCTGTATAGTATCACCACAAGTGAGATAGCTAGAAGCTCTATACTGGGCTTGTGAAACTTGGTTCAATTTTCAGAGATTCTACTTCTTGAGCATTTATGTTCCTTGTTGCATAATCTTTTATATCAAAGCCAAACTGAAAATCAGCAGGAGCTGGGTACAAGATTAGCCTTTTGGGGCAAACATAAACAAAGGAAAATCTAATCCCCCTCCCCTAAGATACAAATTTCTAATTTGCTATGCATTTCCTCCTTCTGGCATAAATAAATCAAAATATTGGTAGGATAATTAAAGCACTATATTTTCCAAAGATTATAATCCCACTGAAGTAATTACATTTCTGCCTAGGATATATTAACACAAGGGATATATTAACATAAAGTAAATAAGCTACCATTAAAGATAATTCTTAATAAAATATATATTTCTCCTAAAAAAATTTACCTTATAATTTTATATAAATTACTTACTTTATATAAAATTTTATACAAAAATTTAAGAAAAAACCCACACCTCAAAATTAGGATGCTTTTTTTTAAAAAAAATTAAAAAAGGGTAACTGGGTTGAGCTAAATACCAAAAAACCCATGTAATGTTTAAAAATAAAATGTGACAGAGGCATTTTCGTGTAGTAAAAAGTGCACACAGGACTTGGAGGCAAAAGAAAGCTCTTGCACATACCATTTGTATGACCTCTGCAAATCACTTAGCCTTCTTCTCTGGACCTCAGTTTTATCACAAAGAATACAAGGAAGATTCGATCTCACTACTACAAAGTTTTACATCAGAGAAATAACAGAATAAATAAGATAAAGCTTCTCCCTCATAGAAATCAGCATCAGAAAACCTTCCTCACATGAATATTGAGGTATACTCAATATTCCTGGGTAACATTTCCCCCCATAACGATGAAAAAAAGTTGTTTTTAGCATGGAGAAGGTTACATTACAAATACACAAATATGTACATACATGCTCTGCATGTGCATGCATACATATGCATACACACACACACACACACACACACACACACTGTTCTTGTTCTGCTATTTGCGTCACATCTGACTTGGTGACCCCATTTAGGGTCTTCTTGGTAAGGTATTGGAGTGGTTTATTTACAATTTCCTCCTCTAGCTTATTTTATAGATAAGGAAAGTGAGGTGAAAAGGGTTAAGTACATGCCCAGGGTCACAATGTCTGTCACAATGACCTGTCTGAGGTCACATTTGAGCTCAGGTCTTCCAGACTCCAGGCACAATACTCTACAATCCACGATGCCACCTAGTTGTCCCAGTACATATACATATATACGAGCCTATTGAAAAAACTCCAACAGAAATTAACTACTGCTAGTTTTTATAGTATACCAAAATTACAGATATAATATTAACTTCCCTAGTAAAGATCATAAACTGATCAACAACTTTTCTCCTTTAAATAAAAAATAAAGACTAAAGGAAGAGGCAGCACTGGTCTAGGGCAATGGTGTTACATCAAACGGAAAGAGATCCTCGTAGGCCATACAGAGACGTAGAAAACCAATAACATCATCAATATTGCGGTTTTATTTATTTTGTTGAGCATTTCCCAATTATATTTTAATCTGTGTCAGCTGCATTCACAAGCTTGACACCTGGTTCAGTGAACAGAGGGCTAGTATGGGAGTCAAGAAGCCTTGGGTTTAAGTTCCACTTCTGAAACATTCTGGAGGAGCCAGGGCAAGTCATGTGACTTCTCGGTGCCCAACCCCCACCACCCCCAGCAAGTCCTTAACATTCTAAGTTGCAGAGATGTTGATCTGCACTGGTCAAGATATTTCCTCAGAAGGCACACCCTGAATAGATGAAGGTCCAATGCAGGAGAAGAGAAAAGCTGCCACCCCCAAGTATTCTAGTTTATAATAATTTGTAAGCATAAAATATGTGTATGTATGTGTGTATACATATATATGTGTGTGTATGTATAAATACATATATTTGTGTATCCACACACACACACATTACGTGTCTGGAGGGGGAAAGGAGAGGGAGGGAGGGACAGGGAGGGAGGGAGGGAGGGGGGGGGGGGGGGGAGGGAGAGAGAGAAAGGGAGAGAGGGAGGGAGGGAGAGAGAGAGAAGTAGAAGGGATTTTAAAAACAATCCACTCTAACACAAATAGTTCCTCGTGACAACTTCCACCTCAACTGGAAAGTACACAACAAATTAGGAAGACAGTCAAAAAATATACAGGTAAATGTTACATGATGGTGAATTGATACAACGAAATTTAGAAAAAAAGAGGTTTCCTTTTACAAAGCTCTAGTAATCACATAAGAGCTTTAAAAAAAAACCTCTCAAGGGGATGCCCATCAATTGGGGAATGGCTGAGGTTGTGGTACATAATTGTGACAGAATATTATTATGCTATGAGAAATAATAAGATGATTTCAGGAAAAATCTGGAAGAAGTATCAACTGAGCAAAGTGAAGCAAGCAGAACGACAAGAACACTGTACACGCTAACAGCAGGATCACACAGCGAACAATTGTGAACCATCGGCAGTTGCTCACTCCTCATTCTCGAAGAGGACCAACGACATGAGGGCGATGTACGGAACGAAGGGAGGCAGAGCTGTGTCTTGCTGTCTCCTCAGTGATTTAAGACAGTCCCCAAGGACTAAGATGAAAGACGCAATCGCCTCTGGAGAAAGGACTGAGCACCCTCCTGCCAACCTTGCTTTTGCTGTTGTTTGTCTGTGTTTTCACTCTCAAATTCTGCATGACCGTCCATGTAAAATCCATATGGAGTTGCTTGCCTTCTCTGGGAGAAGAGGAGGGGGGAGAATTTGGAACTCAAAATTTTGAAAAACTAATGTTAAATTAATTACATGTAATTAGGAAAAAATAAAAATGTGAAAATTCAAAGAAAAAAACCTCTAAAAATGTACGAGTGGAGTAAAAACAGATGAAAATTTGCAAATGTTTTGTCCATATATAAAGAAATGAACAAGAAGCTGTTCAAGTCGAGAAAGGATTATAACTAAGAGAGGGGAAAAAATTATTTTATTTCTCTAAAAGGGAGAACTAAATAAGCAAGGTAGACTTTCCCTTCATAGCATGCCCTAATTGCTTTACAAGCATATTTCCATTAGAAGTAACAAATCCTATCGAAGAAGATACAAATATACATTTGTCAGCTTGAACAAGCCCAGAGATGCTCGATGGCTTTGACCAAAGTCCAACAGGTATAAACAGAAGCTAGTCTAAAATGCTGAAATATATACTGCAGTGGAAAACCTCTGTTTTCATTATAGCACTCTTACTATGCGACCTCAACAAATTTATTTGACCTCTATAGGCCTCCTTCACCTCAGTTTTACAGTAAGAGGATCAGACTCGATGCCTTCTGAGGTCCATTCAAGTCTTCGGTGACCATAAGGATTTAATCTCAACCATGTGATCTTTAACAAGCGATGCCTAAGCTGTTCATTCTTCACTCCTGAAGAGGACCGGTGACCTCATGAGTGCAACGTCTTGACGTGAACATGAACGGGATTTAAATGAGGAAGAGCAAAAGAGAAAGGAATAAGCATGAACAAGCACCCACCACAGGCCAGGCATCGTGCGAAGGAAGGCTTGCAAGTATTCTCTCATGTAATCCTCCCAATAGCCCTGGGAGGGAGCTGCTGTTATCCCCATTTTACAGATGCGGAAACTGAGGCAAATAAATGTTAAGTGACTTACCAAAGGTAACTCAGCCAGTAAGACCGCATGGCCTCAACTCCAGCCACAGCACTCTATGCACTGTGCCTCCTTGCTGTCTCTTTGCAGTCAAATATGCTCAACATTAAGAGCTACAGAAACTTAACAGCCCAAGGAGGAGAAAAGAAAGGAACTCCTATTATGCTAGCTCAGAACGGTAAAACTAAAAGAAATGGCTTATTAAACGTGCTTAAAAAGAAAAGGCACAGAATGGTGAAACAATTATTAGGCTCCTTTTTTATCTTCATCAACTAGTTTTTTCAGAATATTTAGAACACTAGTAAACAATTTCAGGGTATTTCACAGGTATTGTTGTTTTCTCTCTGCAGAAAGAACTGGCAAAATATATATTCCATTCTAACAAAACAGGACAACTTTAAAGCTAGAAGATGACAAAGTTAAAAGAGAAAGAAGGCAAACTGAGGGAGAAAAGTATAAAGTAGCATGGTGCAGGTGCAAGAATGAGCCGTGTAGCCTCACAACTTTGGTTCAAATTCTGGCTCAACCATGTTCTACCTGCATCATCTTGGCAAAGTCACTGAACCTCTTTGGGTTAGACAGCATCCACATCTGTAAAACAGGAGTGTAGAGCTGGAAGGGAGAATGAACTTTATGATCTTTAAGTTCCCATTTTATAAAGCCCATTATTTTATCAATGTTTTTAATATTTAAGAAACAGGCCTTAGACCAGCACATCTTCAACTGTGAGTTGTGACCCCACAGTTTAAGAAGTCCTGAAGGGGTTGCAAGTTGAACAAGTTCAAGAAACCTCGCCTTAGGCTTTACAACTTGCTACTAAATTTATTTAAATCATTACTTTAGAAGTCTTTTCACTGATATGTCAAAAACCTCAAGGGGTTCATGTGGGTGAGCATTCTTCCCTCAGCGGAAGAATATTTACAGCAAGTAAGAAAAGGGTATCAAGAGCACTGGTATTATATTAACAATTATCACACGGTAAGGCAAACTTCCTCCAAATCTTTATCAGTTTACAAAAATGTCAAGAGAAAAGAGCGCCATCAACACCGCAGGAAATCAACAAATATTTCAGGGCAAGGAGTCAGAGGCAGAGTGAAGAAAGAACAATCACAGCACTGAAGTTTTACTAATTTTTCTGAAAAATTTTCAAAGCCATATCTGAACAAAAAAAATGGAGATTCTTAAAGATGGAACACTAGATATATCACGGGGATAATTACTAACAATTTCATGAATTGCTGAAATTTCTGAGTTTTGCAAAAGAGGACTGAGGCCAAGAGCAGTCATGAATACAAAAAAAAAATTTTAGGCGGAGCCAAGATGGCGGAGTAGAAGGACGCACGTTTACCAGCTCCAACCCACAGCACATAGAATTAACGTAAAAAGAGATCCGCATAACTGCTGGACCACTGAAAGGGGTACAGAAACGGAGTGGAAGAGATTCCCGTTCCAGAGAGCCCTGGAGACCCGTCCCCAGGGTCCGGCGCGCCCCGGAGAGCGGACCCCACCCCAGCGCTGCCCTGGCCGCGGCCCCAGAGAAGCTGACCCGAGCAGGCTTCGGAACGGAAGCTCCGGCAGCCGGGAAAGTCCCTCCGCCCACAGAAGCTACAGGTCAGTGAGAGAGAAGGCTGGCTGGAGGAGGGGAGCGGAGCGTCTCCGTGACTCGGGCCCCCTCGGGAGGAAGCTGTGGCGGCAGAGAGGGGGGCAGGAAGTGGTGGAGGCAGCGGCGGAGGCAGCAGTGGCCACCCGGACTCCCTCAGCAGCAAGCAGGATCTTCATTACTGAAAGTCTCTGCATAAGCGACCTGAGGGAGCTGAGCCTGGGAGATGGCCCTGCCCCACCCCGCTCTATTATTGAAGTCCTCTGCATAAAGCCCCTGAGGGAGCTGAGCCTGGGAGGCGGGGCCCCCCCAGACCCCCACCCGCTCCGTTCCTGAAGGTCTCTGCATAAAGCCCCTGAGGAGGCCGAGCCTGGGAGACAGCCCTGCCCCCACCCCAGCACCAGAACTAAAGCTTGCTGCGGAAAGCCCATTTAAACCTCAGACCCCAAGCACTAGCTGGGCGGATCTAGGCGGGGGTGGACAGGAATCTCAGACCTCAAGTAACTGGCTGGGAAAATGCCTAGAAAAGGGAAGAAAAATAAGACTATAGAGAGTTTTTTCCAACAAATGCAAATGATCCCAACATTCAGATCTGATGGCGAGGACGAGGACGTAGACGTATTCCCGCCATCGGGAAAAGATGTGGAGGGCGGGGCCTCAGTACCCCAGACACCTCAGGGGGATGTCAGGTGGGCTCAGGCCTTGGAAGAGCTAAAAAAGGATTTTGAAAAGCAAGTTAGACAGGTGGAGGAAAAGCTGGGAAGAGAAATAAGAGACATGCAAGAAAAGTATGAAAAACGGGTCAATACCTTGGTTAAGGAGACCCAAAAAAATGCTGAAGAAAATAACACCTTGAAGACTAGGCTCACTCAATTGGCAAAAGAGGTTCAAAAAGCCAATGAGGAGAAGAATGCTTTCAAAAGCAGAATGAGCCAAATGGAAAAAGAGGTTCAAAAGCTCACTGAAGAGAATAGTTCTCTCAAAATTAGAATGGAACAGATGGAGTCTAATGACTTTACGAGAAACCAAGAAATCACCAAACAAAACCAAAAGAATGAAAAAATGGAAGAGAATGTGAAATATCTCATGGGAAAAACAACTGACCTGGAAAATAGATCCAGGAGAGACAATTTAAAAATTATGGGACTACCTGAAAGTCATGATCAAAAAAAGAGCCTAGACATCATCTTCCATGAAATTATCAAGGAAAACTGTCCTGACATTCTAGAACCAGAGGGCAAAATAAGTATTGAAAGAATCCATCGATCACCACCTGAAAGAGACCCAAAAAGAGAAACTCCTAGGAACATTGTGGACAAATTCCAGAACTCCCAGGTCAAGGAGAAAATATTGCAAGCAGCTAGAAAGAAACAATTCCAGTACTGTGGAAATACAATCAGGATAACCCAAGATCTAGCAGCTTCTACATTAAGGGAGTGAAGGGCGTGGAATAGGATATTCCAGAAGGCAAAGGAACTAGGACTCAAACCAAGAATCACCTACCCAGCTAAACTGAGTATAATACTTCAGGGGAAAATATGGTCTTTCAATGAAACAGAGGACTTTCAAGCATTCTTGATGAAAAGACCAGAGCTGAAAAGAAAATTTGACTTCCAAACACAAGAATGAGAAGCATGAAAAAGTAAACAGCAAAGAGAAGTCTTAAGGGACTTACCAGAAGTGAACTGTTTACATTCCTACATGGAAAGACAATATTTGTAACTCTTAAAACTTTTCAGTATCTGGGTAGTTGGTGGGACCACACACACACATGTACACACACACACACACACACACACATACACACATGCACACACACACAGAGACAGAGAGCACAGAGTGAATTGAATAGGATGGGACCATAGCTTAAAAGAAATTAAGGTAAATGGTGAGAGAGAAATGTAGTGGGAGGAAAGAGGGTGAAATGGAATGGGGTAATTATATGTCATTTAAGAGGCAAGTAGGAGACTTTTTAGTGGAGGGATAAAGAGGAGAGCTGAGGAGAGAAAAAAAAAAAACAACAAGAAGTTTACCCTCATCACATTTGACTAAAGGAAGGAATAAAATGCACACTCATTTTGGTATGAAAACCTATCTTACAGTATAGGAAAGTGGGGGAGAAGGAGATAAGCAAGGGGCGGGGATGATGGAAGGGAGGGCAAAGGGAGGAGGGAGCAATTTGAAGTCAACACTTGGGGAGGGACAGGATCAAAAGATAGAAGAGAAACAATGAGGGACAGAATAGGATGGAGGGTAATTCAGTTAGTCTTACACAACATGACTATCAGGGAAGTCATTTGCAAAATTACACAGATATGGCCTATATTGAATTGCCTGCCTTCCCAAAGGGAATGGGTGGGGAGGGAGGGATGGGGAGAATTTGGAACTCAAAGTTTTAGGAACAACTGTTTAGTATTGTTGTTGCAACTAGGAAAGAAGACATACAGTTAATGAGAAATGGAAAGTCATCTGGCCCTACAGGAGAAAAGAGAAGATGGAGACAAGAGAAGGGAGGGATGACAGAAGAGAGGGCAGATTGGAGATAGGGAAAATTAGATGCTTGGGGTATTGGGGTGGGGGGAGGGGATAAAAGGGGAGAAAATTTGGAACCCAAAATTTTGTGAAAATGAATGTAAAAAGTCAAATAAATAAATAGATAGACAGATAGATAAATAAATAAATGGGAGAGAGGGAGAGAAAAAAATTTTAATTTCCCAAGTGCCATTTCCCCACCAGCAATCCAGGCTTACGTAATATTTACTGTATGTTAATATAGATGATCAAGTAAATAAGATCTTGATTATGATGCAGCATCAAGAGAAATATAAAAATAATAAATAAACTGTCCCACAAAAGCAAAACAAAAAACAACACTGTGAGAGCAGGTCTATTTGAGTTCTTTCTTTTCAGAGTTAGAACACTAGTAAACAATTTCAGGGTATTTCACAGGTATTGTTGTTTTCTCTCTGCAGAAAGAACTGGTCTTATAGACCATTCAAGAGTAGCTAGACAAATGCATATGAAATCAATCATGTCTAGAGAAATTTCCTTAGTGATGACTTTTCAAAATGCTACATAAGCCTAATATTCAAAACAATTCAACACGTGTAATTAAAACAGAATTTTGGGGAAATTGTAAGCCTTAGAATAAATTATCATGACATGCTAATAACTTGGGGCAAAGAAATAATTCTGAGATAGCATCTGATCTTGACTAGATGAAATCAGACTGAGCTGGTTTCCCTATCTTTAGTTCAGTCTCCATCCACTAAGTGCTGAATTTAATGCTATGCATATGTGTTTCATTTTTCTTTTTTGTAATCCTGTGCTTCTTAAGGAAACACAAGCTGCAGCTTTTAAGGAGCACAATTCAGTGACAGTTAAAATGGTAAAGTTGAGAGTTTTAAGGATCATTCAAGCCCACACAAGCAAACAGGATCTGTCACACTGAAGCTACAAAGAAAATGAAAGTGAAAATGAAAAATAACACTAAGAACTGAAAAGACAATTCATGCAAGGCAGCCTAATTAAACCTCAGAAAAGAAACAGAAGCCCTCCCAACAGGACACACATTATTACTCAATTAAAGGATATGAGAGATCACTTGTTCACTTCAATGAAAAAAAACTGCCTTCGCAGAAAAGACAATATGAAGAACAAAACAGTCTGGAAAAGGTAACTTCATTGATGAAATTTACTTTTTAATATTCAAACATATATGAAAAACCAATGTCAGAAGAATTCTAGATGAGCTTGTGAAGTCTAAGCATTCTAATCAGATCGCAAAACATTCACTCTACACAGAGAGAGTGACTAACTGAAAAATGGACTGATACACTGAGAAGCAGAATTAATTCATAGTTACAGAAATTCCACAAAGGAGATGAGAGGCTGCACTATGAACTTTAGACAGTGTGACTTGGTTCCAGAATGTTAATAAAGTTATCTGAAAGATGTTTCATAAATCTGAAAGGTGTATCATCTATTAAAACAGTAACTCACATGATTTTAACTCCACTGAAAATCTATACGCTGTAATCAAGGAATATAATCAAGGTTATTCTTGGAAAAATAGACTTCATAGGCATGTTTAATAGCCAATATGACAAAAATGTATCTTCATAAAAAAGAATTTAAGAATGTCAAAATCTTGCAAACTCCAAATAGGTGACTAGAATAAAGACACTGTTCATTAAAATTTTCCTTCTTTTTAAGATATAAAAAGCAGCCAAGTATATTGTTTAATCTAATAACTTTATTTTACTTTGTGCCTGCTATACACCAATATAGTCTGAAAGAATCTAAAAGAGAGGATGAAGATAAAGAACTTGGCCTAAAAATCATCAAGCTGACAGAGGGTAGGAATATTTACTCCTACTTTTTTGTCCAATGACAGGTAAGAAGCAGCAAAGAGAAAGTAAAAAAGGAAAATTGAAGAAGGGTCAAGAAGACAATAGAAAAATAAATTTAAATTTTCTACATGACTTAATAACAAATTGTTCTAGTAAACAAGCATTTAAAGTCAAAACCACTTTCTTTTGCTTATGTTTAATTTCCAAATTTTAACATAGGTAGATAGATAGATAGATTAGATAGATTAGATAGATAGATAGATAGATAGATAGATAGATAGATAGATAGATAGATAGATAGATAGATAGTAAGGTATCTATCAAGTTAAATGGGATTAGAAAGCTATGTGATAAATTATCACTTTACATTTTGAGAACAAGTGTAGCAGATATGTTTCAACTTAAAATGTCCACATGTAAGCTAAAAGGTCAAAGAAGGTAAATCTCTTAAAGCTTAGCCTCTTGAAACTAATCCTAATTTCATTAAAATAACTAATCATGCAAAACTGCTTAAACACTCATCATGCACAAATTATAAATAAGTGGTGTTAGAGCCTGAATATAGCACCAGCCCAGCACTGTTTTAAAATAAAATAAGCATTTTGCTAAAGGTTGAAACTTCTTCTACAATTGCTGAAGTTCTAAATGTTTAAGTTTTCAAATCAACATGCAATAACTGAGGCTAGCACACAGCAACAACTCAAGTCTATAGCAAAATGCACAAAGTCAAATTTCAATATTAAGCTACTAGCAGCTAACACTACCCTCCAAAAAAAAAATTAACCATTTACAAAATGCAACTCATTCTAGAAATATTACACCTACCATTTCCTAACCTATCTACTGAGTCAAATATGTGTGTGTTATGAGACCTGTCAATATGAAAAACTGTGTTCCATTTCTCACCTAATTTTATTTTTCCCTTTGTAATGATCGGAAACAATACATTAAGAATAGGAGTCAAAGGACACTAAAAACAGTGTTAAAATATTTATTTCCTCTAAGTTTAAAGCTGATTAAGGACAATTTCCCCCTTATTTTATAAACATAGTTAAAATTTTCATGATAAACATCACAACTGAACTTAACAGTGACTAACCCATAAGTACACATCTGGTAAGCCCTTAAGGTTTTATATTGGGGATATTACCTATGATAGCTTTTTTTATTAAAGTCAGACAGAAGCAATAGCAGGAAGTATTATTTTGCTCCTGATATTTCTATATTCCTAAATCTATAGGAAACAAAGGATATTAACAGTTAGGGTCAAGGGGAGAGCATAGAGGGAACAGAAGTTAAGTAACAGGTTCTCCCTTTCTCCCTTTCTTACTGACTGCTAACACTTCAATTTCATGACCAATCTCTTACATTGTTTATGATTTGGAAAACAAGTGTTTCTAGTCTCTATCCCTGGATGTGCTTTCAATATTTCTCCATTTCACTAATGACACATTAAATTTTGTTCATATGAACTTGAGATGTCATACAACAGACAAAGTTTAAAGTTGGTTGCCCCATTATGAAAAATGGTAAATGTTAAACACACACACATACACACACACAAAAGAAACCAAAACATTACTTAAAAAAATGTTTTCCTCAATATTAATATGAAAAGTGACATTAGAATAGTCAGAATATCTGCACTTACTCTTGACCCCTTTCTTCCCCTTTCGTTCCTTCTTGTACTGTTCCTTCAGTTTACTTATTAGTCCCTGGTCTACATCCCAAACCTCAGCAGTTGGGGACAGGTCATCTTTGTCTACATGCAGCATATTATTAAAAGAAAAAAAATCAGCAGTTGGCAATGCAAGCTGTTGGCAATCAACTGTTATATAGGTTTATGTAATCATCATCAAAATGTACTATTAGATTATATTCAAAATATTTAAAGGTGCAGTGTTTGCCTTGTTATTCACAATTCAAGCATGAAATCCTATGTTAGTTTTCCAAATTTTAAAATATTTTAACATTTAAAATTTGACTAATTTTATGAATCAAAATTCAGGAATAGTTATTTTCTGAATACCGCTGCTGTTGAAGCACCAATAAAAACAAAATATAAAACTATCCAAATTAGATTACTGCATCTTTAGAAAGGTGTTAATAAAAAAATTATTCAGCCAGCATCATAAGCAAATAAATGAATTTCATGCGTACTAACCATGAAAGTGCAAGCTAAGTATATGTCAGTGCCATTTTGTTGATGAAAGTAATCATGCACCCTCTCTCCCTCTTATTCTGCATGCAGAGGCAGCTCTACAAATGAAGTTATCATGGCCAATATAATAAACATACAGTTCCAAAGTAAAGCCTCTTAAATAATATAAAAACATTCACACAAACCCAAAATAGTTCAACATCTCATTACCTTCTTCCATAGGTCTACTACTAAAGTTAGCAAAAAACTCTTAAGATTCTACTGTTGAATATTTTTAGATCACACTTTGGGGGGTGAGATCAGTGAAATGCAGGGAGATGTGAAAAGGAACATTGCTGTGCAATTACTAGAGACGAAATTTCAGCACCTTTAATTGGCCATCCACAAATCCATATTTTTATTAGCTAAAACTTGTGCCTGGAAAAAAGTTACTGTTAAGTAAATGTGGAAGAAACATTTTAGGGGGAGCGAAGTGATAAGAAAAGGAGTAAGTCTGTTTATACATAACTAGAGTACTGCTTATATTAGAAGGGCAGCGAGAGGGGGGGAAGATTGCTGGTTGATTTTAAATAGCCCAGTTATTACAAGGTTTGACAAAATATCCTGCAATGGAATCATAGTTGTGAGTTTATATCATTATAGCCTGTAGCAAAAAAAGAAAACCAAATTATATCAAAATACATTATAGGACTGAAAAGGTGGATAACTTTTAGGGAACAAGTACTTATTAAATTTTGAAAATTCAAGCAATAAAATATACAACAGAATTTTTTAAACAGTGTATTTATGAAGGTTTCCCTTCAAAGTTATCAGAAAGTTGTAAATTTGTATTTGCTTAATGATGTTTCATTTCAATTATTCTAGATAAAAAGGACAAAAAAATACTTTGGACAATTAAGATCCACATACAGAACACCCAGTTTTCTTATTTGAGATGCAACCTTTAAACTAATATTTTAAAAAGACTACCTTAGCGTATCTGATTTGTAGGGAATACAAACCTAAAGAATTTGAAAACTAAACTTGAATTGAGCATTCTTAAAGCCATTTTTCTTCTTGTGGACACAGTATCTGAGCTAATTCTATGTATATCGATTACAATGCTGCCTCAAATGTATCCTGAGTAAGTGAAATTCTCTTACAACATATGCCAAAGGTATCAAGTATATTAACATGACTAACCCAAAAGAAAAACTGAATTGACAGGTTATCTCACATGAAGTTTCTTGATGAATACACTATAAAGAATCCAATCAGCTTTAACAAAGCTAAAGATTCCTATCTAAAAAAGAAGTTATTTAAAAGCAGTGTGACAGTAGGATAAGCCCAAACAAAGGTTTGGATAATCACAATAAAAAAAAAATCAGCAATAGAAACCAAAAGGGGGGGGTTGTTTCAACAGAAGTGGCATAATATTTATCAGAAATTATATAAGGTAGAAAAAATTAATGAGACATTTGACCAATTAAGATAGATTCTTTGCAGAAAGAAAAAAAGCTGTGAGTAGCTCAAACTAAAGCAGCAAAAGGGAGTGAAAAAGCAAAAGGCAATATATAAGAATAAGCTGAAGGGGAAAAATAAACATCATTTGCAAAATAACCTACTTTCTCAAAAATTCAAAGTTAAACTTATTGCAATATAAGGAACATGTTGGTGAATGCATATGTGCACAGACAACATCCTGAAACTTGCCTGGTAAGTAACTGCTGATTGATATTGCTTATAAGAAATAGATAAGAGCACAAAGGAAGAGGCATCATAATCTTCTACACTGTTAATCCTTTTTTAAAAAATCTAGGGGGAAGAAAAAAAATCAAGAAATGAGGTTGTACCACTTCAGGCCATTTTACTTTTTTTTTTTTAAAGCGAACATGATTATGGAATGTGCACAAAAGTTACACCCATGAAAGCTCAACGCAACTAAACACATGGAATTTTAATATGGGCATTTCTGACTGCCAAAGTAGAGTAAATATCAAAGACTTTTTAGACATGGCCTATATCTATCATTATTTTGTTTTCCTGAAGCATGAAAAATTTCAAACTATCCTCTATTATATTTAATATATACATCCAGGTACCAATTTAGATTTTAGAACAATGTTGTTTCATCAATCAGCTTAAAAGATGTTTTAGTAGGTTGGGGAGGAGGAAAAATAAAGCACTTAAAATTATAGTCCCTATAAAGCAATAACAAAAATCAGAGATGCAACAGCAGGCATTTGCAGGGTTACATATTTACATGGGGAAAAAACTGTATAAAAAATTTTTAAAGTTAACTTATGCTATATATTTGACAGAAGAAAAAATACAAAAAATTGAAAGATAATAATAAAACAGCTAAATCAGAGAAAATATCTAATCATATTTAAAAAGGTCCCAAACTGAATTTCATCCAATTTTACAACTACACTACTAGCTCACAAAAATAACTAAATAAATAAAATGAAGTTATGCTTAACAATACAAGTAGGTGTCTCTATATGGGACAATATCAGTAAGAAAATATATATAAAGCATTTTGTAAACCTTTAAGTAATATGTAAATGCCAGCTATTGTCATTATCCTTACTATTATCATTAGGATATATCTGACAACATTTACTGCTATATACAACTTCGTAGTTTTACCAGCCAGCACCATCAAAAACAACAACTCTCTACTTAAAAATAAACAGACCATTTTATTAGTAATTCAATGTAAACAGCTATACAAATATTTCCATATCAATTAGACCGAAGCAAAAAATGACAAATTAATAAAACCAAATCAAGTTTATAAATATTTATAAAATATTTTCTGGACACTTTCTCTGAAATGCAATTAATTTGGAAAAAATGTAAACAAACTGTATGTTTCCTTGCTTCGTGTAGGTACTAAATCAGGAAAACAAAGCAAAATATTTTCCTCTCCAAAGAACTCAAAGAGCTTTAAAGACACTACTTTAAAAGTGCTTCCTGAAAGGGAAAAAAATTGAGATAACTATGCTTTAAAGTATTAACAAAATTAAGTTCTCAATTATCAAAAAGTAAACAGAAACAGTTTTCATGTTCTTACTGGGTTAACAGATTAACTCCTTTGCTGAGAGGTCAATTTGCCTTTCCTCTCACCTAAATATAAGAGACTACAAAGTACTACACTGTTGGTCAAAAGTCTTCTGCGTAGAAAGAGTTCAAAAAAATGCAACTTTTTGGTCAAAAGTCTTCTGTGTAGAAAGAGTTCAAAAAAATGCAACTTCGCATAAAATTATATTCTGCTAGTTCAATTAATGATGCTGTCTATTACTCGGAAAGAGTAGGGTACATTTACAGTATCACTTAATCATGTCTACTTTTGGATTGTGCCTCTGTTCCTCTCCATTTCTGTGGATAATTCAAGAGTCAACTAGCTGTATGGAAGTCTACGTTTAAATAAGAGTGGGGTAAACTGAGAGATCTCATGGATGTTTTGTCCATTTATGTAAGAAAGTTGGGTCTTTATAACTAATTTATACTACTTCTTTCATTTCATTTGCTCTAAATATTATTGATTTTTCTGTGAGAAATGAGGCCCTTTACATAAATGGTTTACAAATAACCATAAAAGAAACTTAAAGAAAAAAAACAATCCAAAACAAGAAATTGCTTTACTCTTATAATAAGGGTTAACATTCATGGACAATGTTTAATGACTTACATGTTATATTAAGTAATAATAAAGTTTTCCTTTAAAACTGTAATCAAATTCTAACTTATTCTGGTATAAAAGTAATAATGATAATAACTCACATTTATATAGTACTTAAAGGTTTACAACACGCTTTCTTTACAACAGCCCTGTGAGATAGGTAGTACAAGCGTTATCCCAAAATGAATAAAATTGAAGTGAAGTGACTTGTTCAGAATCACACAGGTATTAAATGTTGTAGAGTCAGGGGAGCTGGGTTCAAATGCTGGCTTCAAGTCCAGTACTCCTTTTCATTATACCATGCTGCTTCTCTATCAAGTCAAAATATTTTAAATAAGCAAATACTTCATATAAACAACAAAAGGGACAACAAATTTAGTGTCTAAAGGGAGTTTAACATATATCCCAAGTAAAACTGCAGAGTATTATTTTGAGCTACGGTCATATCATTATACATTTTATCATGTAATTGTCATATGCTTAGATGGTCTAACTCCTTTTAACAACTCACTTAGAAGAACGTGAAGATTTTTTGGTTAAGGTATTAACAAGTTAAATACCTTGATAAAAGAATATCACCAATTCTTGACCAACAGGAACCTAAGATCAGATTTGCTAACTTTACTTGTTCACATTTGTAAGGACAAACTAGACCAGACTGATATGCAATAAAAAAGAGTGAAGAATCTGAAGAACATAAATTACTTCCCAAATTGATCAAAATGAGAATATTTAAAATCGACAACTGCAATGCTAAGAAAGGAATAGTTTCTCTACTATTAAAACAAATGTTCCAGGTTAAAAACAAAATCTTTTAAAGCTATATAGGAATTGTTGCTACATCAGGTTTTGAATAAGACATCTCAAAATACATTACCTTGCAATTTTTCAGTCCTGACTCTTTGCTATCCATTTCAACTTTCCCACACATTCAGAGAGGCACTCAATCTCATAAGGAAAATTTCCAATGTACACATCTATAGGGTTGCTCCCTTCCTTCAGACCTGATTTGCTTTTATCTTGTCTTCTTACCCCATTCTGTGCCATCCCCTGAACTCCGTGCTTCTCCAGCTCCTTCTCCATCTTCAGCTGTAACTAAAAAATCAAATTCTTTCAGGGCTTCCTCAGTATCGGGGTCATCAGTAAGGTCAGCCGCTAAGCCTTCATTACCAATCTGCAAATGGACCAATACCCATAAAAAATTTTTATGATCAGTTTTTGAGATAGCATATTTTAATATTTTCAAACACTTGGCCTTAAATGTCAATTATGTAATAGTGTCCAGCTCACGGAAAATGAACACTTTTTCATTGCTAAATTGCTAAATTCCCTAATTTTCAGTACCAGCAGTAAATCGTCTTCACATTAGGTAACCCAGAAATGTATAAGAGGTGCTAAAATACTTCTGGAGAGTATGCTCCCCCAATCACAACGGTCCCAACCTTACCCCTCCCCCCACAACACACAAACATAATTCACCTGTGGCCCTTATAGCCTGCCACAAATAATCACTTCTACTTTTTCCCCATAACCTCATCTTACTCTTATAATTAGAGATAATCCTTTTGTAAACTTAAGTTCTCAACTTTTTAGATCAATTAAAGGGATCATTAACATAGATGTCAGGACTTTCTGAGCTGGAAAGGAACTCAGATATCATGAAATAGCCCAATGCTTTTATTTTTTTACTCAGTGTAAATTACAGCCCAGAAAGTGGGGTGCAGACTTGCTCAAAATAATAAAGTATTAGCGCCAGGATATGACTTGGGCTCCTCACTCACACAGTCTAGCACTAATAAAAATCCAGATAATTTGCTGAACTGGGCAAATGACATTCAGAACTCCATTTCAAGTGGCAAGTAAACATACTAAGAGAAGTAGAACTAGTCCTAATCAAGGGCAGAATACATGCTATTATGGAAAGCCCCAAACCACATAATCCAGCTAGGTGGTACAGCGGCTGAGCGGTAAGCATAATTCCTATTACATGCAAATAAATTAGAAATAAAGGTGATCAAGAGAAGACAAGAACAATTTTGGTAGCAAACCAAAAAGGAAAGTGACCTAAAGCTGAATATTTAAGAGCCTCTAACATAATTAATGACTAAATATTGAATAAGAGCTCTATAAAAATATTTGAAATGTAAGAGTACAAATGTAGCCTAGCTTTTGAGCATATAAAATTAAGTCTCTACTTTGTGTTTATTCATCCGATGTTTCTCTTTTCCATCAGTGAGATCTTCAATCATATCACTCTCTTCTTCTTCATCACTATCATCTGCATTTTCTAAGAAATTGAATGTTTCAAGAACATCACCAGAGTTCCTAGAAAAAGATTAATTCATTAATGGCTATTGATTTCATAAATGATCTAAGACTAGAATTTTAAAATAGGTTTTATTTTCTTTCAATATTCATGTACTTTACATTACTCTTAAAATTTTAATATACTTTTTATAGATACAAAATTATGTCAACTTTCAAGCAATTCATGTCTGTTTCTGTTACTTAGACCAACTAGTCAATGAAGAAGTAGATAACAATAAAAACTTATTTCTGTTTATTTATGCTCTCTCCTAATCTGAAATTTGTGTCAGTGCAGATGAGATACCCAAAAGTTCACAGCTTAGCTATGAAAAAAGTGTAAACTGACAAAAAAGGAAATGTTTAATCTACTAAAAACCAAATTTCACTACTAGTTTATTTAAAATCAATGTGGTAATTAATAATTTTATCTATTCATTAAAATGATGTTTAGCATAAGATTATAACCATATACACTTGAAAGTAACAAATTACTTTCTTTAAAAGCATTCTATAATTCAGAATTGTCATTACTTCCAACTAACCCCGTTAGTCAAAAGAGAAAGGTTTAAAAACATCTCCAATTGCAAGTAAATATAAAAAATACTCTTGTATTCCCAAATCTAAAAACCATATTTTATCTGTACACAGAATGGAAATGGCTGCCCCTGGATCATGAGTTCTTTTTTTATGCCATGGATACCTTTGGAAACCTGGTGAAACCTGTAGGCTCCTTTTCAGAATACAATTTTAAAATATATGAACCAAAATGCATAATTCACAAAGAAAACTAACTATGCTAACATTAATTTATCAAAATACTCAGGGGGTGGGAGATTCCCAAACCCAAGTTTAAGAACTCCTGTTCTAATGGTTAGATTCTGAGAAAGTGGTAACAAATTTGAGATTTTCTTTTATAATATGGGTCAAATAATTGAAAATGGAAGGGAACGGATAAGCAAAGTTACTAACAGGGCAAAACAAGCATGTCACGGAAAGTAAGTACTAAACGATATTAAGAGATTATGAACTTTGCTTTTCTGATTCATAAATGTCACTAAAACTAAGACTATTCTGTTGAGTTCAAGAGAACAAGTTTCAAATAATATTTCTAATAATTTTAATGACTAGGTTGTCTGTACTTAGAGGAAGGAATAAGCAAGACATATCTTCTCCCCAATTAGAAGTACTCTTTCACTCCTTAAACTTCTAATACTTTGGACTTCTACTAGGGCTTTTCTGTCATTATAAGTGTTTCATACATATGCTGCTTCTCCTCTACTAAAGTTAAAATTCTCCTCTATTAAAGTTTTCTGGGAAAAAAAAAAGGGGGGGGCAGTGTGTCTTAACATTTTTGTCCATACCCTTGACACAATGTCATGTACCTATTAATTATTTAATAAATGATCAAACTTAGAAAGCACAAATCAACATTTTCCTGTCCACAGCTTGCTACTTCTGATTATGGCCCAATAATGAATAAGAATTAAAATTAGCATATTAACTTCTAATGGAGGGTGTTTTGAAAATACTCAGGACTTCCCTGGCACATAAGCTGCTAATAATAGTTTATAAAAAGTATGTTTATCAAATACTCATGAATGTAAAATTTTAGAAATATGTATCATACCTTTTGATGTCTTGTCCTTTTTGCTTAGATGGAGATTCACCTCCATTCAGAATCTGTTCTAAGTTCTTTGTCTCCACTGAGCCATTTGGTTCTGAACCAGAGAGTCCAAGTAATGATCTTACCCTCTGTGACCGTACATCTAATATTGTGTCTGTGTAACCTACTTCCTGAAGATACCTGTTGGGGAAAGATATTCAATCCTGAAAAATGTGAACCCTTGACAAGATCAGAACAAATAAAGAAATATTTAAAAGAGTACTAATTGGCTTGAGGGAAAGAACTTTCCAGTCTTAACAGTGCCCAGTATACCTTCCAGATATTCAGTAAATGTTTTCCAAGTGAATAGTAAAATTGTTCCTTCTAGCTTTTCAATATTTTTAGGATGGTCTCTCAGTTATAAACAAGAGACTAAGAGTGTATGCACTCTTGTACACATACATGACACAGAGAGAGTTCTATACAAAAAGTTGGGGGAAGGGTTCCCCAATTGTTCAGAGGTCCAGAAATAAAAGGAAGCCAGAAATATTTCATAGGATGAATGTATTGGCAGGAATAAATATTTTATGTTCATGGCACAACTAGAGTAATTTACTTTGTGATAAAAAAAAAATTCCTTTATTGGGTGGCATTTACAATGGTGGTTAGGTAAGAAAACTTTCAAAAAACGTGATGTCTACCATAAAATGCACAAATAAAATCTCATCACAGAAAATTCTAGTTCAAAGAAATGTGAAAAAGCTCCTTCCTTTATAGGTAGCTCATAGTCAAGTGATCTGCTGTTGATCTAATTATTCCATATTCTGTTCACTGAAATTTGGTTCCTTAATTCTTAAAATTTCTAAGGCTGTCAATCTTAAGTCAACATAGTTCCTTCCCCTCAACCCCACAGGCTAAAACATTATGCAGCACAATACTTCTTGCAAACAGTTAAAAAATGTGTGAAATTTGAGGAAGAAATATATGAATCTATAACCAAAATATAAAAGTCATGAAACAAAATTACAGGCTTTAAGCCACCTGAGATAAAGACTAAGTGAAAATGGAAGGGAAAAGGCTTCTAACAAGTTCAAGGACAAGAAACTACTCAATTAAAAGAAATCACCCACCAAGTCCAAAATAATAAGTTAGCAAAGTATTTAGAGAATCAGAATGTTAAACAAAAGGCAAAATATACCAAAGTGTAGATTTCTGTTTTTCATTTTCTGTTTTCTAGCAAGCTTAGAAATTTTTGTATAGAGACTCCAATGCCAAATATAGATCAAGATAGGAAGCTGTATACATAAAAACACAGCCATGTAAAAAAATATTTGGCCATAGGAAAAAATATAAACTCATTATTGGCTTCTAAAGACTTTCACAACCTGTTGCCAACCTATCTTTTCAGTCTCAAAGGATGTTAATCTTCCTCAAACACATCTTAATCCAATCAAAACTGGCCTCTGTTACTGCACTCCCATCAAGGGGCTGGATGTGCCCCAGAAGTGCAACGTACTCCCTTCTCACACTTTTGTTTTATAAAATATCTCCTCTTCCTGCAACAGTACAAGCACCACTTTCCACATATAGTGCCCTCTCTCCCAAATACCATGTAGTCAAGAATTTGTACTTATTCTCTTTATATTGGCTCTGCATATTAAATAGATGATGCATTTATTATGTGCCTTGTACCATGTCTTTGTTGTCTCCTCTATTAGAATAAAGTCTTTTAAATTATGGATTCTTTCATTTGCTGTATTTATATCCTCAGTGCCTAACATGAGTACTTAATACCCACTTAGAAGAAATCAAAATTATCAAGAGTCATAAAAAATGTTCTAAATCACTATCAACTGGAGAAATGAAAACTAAAACAAGATACCATCTCACACCTCAAATTGACTAATGTAACAGAAAAGGGAAATGACAAATGCTAGAGAGGACAGTGTAAAAATTGGGACACTAAAGCACTACTAGTGGAGTTGTGAACTAATCCAACCACTGTGGAGAGCAATTTGGAACTACACCCAAAGAGCTATATAAAACTGCGCATACCCTTTGACTCAGCAACATTATTATTAGTTCTATATTCCAAGGAGATGAAAGAAAAAGGGAAAGCACCTATATATGCAAAAATAATTATAGGGATTTTTTGTGGGTAGCAAATAGCTGAATAAAGGGATATATGTCAATTGGTGAATAGCTGAACCAGCAGTAGTATGTGACTGTGAAAGAATACTATTGCGCTATAAGAAATGATAGCAGTAGGGATGGGGTTGGTCTCAGAAAAACCTGGATACAAATTGGAACCGAGGCAAATTGGAATGAAAAGCAGCAGGGAATACAGTACGCAGCAACAACACTACTGTAAGGATGATCAATTGTGAAAAACTTAGCTACAAGTAAACTCGGTATATTCCTTAACTTCTAAAGCAACAAGAAGTAGGGGCACGAGGGAGAGAATTTAGAAATCAAATTTTTAAAAATT
This sequence comes from Bettongia penicillata ogilbyi, assembly GCA_023548195.1. Lineage (NCBI taxonomy): Eukaryota > Metazoa > Chordata > Mammalia > Diprotodontia > Potoroidae > Bettongia > Bettongia penicillata. Next base: position 12,508,235 of record JAJHZJ010000447.1, on the reverse strand, counting down.
GAATGTCAAAAATTTATTTATTTTTAACAAAATAAAAACCATACTTTAAAAAATAAATGCTTACTGATTGATATGATCTGTATTAATCTTCTCAAGTGCAGGCAGTCCCTGCTTTTAAGATACAAACTGTTCCAGGAAAACAATACTCAACAACAGGTCATAAAATGAACCCAATATTAGGGAATTACATTGATGAAAAATGCTACTCGAAATCTCCCCTAATCCCCACAGTTTGTAGTTTTACTCATTAATGAACCTTCAATACTGGTCCTACATTGCAAATGGCCACTATAACAGGTAAAAGGAAGATTTAAAAAAAAAAAAAAAAAACTACAGCAAAACTATGCTTCCTGATTCACAACAGCTGGGCTTTTAGATTCTCAGTTGCTCAACTTAAAATTGATGACTCCAACCATCTGGTTTTGTTCGCTCAGTCCATGCCCCCCAGGGCCAGCATCAAGTCATGCAGACTACACAGGCAGAACCGGGGGAGCAGTACGTCCGGTGGAACAGTCACATATCCATTACATTATCTTATCTGACGCCCCAAATAACCACACTAGGTAAGCACAAGGACTTCTGCCCATTTTACAGATAAGGAAATGAAGGCTCCTGGTTAAAAAGGAAGGTTAAGAGACTTTTATACCAACATTCAGTAAAAGCCTGATTATGAAATCAAATAAAATGATGGATCAGGTTCTCCAAAAAAGTAGGATGGTATTATACCATCTGCTCCCACTTCAAGAATTATTCATAGAGGAATTAAATTTATTTTACTCACTCTCAGTGCATCTGAAATAGCTTTTAGGCTAGGTTATTCCATTAAAGAAAATGGCAACAAAACCTATTATACAATTTATTTAGATATGTACTTTACTCTATGCCAAAGAATTGCTCTGAAAAACTGTATTCAAATTAAATTTTTATAAAGTACTTTAAGGAACAATTATCTAGAAGTCAAATCAGGAGTTAATACCTGGCAGGACAATTCAAAATGTGGTATATTCAAGTAACAAAGGCTATCTCTCCAAGCTAGAAAAAAGGCTTAGTTTTTTGGTTGTGTTCCACTGTTCCTTTTTCCTGTGTAGGCAACAGCCCCTTACTCTCAATACCGAGTTCCCTTCCTGCTAATCCACCAACCGGAGCTGGACTGAAGGCAGGATCCTTCACATGGATATATGAAATGCTACAAATGATTCTTCAATTTTAAAGGAACAACAATTTACAAACTCAAGGGAATAAAGGAGATCATTTCCCCACACCCCAACAATCTCTTCCCTATATAGAGCCTGCTAGAGAGGGAATGAATAAATGAATCCATTATGTGCTCATTATCATAAAACCTTACTGGAAATCTCATGAGACATTATACCAGGATTCTAATTTATATGATAAAGTTTAACTTGATACCATTTAAGCACATTGCTTTACTCACTGTCTTAATAGCTGTCTGCCTTGTTTCCAGGTCAGCTGACTGTTCTGAGGTACTGTGGGAACCTCTGTGTCTTTGGTTTCTTCTGAAAAGGAAAAGTTTATTACTAATAGCTGTCACCCAAACTACCAAAAATGATGGCAAAGTTGCTGTTTGCAATACATAACCAAAACCTTAGGGGAAAAGGGTAAAATTAAAAAATATTTAGAGAAAAAAAGTCTACAAAAATATTAGAATCTAGTTGTAAAAGTACAAATTAATCAAGTTCCTTTGAATCAAGTAGGCTTTATTGAAGCTTTGATACTGTGGATGGCTACATGATCTAATTAGATAATTAGAGTTCCCTCTAACTAAATACCTCACAAACCATCCTGTAAGACTCTGGTTCACATCTTCCAGGAAATTTTTCCAAGGGGGGAGGGAAAGAAAAAGCACCCAATATACTGGGGTGTCTTCCTTTTGGTCCCTGACATTACACAGAGCCCAATGGGCTGAGAAATGGTTATTCCTTGCTCTTATGTGGGCTGGGTCACCTACATTCCCAATCATATTGCTTTGATATTATCACTTGTCATTTCTATACTATTTTACATATAAATACGCTGCAGTCTATTTGTGCCAAACATTATGTCTCTCCATTCCTCTTTGGGTGACCCACAAATAACTTTTCAGAGATTGGTATCTGATGATTCCCAGATAAAAGGCATCACTAATGATACTAAAAATAAGTTACTTTTTGCTTGATTTTTTCCAATGGAGGTATTTAAGGGTCATACTAAAAGTAATGCACAATATCCCAATCCAATCTGCTTTCTTCCTCCTATTCAATTCTGGGCCCAGTCTATTGGTTATAACCAGTGTCTGGCACAAAATATGAGCTTAATAAATACTTGTTGACTGATTGACCTGAGGTTTTTCTCTCAAACATATGTAATAATGGATAAAGCCTACAGACTGCCCAAACAACCGAATATTACAATATGAACAAGAGGCATTCTTTCTCCTGTTTTCCCCCCATGTGGATAATTAAACCAAATCAAACTCCAAAGACATCTCACACAAAACGTTTTGCAATGTTCTGGGGCTTAGCACGTTCAACACGTCATCAATCACAAACCAGAGCCTCTGGAGAACTTCACAGGGAATACTTTTGGCATTTGTACATCTTCCACAACACTAGCAAACAATTGTGGAGAACATGTATTTGTTTTATGCTTTACTTTTAGTTTATAATCAAAAGGTTAACAAACTTATCTCTGTCGCATTCTTCCAAGAAGTCCTATGATTTTAACATACACTCATGGGTGGATACTTGGTTGAGTTTTTCAAGGCATTTTACTCTGTAGAATCACTCTTTAATAGTCAACAATAAGCAGAGGGAAATTTTGTATTCTTTTATACCTACTAATTGCTGTAAAGATGGGGCCTGTATATGCACATAGTTTACTGAAACTAATGACATGGGTCAATTTTCAGAACTTTTGGAAGCCAAGTCTCACATGAAATTTCTATAAACACTGAAAGTATATGGTTTATACCTTTTACTATACTACATAACTATTAGGTGAGTTATCTAATTATTCCTAAATCTGAAAATTGCATGGGTTTATTGAGAATCTTGTGTTTCTATTGAAACTTCTTACAATCACAATATTTTGAGTTGGTAGGTATCAAAACTAAAAACATCAACATTCACTTCAGGTACTAAGTCACATTTTCTTCTGATTTTCTAAATACCTGAAATTCAATTTGGGGTCTAAAGACTAGCAGGTCATACTATAAAAAAGAGAGGTTATCACAAACTCTAGCAAATAAAACAAACATGTTTACAATGACCTTCATTAAAACATTGGAGATGGACTGCCAAGGAAAGAAAATTCAAATTAAGATGCAGAAGATCAATGGATTGGGAATCAGAAAATGAGTTCTAGTTATATAGTGTAAATGGGAAAGATATGTCTTCTCTTCTGGACCTCAGTGTCCTCTTCCATAAAACTAGGATGTTGGACTAGATGATTTTTACATTTGTTTTAATTATCAAAGTCTATAACTGATCTAAGGACTAAAAGGCACCTAGAATTGAAAATTTTTAGACAGCACAGTATAGTTTTTACCCTGCAGAACACTAAAACATTTGTTTTGCAACACTTTTCATGACTCCATACATCTTCCTTACAGTGCTTCATTCTTTCTGAATTATTATATCACATTTCAAGATTTAGGTCCTTGCCCCAACTCCTTTTCTGAAGATATATATCACCAAACTGAGCTTTAATTACATATCTTTACCAGTAGGTGGGGCCAAATACTAGTTAACATTTCAATTACCTCCACCTCTGGGCTATAAGCTATCCATCAACAACTACAGAAGTAAAAGGAAAATCAAAGAGAAATACCAAGATAAACAGAGTTACATCTAATACATTATAGAAGAGAACTGTATAATGATATAGGATAGAAAACAATAGACTTGAAACCACCACTGGGTTCAAATATTAGTTGTTTCACTTAGCTTAGTAATGCTGTATAAATCACTTAACCTTTCTCTGTTTCCTTATCTGCAAAATAAGGATAACATTTGTCTCTATTTCTTTCAGTTTTTACGAGGATAAAATATATATGAAGTGCTTTGTTCTTTAGCACTGCATTAAGTTACTGCTACAAAAATTAACATTCTTAAGCTTCAAGGAATTTTAGAGATCATTCTGCGTCCAAGTTCCTCACTTTACAAATGAGGGGGGAAAAAAAGAATTCACAAGGTTCTGACTCAAAATTCAAATTTATCATCTCCACTGCCTAAAAAAGAATTCTGATAATGTTAGAAAATCAAACCAAAACCCAAAGATTAAAATAAAATAAACACATAAGAAATCATATTCAGCGCCTACACACTGAGTATGAATTAAGGCATAAATACTTCAATATGATAATCTGACCCATGAGATGGCATGATCTTTCAAAGAAAAAAAGGGGAAACAGGGCGAAGGGGACATGTTAACTGAATGTTAGAGGAGTTAAGTGATTCATACAACATTACTAAGATAAGAACAGCTGACACTTGAGCCTAATGATTTCAAAAACTACTGCTTTCTATTCTACATGACCCTGCTTCTTTCTATATGATATGATTCTATTTATCTTGGTATCTGTACTACCACATCAGAAACTTGGTGCCAAAATTAAACCACTTCCTCCTAAGCTGAATTGCTATGTCAGTAAGTGGGTTACTTAGAGGCAATGGGAAATGTGGGCCTAATGGACATGTACTTTTAAAGTATCAGATTCAGTCATATGCTCAACCTCCCAGGGTTAATTTAGTTCACCATAACCTTTCCAGATGTTGAATATTCTCAATGTAAACTTATAAATATGTGTGAGGATGGGACAGAATTATAGGTGGTAAAATAGTAAGTACTCAGAGCTCTCTTACAATTCTAATTAAAATGTAAAGTTGCTCCATAGTTTGCAATTAGGGTTATTCACAGGAGGAACAAAATGTAATAGGACACCTTCAGCCATCTATTAGCTTTCAGACACTTGATTTTTCAGTTTCACTACATTTCTTTTTAAAAAAAGACTCAATCCTTACACTTAACCTATCATACCAAAGCAAAACACACATATTAAATATGTTAACTAAAAATTTACTTTTTTTTTCCCATCATAAAAAGCAGCCTCTCCCCAGGGTGTTAATGTGTGTGTACATGTATGTAAACATGTGTGTACATACAAACACATACACAAACACACAAATATATCTGTTGTACAAATATATTTACCTGATTCAAAAGTTGGCATTTTCAAGTCACCTTGGTTCAATTCTGTGCCATATTTTAATTTGTGGTACTTTGCCCTGAAAAATAAGAAACTAGTAAAAAACAAAAACTCACCCAAAACACTTCATGCCCTCAAATAAACAGGTTCTCAATTAACAATTATTCACAATTACACAGCCCTTTAAGACTTAACGAGGCATTCTCCCAAGAAATACTCTGTGAAAGTAGTTTTAACTATTATAATCTCCATTTTACAGATGAGAAAACTGAAGTGATTTTCTTCATCAAGGTCATACAGATAACTGGGATCTAAAGTCTAACATTCTTTCAACTATGCCATCTTATCTCCCCTTCCAAGTTCACTGTCCTAGATTTTACCTATGATCTTGTTAGAACCGATCTCTAAAAAAGCCTATAAAGTTGAGTGTTTAATTTGTTGGCCTTGTAAAGATTTATAAATCTTGTTTTCTGACTAAATTAGAATCCTGAACTACTTAATGACAGTTTGTATCTTTTTATCCCCATTCTATCTACTGCACCACCAGCTAAGTACTGCTGCAATGCATAGTGCGTTGGGCCTGGATCCAGAAGTCTTGAGCTCAAATCCAGCCTCAGAACACTTACTGGCTGTATAATTCTAAGTCACATAGCCTCCGTTTGTCTCCTTTCCCTCAGCTATAAAATCAAGATAGTAAAAGCACCCACCTTGCAGAGCTGTCATGAGGACCAAATAAGATCATTTGTAAAGCAGTGAGCATAGTGCCTGGCACAGAGTAGGTGTCATAAAAATTCAACTTTATTTCTTCTTCCCTCACCTTGTAACTTCTACAAGATACACCCAACTAATATTCATGCACTGTCCTCTAACTATACTGAAGAAAGGACAGCTGCTCATTTCTTATTTTGCAGTTGTATTCCCAGTCAAGAATATTCTATTTAATAGAAAGTATGCCCCACGCACAAAAAAAAGGGAGTTGATATCCAAGATAAAGAGGGGAAAGTTTTAAGAAAGCTGCCTTTGATATATTCAAGTCAGATGGCCTAGATGAACTCAGGTAATCAGTGATAATCTGAACACCTGTGAATAATAGCAAAAGGTCCACAAAACTGATGAAGAAAAATGTATCAATTTTCCCCAAAAAAGGGAGAGGAATGGAATATGCAAACTATAAGCCAAGTAAATTTGACTTCATGTCTTTGAAAAATTCAAGATGTCAGTTGGTCAATAAACATTTATTAAGCATCTAGTACACAAACCAGAAACTTTGATGGTTACTGATTATCTAAAAAATAAGCCAAGATCACCATGAGCTAGCTCATATTCATCAAGACTATCATTTTGCTGGTTTCAGAAAAACTTATATGAACTGATGCAAAGTGATGTAAGAAGAACCAGGAAAACCTCACAGCAACAGCGATGCTGTAAAAAGGATCACCTACGAAAGACTTGGCTACTCTTATCAAGACAATGATCTAAGACAATTCTGAAGGACTCATGATGAAAAATGCTATCCATGTTCAGAGAGACAACTGATGGGAGTCTCAATTCAGATTGAGGCACACATTTTTTCACTTTTTCTCTTGAGGGTTTGTTTGGCTGTTTTCTTTCACAACATAGCTAATAATGAAATGTTTTGCATGATTGAACATGTATAATCTACGTAAAACTGCTTGCCTTCTTAAGGAAGGGAAGTGGAAGAGGAGAGAATGTGGAACTCAAAACTGTTTTTAAAAAATGTTAAAAAAAAATACTTTTCACATGTAACTAGGGAAAAATAAAACAACTAAAAAAAACTATCAGCCTACAACAGGGGTTTATAATCTAGAGTCCTTGGACAAATTTCAGTGTGGCTGTGAATTTTGATGGGGAAAAAATTGCATCTTTATTTCAGTAAGTTTCAAGGACCTTCTTTGAGACAACAAGCATTTTATTTTATGCATCTTAAACATTTTTCTGAGGGATTCAAGGAGCTCCATGACATTAAAAAAGATAAAGACCTTTTGTGTTATTTATTTTTCAGTTACCTAGACTTTAGCCAAGTGTTTGATAAAATTATCTCATACTATTATCATGGAAAAACAGAAGGATTTATCAATGGCTGGGTCAAAAATATTTGTCATAAGTTCAATGTCAAGTTAAGAAGACTCCAATGGGAAGTTTCAGGGAGTGGGTACTTGGTCCGGTGAAGTTTAACAATTTTATCAATGACTCAGAATTCTCATCAAATTTGCGGCTAAAAGGACTAGGAGGGATAAATGACACAAAAGATGACACTCAAGATCCAAGGAGAGCTTAACAAGCTAGATAACTGCACTAAATCAAAAATTAAGCAGAAAAAGCAGAAAGAGTTGCCTCAAGATGCAGCAAGTTTCCCTTCACTGGAAGTCTTCAAGCAGAAGTTGAATGTGCACTTATGGAGTACAACACAGAGGGTATCTTTATATAAGGACTGAAACAGATGGCTGCTTAAGGCCCTCTTCCAACTCTGGAATTTTGAGATTCAGTGATACACCTCCAACTACCATTCAAGCGACAATGAAAACAAACATGTGTAGGACTACGTAAAAATTTCTATGGACAACGGAGTAAATAAGAGCCTGACATTTTTAAAGCTCTTGCATACTGCAAAACACTTCTACAAAACTGTATTAAAATGATATTCAGATGACTGTCCATTTTCAAATAATTTCACCATGGGACTAACAAATAATTTCCCCATATATTATTATTTTGCCTAATACCACAATTTTTCAGAACCAATTCATGATGCTGGTTGGGCTATGCTTATATATTATTGGATGTGTGGGTGGGTCTATCTTTCTTTAAAAAAAAAGACAAAAATCTGAAATCTCAAATTAATTTTGTTGTTTCTATCTAGAGACTATCTAAATATGATTTATTTCTTCTATTTACTTATGACAGAATACTCTTTTTATATCTGTATTGCATTTTATACTTTTCAGAGTGCTTTTATAAACATTGCTTAATGGAGTAAAAAAAATTATTCATATTTCAGTTTAAGAGAATAGGAAACATACATACCTTTCTTGTTTTAATGCATATTCTAACATTTTTATTCTTCTTACTAAGTCTTTCTTCAAGTTTTCTTGACCTTTCCTTTCTCCTTGTAAAAATGCTATTCGAGCCTAGAAAAATAAAAATAGTATTTACTAGAAAGTTTAAAATATCTAAAAAGCATACTGAATGCTTAACAGTTTATAAAACTTAGTTTTTTATAGTACAGCTAAAAAATTATCCTCTTGAAATACCTGTATATCTCTAATACTACTAAACGCAATAAATTCATTTTAAATACCTAAAAAGCAAAGGATACCACAAATATCTGAAATAAAGCTCTTTGATGGCCTCAATAATATTTTCAGTCATCATCCTCAGTGTGATAACTTTACAGAATCACAAAATCTCACAGTTGAAAGAGACTTCAGGACCATCTACTACAATCTACATATGTCAAGAACTCCCCCTAAAGAGCGCCAATGACTTTGGGACTACTTCAGGAAGGAGCCTATTTCATTTCTGTATGTATCTCTTTTGGGAAATTTTCCATGCACAACAGTGGAGAATGCATTTCTCTAATTTCCAACCACTGCTTCTGATTCCAAAATACGCCAAAAGTACTATTCCTCAGCCACCCTGAGCAAGAAGAAAAACTCACCAGCTTAGGGTTCCTGCCCCCTTGGCTCAACAAGGTGTAAAGAACAACTCAGTACCATAACTTCGCTATTTCTTTGTTCTCTGAACAAGCTCCCAATATTTTCTTCCTTCAGCCCCTAAATGTTTTCAGAGACTAATGTCTGAAGGGTCCCATTTATCAGTTTAATACCTGAACTGTGTTTTCTATTTCTCTTGCTTAGGATTTCCTACTCTAATTGAAACTATTTCATAAAATGCTAGTTTTCTAAATACTGAGACTCTTGGCCTAGAGTTCACTTCAGTTTCCCACATGAGAGCCACAAAGAATTCCTAAAAATAAATAAATAAAAGTTCACTGGCCTGATTTAAACTATGAAGGACAAATGAAAACTCTAAGTGTTAAAATGTCTTTTAGTAAAATACTATTAATTATCCAAGTCAAAAGGCATAAAGTACAATGCAGTTTGGTATAGTGGAAAGAGCATTAAATATGGAGTCAGAGAAAAATTTGGACTTTGAGAAGACCTGGATTCTAATCCTGCCTCCGTGTAACACGAGGGAAAATCATTCAACCTTTCCATCTGTAAAATGAGGAAGATGGTCTCTATCATTTTTCTATCAAGCAATGTTTTAAAGAGAAGACACAGAAGGAAAATAATCTTAATATTTTGACTATGAAATTTGAAAAGACATCATTTGGAAATAAGGTTTTAAAAAATTATTTAGCAAAGAACATACTAAAGAGGAATAGTATCACTCACTTTTTCTAAACTATTGCTATTTTTAGTAACTAATGGTTAATTTATAACTATGCTTTGATTCATCTTTTGAAAAAGGTCTTCCCTCCTTCTTTTCCAATTTAAGGCCAATAGGAAAGAGAAAAGAAAGAAAAACTAAACTCACTTTGGACTAATTCTAGTAATCACAAATAAGATTAATGTGCAGTGTAAATAAGAGAATATCCTAGAATATTGTTCTAAACAATCTTATGGATTAACATTTCTAAATAAAATCTGAAAATACCCAGTCAATTAGAAGAAGCACAAATAATGGGCATGAGAGCAATCACCTCAAATTTTTAAACTCCTATTCCTAAAGCAACTGAAATGTTACGCTGCAGTTATCCATCTAAAAAAAAAAAAGTAAAAGTCCTAAGGAATAAGGAAAACTTATGGGAAAGGGGAATTTTATCTGTAATATACATAAGGAACTAATTTTAAATTTGAGGTAATATTTGCAGACTTCTATCAACATACTACATATATTTTATATGCCAGATTTGGTTCAATAAGAATAACAATAAGATCATGAAGATACCTGCAGAAAAAAATAAAACTTTATCAACAAAATAACATAAAGACACCCCCCCTTCCCCAAAGTGGGACATTCACAAAAACTGAGAGGGCATAAATAGCTAAAATTAAAACACATTAAATCAGTGGTAAACAAGACCTAAAATCTACAGGCTAAGAAAAAAGACATCAATCCAAATGGTTCTACACATCCACAAAGGGGATACATGAAATCATGTGCAATTGCACAATGAAGCTGAAAAATACAGGTGTTTCCACCTTCATGACACACCAAGAAAGAATTCAGCAAAGACAGCAAAAGCACTGCCACTATCTCCCAACTCTGAATTTAAACACATTCCCATAGAGACCTTCAAGGAAGTAAAGACACTGCTCAGATACTGCTACCATTCTTTCATTTGATCATTGTTAACATGAAGAGGGACAGATATTAATCCCATTTATAGGTGAGGAAACAGAATCATAGGTTACCTTACTTGTAAAACTCTCACTGAAATAACACATTAAGGTTTACAATGCTCTACACAAATGTCAATTACCATTATAAGGGCAAACAATCTTTTCTAAGCTGTCCCTTAATGCCATAAAAAATGTTTTATTTCACCAGCTGGGCACTTTGAGGAAGCACAGTTTTTACATTCATTGCTCCCATCCTTCTTTTAACATTGCTAATGTACTAATTAGTGAAAATTAGAAAGCTATCACTGTCTACTGACACTCTCAGAAGAACTTCTACCTCTCACGCTGAATCCACACAGGAACAAGGGGGCATTATCAAACTCCCACAATATTTCAACTCATATCCACCCAGCTATTCATTTATTCCTCATCAGTGGCATCTCTTGGAAGGGTGACTTTTTAGATCTCTACAGTACCCTACCGGATTCCAAATTCTGTTTCTAAAGACTGCTTACATTTATCTACACCAAAGTGACATAAAAACAAAAAGGACCAGTTAACATGGGCAAGAGGCAGCCCAAGGGAGAGAGTGCCAAGCATGGAGTCAGGAAGACATCTTCCTGAGTTCAAATACAGCATCAGACACTTAACTAGCTGTGGAACCCTGGACAACCCTGTTTGCCTCAATTCCACATCTGTAAAATCAACTAGAGAAGGAAATGGCCAAACCAATCCACTATCTTTGCTAAGAAAATCCCCAAAGGAATCAGACGTGACTAAAAGACTCAAAAAATCACAACAAAGGATGTGGAACACTGTATAGAACGCAATTATATGTAACTAATTTTTTCTTGCTTTTAGTCTTTGTTTATGAGATGGATTTATAAGTAGGAGGAAAATATAAAGGGAGCATGAAAACAAAGAAAAGAACAAGTTACAGGGGAAAAAATTTTTACATAAACAATTTTCCAGGTAAGTTTGCCTTCCAAGACTAAACCAAGATAAGGCAACATTCAAATACTTTTCATCGATTTGGTAGTTTCTTAAATTGGTTCATTTTTTTGGCCACTAGAGGGCATAAATTGTTAATGTTCTGTACTGATTCCTATGACACAAACTTTTAAGTTTCTTTTTACATTACTTCACTGGTTTAAATTAAATTTACATTATAGCTAAACAAATGTACATGAAATCATAAAGATGGGTAAATTCTATTTGATTATTTTATAAGAAATATCAAGTCGTTCAATAACTTAACTATTTAAAAATTATAACCATACATTCTCTTTAAACTTAGATGCAATTAAAATCAACTCAATCATAAAATTCCATTGATGTCTTTGTTTTTACATAAAAAGTAATTTACCACAATCACCAAATGAGTCTTCCCTTAAAAACCAACAGATAATAAGAATATGCAGCAAAACCAATAGACACATTGAACATTTCTGACTGCATACACAACACTCTAAAAACTCTTACTTCCCCCTCTCTATCCCCAACTTTTCTACTGTAAGGAGGGAGGCATATTTCCTCATCTCTTCTCTGAGGCCAAGATCAATCATTGCGATTAAAGTTTTTGCTTCTCAACAAAGATTTAAATACTTGTGTCTGGGCCATCACCAGTCGTCTTGACTTACGTCTTTACCGCTGGCCTGCATGACTACGGAGTGAGGATGAGGCTCACGATGTTTGCTCAGCTACGTCTCACATCACCCTCATGATGTCACTGCTCCTCTTCAAAAAGGAGGATGAACAACAACAAATAAGCGTGTGCACAGCCCTCGCTGAGAATTGTTAATACTCTGTCCAACAAGTCTTGAGAAAATTTATCAAGAAAACGTGTCGTTCTTTCAGGGATACCTGACTCTTCATGATTCCACTTGAGGTTTTCTTGGCAAAGATGCTGGAGGAGTCCTTCTCCAGCCCATTTTATAGATGAGGAAACTGAGGCACGGAGTTACTACAAAATTGTTGTGTGCCCTCCCCTCTACACTTTCATTTGTTGAATTCATCTGTTCCCATGGGATTTTCTTATTTATGTAAATGATTCCCAAATTCAGCTCAAGATTTTCCTGAACTCCAGTTCTGCATTACTCCAGTTGCCTATTGAACACTTCAATGTGGATGTTCTGTAGGCATCTCAAATTCAACTGTCCAAAATCAATGTAAATATTGTGTTCGTTTTACAAATCAGGAGGCTTGATGCCCTGAGAAGTAAAGTGACCAAGGATCACAAAGCTCATAAAGTATCCAGTCTGGAGGTCAGTAAAGATTCTGGCTTATTTTCATCAGTTTACATATACCTGTACTAAGCCCCTAACTTTATATGCTCATTTGTTTGGAAACATGCATTTCCCCCTCACGTTAGTAGCTATGTACAAATGGTGATTCTGTGCCCAGTCAAGTGCACTTTCAGCTACTAAAGTTAAAATGCAGCTAAACTATAAAGTATTACCAAAACCATAAATTCTAAGTTTAATTATCATACATAAACAGATGACTCCCAAATCTACATATCCATCCCGATCTCCCTCCAGAGCTCCAGCCCTGCAACACTAATCTGGTTCCTTTTAAACTGGTTATCTGATAGGTATCTCAAATAACCTGTCTAAAGGTGAATTCATTATCTCCACCACCACCACTACCACCCCTCAACGGAACTTTCCTGTTTCTAGAGAAGGCACCACAATAGTATCTTTCTAGTCACCCAGGTTCTCCATCTCACAGTCATCCCTGACACCTCACATTCTCTCCTCATGCACCATGTTTAGTTATTTGCCAAATCTTGTCAATTGTACCTCTCCAGGACAACTCAAAAATCTATAACCTTCTCTTCATGAACACTAACAAACACACCAGTTTAGGACGTCAGCACTCTTAACCTGACTTGGAGTTACAGCCTAAATCATTTTTTCTCTTAAATCTCCATCTTTAATTCACTCTCCACATGGCTACCAAAGTGACTGAATGATATCATATATCCAATCAAGTTTTAGTGACTCTAACTGCCTCTAGGATTTCCTGGGTCAGGAATACCTCTTGGCTTCAATCCCTACACTTTCAGGCATATTATACATGACTCTCTTTCACGTACTCTACATATCAGTCATGTTGTTCCTCCTACAAGATGTTCCACTTCCGTACTTCGACATCTGACCCTGCATCTTGCACTCCTCTCCTTACCTATACCTCTTAAAACTCAAGCTTAAATACAGCAACACTTCCTATATGCAGCTTTTTCTGAGTCACTCAGATACCAATGCCACTCCAAATAGTGTGTGTGTGTGTGTGTGTGTGTGTGTGTGTGTGTGTGTGTGTATTTCCCTAAATGAATAAATGTTCCTTGGAAACCAGGGCTGTTTTCATTTTGTCTTTGTATCTCCAGAACCACAACTACCAGTTCCCATTCACAATTTGTTCTAATATTATTATTAATTCCATAGATATTTATTGCACAAGAAAGCACTAGTCTTCGTAGGGTTATATCCATCCAGAGTCAGTAATTATGGTATATTTCTATCTCGATCACAGAAGATCTGTCTCAATGTAATAATTTGCAAAAAAGGGTTGGAGCACATCTGTTTCTGCTTTGTAAAACAAGAACACATTAATGCAAACTCTTTTTATAAAAAATCAGGTTCTTTTTTTTCTCCTGATACCTCGTTTAGGAAACAGTATAGCAAAAAGCATAAGGCTGCTAATCATACAGCCAGATGGGATCTGAGTGGTCAATCTGTCCAACCGCCTCCTTTTACAGATTGGGCCTTAAATAAGGTCCAAACAAGTTAAATGAGTTGCACAGTCTCACAGGATTTGGGTCTAGACCTTCAAATTCCAAACTGAGCAGTTCACCATTACTCTGCACCAAAGATTTCATACTCTACACAGACGTAAGTGGCCTAATATAAATGTAATTCAGAAATAAATAATACAACATAATGTCTATTTGTGATCCTCTAAGTAAATACGGGGTCTACAGGGATCTATTTCTATTAGAGTTTAACACCACTGAACAGGTGAATTAAGATGCAGAATGACTGGAAAGGGGACTGAGTGAAAAGGAGACAGTGAAGACTTCTCAGTACTTGTCAATAGGCTTCTAGTAGGTAGCTAGGCCTAAGTTTCCATCTCCCAAAAATTATGCGACCTTGAAGAGACTTGAAACTTAAGCTCCCCCTTGGAATGCCACCTCAACACAATGTATGCCAAATAAGGTTATGAGCATTGTGTTAGCTTTACATTGGTTGTTTTACTACTTCCTTGCTCCTTATTTCTAAGGTAAATTGTCACGTTTAGATTGTGAGCCTGCCTCCCAGCCAATGGGAGTAATGGCCAGCAAAGGGGGGGTGGGATTTCTGTGTTAGGACTACATAATAAAGTGCCTCACTCTCCTGATCAGAGAGGAGATGCCCCTTCTCTCGAGATAGTAATGAAATATTGCTGCTTTGCTTCTACCTTGAAAAGTTTCTGATTTTCATTTGTGTCGATGGTATCCGACCCACATATGGTGGGATGGAAAAGTGCTACGTTATGAAGGACTTTGAATTTTGGAACTTCAGAGGATTTTGTATTTGATCCTGGAGGCAACAGGGAGGCACTGAAGTTTACTGATTGGGTTTGCTTGTTTGTAGGGGCATAGATGGACATATGTAGGGACACAGATAGAAAATAAACTTTGGTGGCTGAATGTATTGGCAGGGGGACAGACTTGAGAAGGGTGGACTTGTTAACGGTTGGGTTGATAACGATGGGCCCTAAGAGGTCCAGGACTTTCCTATGTGACCCAGGTCCCTGGCCTTCCCCAGTTAAATGATCCCTTTCATTGTAGCCCTCACTGTCTGCTCCTGGCCTCACTCTAGACCACCACTCCTTAATTCCATCTAGACCCTTTCTCTGTGATCTCCCAGTCACCCCAGGCTACTTGGTCACTCCTAGATAACACCCAGCTCTTCCCACAGTCTTTCTGTATATAAAGGGTCCATCTTGCCTCAGTTAAAGTGTTCAGATTCTTAAAATCTCACTTACCTCAACTGGAGTTTTAATAAAACTTGTCTGACTGAAAGAAAGCTGGAGTTGAATTCTTTCAAGGCAGAACTTGCCCTTGAATTTCGGGGTTCCCAGCATTCCTAGATCACAATAGATTCATCTAGTAGGCTACTTCAATAGAGATGAAGATGCAAATAGATATATGGAGGTGTAAACTATGCGATAGATAACGGGGACATACATACATAAATAAACAAACAATGTGAATGAGGGTGAATAACTAAGCTCCCAAATTGGGTAGCTATGAAAACACATTAATGTCCACATGGAGAGAAACCTCTAATTGGGTTCCTCAGGGAGTTGTTGTTGGACCTATACTATTCAACATATTTATTACTGATGTTTACAGATGACATTATCAAATTAATAGCTGATACAAAGCTGGAAATAAGATGTTATTAGACAATCAGGTCAGTTACAAAAGATTTTGAGGTGTTTGAATAATGTAATGAATCTATTAAGATGAAACAATAGGATTAAATGTAAAGTCCTACATTTGGGGGGACTAGGTAGGCACAAAGAATAGAATTCTGTGCTTGGAGTCAAGAGGATCTGAATTCAAATCCAGTCATTTTACTAGCTGTGTGGCTCTGGGCAAGTCACCTAATTTGTTTACCTCAGTTTCTTCTACGTAAAACAGGCTAATAATAACAGCACCTACCTCCCAGTGGTGTTGAGAATAATAAATGTGATCACATTGGTAAAGTGTTTAGCAGGAGGCCTAGCACACAGTAGATGTTAGCTGCTGGTAGTAGTAGTAACTGTAGCAGTAGCAGCAGCAGTAGCAGCAGCAGTAGCAGTAGTAGTAGTAGTAGTAGTACAAGTACATGTGATTATACAGCAGAACTTGGAAACTGGCTCCAGGAATCATAGTGAATTGCAGTGCAAGCTCCATGAGAAAATGGTGTGACACAGCAGCCAAAAACATGAAAGCAAGCTTACTTTGGTTGTGTTACTAGAGGATTATTTTTCCAGAAAGAGTATCACTGGTCCTGTGATATTATGCCCCAGTGAAAGCACATATGAAGCACCATTAACTTGAGACTATTTCCTTATGTGGCTCTTTTCTCTTTCTGCCCTGGTCATACTCTAATATACAAAATAAACACCTTAGGGGAATATGTATTTGCAAATAAGATATCTCAGCTGCTACATCTTTCCAGGAATCTAAGACCTTAATATGTGTACAGGAGATATCTTAGTCAATAGACTTGAAAGTGGCATTAATTCAAATTTACCAAATCGTGACTACTTTTGTAATAACATTTTTTAAATGCTACAGTGGCACCTCAATTGTGGTTATAAAGTTGGTCTGCAGGTTTACAAGAACCTGTTTCTTTTTCATATTTTGATAACAAAGATGTCATCCATAAAATGTATAAGCAACGGATAGGATTTTGTGGGGAATACAAAAGGTGAGGGGGTCAACAGTCAAAAACTGGTCAATAGTTGTTGATTAAATCTTGATTATTTTTTTCAGTAATAGTATCATCTATCATTTTTTCCAGAGCACTTGTTTCTGTCCCTCTTTCAGATATCTTGAGAATTTATCCCTTAATACCCCCAAATTATGTCTCCTGTAGCACAGACATCCATTTCATTTATTCAGTTCAATTTCTACTTCCTCAATGAAGCATAATAGTAACTGATGTTGGATTTTCAATGTGGTGGCTTCACTGTCATTGAAAAAGAAGAATTCACTGTAAAATCTTGATAGATTTCATTTCACCTACTTATACTAACCTCATCCCAGGTTCACCCTTAAAGGCTTTTGGAATAATCTGGTTTATTTACAGGTTCCATGTCAAATTTTCTGAAAATTCCTACATGGAGTTCCCTACATATGAAATACATATGAAAGGTTCAGACTTTCATTATCTTCCTCATCCCCCTAAGGATTATACTAATGAGTCTACACTCCAAATCAACAAACTCTTAAAGGCCATACATAGATCTTGGCTTGGCAAGGTGGTCAAATATTTACTGGCTGAGGCAGTTTTTAGAATCTTTTGATATCCTTGTGTTAACAGGTAATTTGCAATGCTTAAACTTTCAACAAAAATCCTGACAGACCATGTCCATGTCTGTTTTGCATGACTAAGCTTTTTTAAAAGAAGTTAGGATTAGAATTGCTTTAATTGTACTCCAAATTTCCTAACATGGTACTGATTTTTATCTTTGCTCCAATAAGTCAATTATCTGACTTCATGGATAGCTAATTCCAAAATTATCCCATACTGCTTGCAAGTCATTTCTTATCCATTAAAATGTAATCTCACTTTTTGTGGCATCATTCAGTGTTCATCATGTCCTGTGACTCCAGATTCTCTCCTTGAGGAATGCATAACATGTATACATGCATGAAGTTTCTGGGTAGTCTACAATCCTCTGGTCTGTTTTATTTTTTAATCTAAGCTGTACTTTTTGTATGCCATCCTTGTGCACTGACCAGCAAATATTAAAGCACATGTTAACTTAAACTAGAGGGTCTTATCAAGCTATCTATAGAATTTATCCACCTAGTCCTGCAAAAACCTTTAACACACAAGCTACAAGTAACACAATGGTCTTTTTGCTTAGGCTTATCACAGAGTCTATATATAGTATGCCCAATTAATGGAGTTCATTAACAGTTTCAACTAGTGTATGATCCAAGTTCGGTTATTTCTAAACAAAAAAAGATACAAGTAGTAGGAAACCAGACAAGTTACAAATGAATTCATTGACCTAACCACCACAAAAACCTTTTGGATTAATGCTATCTAATAATGTCATTTTCCCATCTGCAAAAGTAAATGAACTTTTACTCATTTTTGTTGAAATTACGTGGGCCACTAAATTCTAACCAAATTAATACCAGTTCAGAAAGAACTGACCAAAATAAAGGCAATACAAAATGCATCTGCAGTCTAATGAATGTGCAAATAAATAACTGCTTGAACCCGGCGTTTTTGCTAAACAAAAACTGTGTAATTATTAATCCTAATGTCTAAAAACAAAAACAAACACCTCCAAGAATGGGCATTCCACATACTTCAATTCGAGGGTTTAGTCTTTAAGGAAAAGAGAAAATGTAGTAATGAAAATTATTCTTCTACAACTTTCCTCTGACGACTACAGAAAACTATGCTATCTATAAGATACTTGTTTCTACAAAACTCGATGCCTCTGAGTTGGCATGCACCAACTGCTGGGACTTCTAAGTCAAGGATCCATCTGGTTCCTTTGCTTTCTAAAATTCAATGGATTCTTCTGTTTGAATTCAATAACTCTTTTCAATAGACTACTGAAAAGAAATTGATTAAATTAACCCTTTTTCAAGAAGAATTGTCTAGCATTAAAACTGAGATTTTTAAAAAAATAACTTAATGAAAAGCCTTAAAAGAATATCTAGTCTTCACCCAACACATTCTATCAGAGAATACTACTTAGTACGTAACATTACTTTTCTTCCAGTTCATCCACTACCTCCCCCAAACAGAAATTTCAGAAAAATTATTTTAGAGTTTTAAAAATATCATTAGTATATTAAGATTGGGGAATCTAAACTTTCTTCCCAGGATATTCTCTTTCTTAAAGTGTCAAAATGTTAGCTGTGTGAAGTTTCATTTGTAAATTAAAGTGAATACAATTCAACAAATCTGTTGTTTCAAAAAAGGGAAACATTTGTTTCTAGTTACTGTTTATTGCTTTTCATTTCAAATTTTTAATTTAATCTATTACAGATTCTTTTTTTTTTGTCCGTGTCCTTGATTTCAAAGAGAACCATGACATCAGGGAGGTAATGTCATAAATGTAAGTACACTGGATTTAAGGGAAGGAGAGCTGTGCAGTCACTTACCTCACTTTCAGACGAATGTATCAATTCTAAGGTTATTTAAGCAGAACAAACATCATTACATGACAACTTGCTTAAAAAAACCAAAAAGCTGCTTATACTTTCCTATTATATAGCCTGCAGTCCAAGAAAAGAAAATTCAAAACTATTTTGGAAACACGTTAAAGTATTTGAAAAGTCACAAGGATATATGTCTCAAACTTTGCAGTAAATCCATTAGTTAAATTTAATATAATAACACCTTATATTTGCATACTACGTCAAAATTTACAAAGCGTGTCCTCATAATCTATCTCATTTGATGCTTTGAAGTCAGCAGGGCAAATGATAAAGATGAGCAAGGTTAAGTTTTAGATGAAGTTAGGGGACCAAGTCCTAAGTAGACTGCCTTTACTTTCCAACTCTAAAAATCTATTTCATAATTCACCTCCAAATTGGAAAGAAAAAACATCTAAAGCAATTCCCTCACATTCCCCTTTAATTTAGCCCACAGCCCTTGCAAAAAACTTCTCCTATGGAAGTTGAAAAGGTCAACAGGCAACACTAAGGCCGGGCTCCAAATATTCTCAATAACACTTGGTCCTTGAGAAGATTTTTCTTCTCAGAAGTCCTTTAGAAAAACTGAGATTGAACCATTAAAAATATATGAAAAGGAGAAGGGAGAATTCAAATCATTCATTAAGATTCTCCAAATTTGCTGTTCCCTGACACTTGAAAAAAATAGTCTCAATAAAAACAGAAACAGTTTTGGACTCTTTGAGGAAGACTGGGGGAAGGGAAAGGAAAGAGTACAGGAAGAAGGGGTAGTACATGAAAAACCACTCCTCCCAGAAAACGGGAGATGGAAGAGGTGCAGCATACACAGAAGATGGGTTTATGCTTTTATAACTGCAGTTTTCCCCTTTACTGCTGAGAAGGAACTGCAGCAGAAATAAAGGGCAGACAATGAAAGCCTTAGGTACCCATAAGGAAAGCTCTCAAAAACTCCCCAGTTCTCTTTCCAACTCTCTCTCTGGCCTCCTCATTCTAACAGGGTTTTTCCTGTGCTGGGAAAGAGCTGTTAAAAAAAAAAAAATGAAAGGAAATAGAAGTGCTGTGCAAATCTCTTTCCAATCACTAGATTATAAACTTGAGATATTTGTTATAATCCTCTTCTTTAACAATTATTATAAATTTAATACTGAATCTTAACAGAACTAAATTGCTAACTGCTTTTAAATTAATTACAACACAAATTAATCTCAACACTTATCAAATCCTTCAATTATTTATCTACTTTTTAAATATTTATTTTTATTTTTTTAAGTAACAAAATTTTAAATCTCTCCCTCCCCACTAATACCCCTAATGCCACCTCATATTGAAGAATTTTTTAAAACTAAAACACAAATCCCTCAATATATATCTATAAAATCTAGCAAAACAAATTCTCTTACTAGTTATGTCCAAAAATATGTCTCTCTCTGCACTTTATATCCATCATCTCCCCATCCAGGAGGTGAGCAGCATGTTTCATCTTTATTCCTTTGGACCCATGTCTTATCACTGTATTGATCTAAGTTCTGATTTCTCAAAACTGCTTCTGTCTATGATATTATCATCACTGTGTAAACTGTTATCCTGCTCATTGCACTTCCATGAGCTCATACAGATCTCTTGCCACTTGATCATTTCTTATGGCACAATTTCCCACTACATTCATATACCACAACTTCTTTAGTTATTCACCAATAGGATATAGCCCTTTAGTTTCCAATTTCTGACTACTACAAAAGCTACAAATATAAAATATTCATAGCATAAGTAGGCTATAAATAGTTTTTGTACAAACAGGTTTTTTTTAGTATAGATCTAGTAATAGTATAGTTAGATTAAAGCATATACAAAAGATACAACAAACTATTAAAGAATAATTTGTTAACTTTCTGGGCATAGTTCCAAACTGCTTTCCTGAAAGGCTGGATCAATTCAGATTTCCACCAAAATTGTTCTAGAGAAACAATGTCAAACTGAAATAAAAACCAGGGCCACTAAACCTTAAGGATCTCTATTGTATCAACTATGTAACAGTAGTATATACAAATACAATAGTATTTTTTGTTTATTTTATTAAATATTGCCCAATTATATTTTAATCTAGTTCCAACTGCACTATGCAGTACTGAGGATCCAAAGAAAGGCAAAAATAAATCCTGTCCTTCAAAGAGCTCATATCCATTCTAGTGGGGGAAGATAATATGCAAGCAATTGTTCATGTAAGCAATACGCAATGTGAATAAGAGGTAGTCTCCAGGAAGTTGGAAGAATAATGATGTGAATATTGCTGAATATACAGGGCATATAGGGGCAGGGAAGGGCAGTGAAGTGTAAAAAGACAACAAAGACAGAAAGAAATCAGGTTGCAAAAGAATTTTAGAAGCCAAATATAAGGCTTTATATTTGATCCTGAAGTAATAAGGAGTCACTGAAGTTGACTAAATAGGGGAGTGAAATAGCTACTGTGAGCTTACATTTTTGGCAAGCAAATGGAGTAGGGGAGAGTTTATTTTGAATGTAGTCAAGCACATCCACCTTATTCCTAATAATTCTCATTTACTGAATAAAAAATTTATTTTCCTCCAGAACTTAGGTGAATACATTATTTCATCTAAAATGGTTTGGTCCATCATTTTAGTAAAAATTGATTAACGTGTTTATATGACATGAGATGTGGGTCTGAATCTTTTTCCTGCCAAATGACTAATAAATTTTCCCAAGTATCTTTAAAACCTACTGAAAATTAGAAAAAAAAAACACGAAAGGATTCATTTAATAACATTTGTTTTCTGCACACATTTAGTTGGATTCTGGTGTTCATGATCTATTTAGTGTTTTTTGCCCAACAAAGAGTTTTGACATTAGTAAAGTCCAACATCACCTTTACCAGCAATTCAACGTTTTCTTTATTACAATTCATAGAATACTTAATTCTATACAGCAGATACAGTAAGCATTATTTTTCCCATTTTACAGATTAGGAAACTAAGGCTTTGCAAGTTTAAATGATTTGCGTATGGTCACAACAAATAATACACATCTGAGAAGGGATATATTCAGATCTCCTGACTCATCACTCTCCTAAAGTACCCCACATACTCCACCCCAAATGTTCAACTATTTGTTCGAGGATTTACAGCACTGATCTATTTCAAAGAGAAATCTGTCACACAATGTCTATCAATTTTAACCTTATTATCTGACTTTTGGATTTAACAATATCCTATTTAGTTGACAGTTTTCCTTTCACCCTAAGAAAGGGTAACGTCAGTAAGCAAATTTGTTGTTATTAAATGTTTTTTAATATAATTTCAGGTAAAATAATTTTATGAGTAAATGAAATTTGGACTTTTTTAAATAAACAAAACTACTTTAGTTCTGTAAAGAGCACTTAATAATCCTTTGCATTTCAGTTTACTTCTAAGAAAAATCAATTTCCCAACCTTCGATCATTTCTCAGTTACATATACTTCTTTGAAATAACAAACACTGTTAACAAGCAAAGGCAGTTGGAAAAAAAATTTAAATTTAGCATCTAACCACTAACTTAGGGTAAAAGAAAAACTAATCAGTAATTACTATTCCTACCATTTTTGTCTTTTTATCTTCTCACCACCCCCAGGGCCAAGCACAGTGTCTTACAGGCACTCAATAAATACTCTACATCATTAATTATCTTTACCCAATCTTCCTTCCACCATCTCTATTTCTACCCTCCTTCTACATTCTATGAACTGAAAGTATCAACTGCAGAGAATCAGTATGCCACTGTAGTAGATAAAAAGGAAGATCTGGAGGCAATTGGGTTCCAACTCTACTTCTGATAGTTAGAACCTGTGTGACCATAGCTAAGTCACTTCTCTAAATCTCATTTTCCTCATCTATAATATAGAGGCAATAGTGCTGTAAAGTCCAAATAAGAATGTACACAGAGTTGTGTGTGTGTGTGTGTGTGTGTGTGTGTGTGTGTGTGTGTGTGTGTGTGTGTGTGTGTATAATGCAAGCATTATATACACAGGATGGCCTGCTGTACAGGTTCTTAGATGTGCTTTCCTAAAAGGAAAAAAAGTCAGCACCCTGAACTTTAGAGAAAAAACAAAGAAATAATAATCAAGGGACAAGACTTCCCACAGTCTGATGGTAAGCAATACATACATCACAAATCAACAGACAGGTCCAGCAATTTGATCGTACATAGATAGTTATCAGAGAGAGAGGCACCAACATCTGGATTTTCAAAGCCAGGGGTCTCAGTGGCTGCCCAGAGTTTCATCTGGCCAAACAAGAACTTGCAATAAGTAAATCCCCAAAGTAGAACCTCACCTCAGAGTATTTATATACTTTGCAGAGCCAGAGGGCATCACAAACTGTGAGAAACCAGTATCTCAATAGAAAATTAAAAATGTTTGAGCTTCCTCTAATCAAGCTTCCCTTAATATGTAGGCCTATTAATGAGTGGGGAAGATCCTTAACTTTCTGATTAACATTGTGTGGAGTCAAGAAAGACCTTTTAAACTGTGGATTAATCTCTTATCCTTTCAAACTCAGTTTCCTCATCTGTAGCATGGGGAAAATAATTCCTATAACATCTATCTTGTAGAGTTATTTTGTGGATCATTTGGAATAGTGTATTTAAGTTTCTTGTCAACCCTTAAACAGTTGTAAAACATTACTATCATCATTGAAGTTTGACATTTGGTTATAATAAATATCAAATTTGCCAAAAAAAAAAAAAAATGCAAGCATTATTAGTTACCTTTCAAAAGTAGAGAGGCATTTAAAATTGAAGTTTCAAGAGTTCCTAACTCCTCTCTTAAGCAATACCAAATCTTAAAATGTCATCACAAAGTATCCTCTGATCAAAAACAATGCAGATCACTTCTCTGAAAAATAATAATTCCATCATTATATTCCTAGTGATCAGGACTATTATGGGACTACTGGACTAAGAGTAGAAAATTAATGTCATAATTATAAAATTAATTCATCAAAGGAGAGATTAATATAGCCTGAGAATATTTAAGGGAAGTGGTGAGGATAAGCTGGACCCATCAGAGGGATAAAATGTCAAGGGCTGCAAAGAGAGGGTATTACAGACAGACTTGGGGTAAAAATGGGCTTAATGTTGTAAAAAAAAAAAAAAAAGAGAGAGAGAGATGTAAAATGTTTAAAAGTTTTATCAAGTTGATTCTTTGAAGGAAAAAAATATCTCACCACCTGGAAATAAACTAAATACAAAGTATTATTAAGTGCCCTTTATAGAACTAAAGTAATTTTGTTTATTTAAAAAAGCCTAAATTTACTCACAAAACTATTTTACCTGAAATTGTACTTAAAATCATTTAATAACAAATTTGCTCACTGACTTTACCTTGGAAAATTTTACTTTGTTATAAATGAAGGTAGAATATACTGAACTTCTTCGAATAAGTTTCTTTAAGCAAGACAGAACCTTGAAAACACAAAATCATCAACATCTTGTAAAACAAGAAAAAGATCAAAATTTTTCTATCATATTAAGGGAAGCATTGTGGAACGGTATATAGAAAGCTGACTGCAAACCAGGAAGACCTAGATTCAAGACCAGCTCTGACAAATTCATACTGATTCTGTGACCTTGACTGGGAAGTCAATTAACCTCCCAGAACTTCAAACAACTAAAACCATAAACTGGAGAAAAACAGGTAAGAGAAACTGGCAGTTCTTCATGTGAATGAAATCCAAAGCCCAGTCCTTATCCCTATCCATATCATTTGAAAATATTTTAAGACTTGAGACTAGGGAAATAGAGAAGGGGGAAAAAGTCCAAACTAATTAATTACAAGTTTTAGAAAACTGCAATTAATAAAATATTCTAAGTTAAATTATAAACAATTCTGGTTTCTAGAAAGTATTTCATATTTATCATCTTCAAGGTTTTCTAAAAAAAAAAAAAAAAAAAAAAAAAAAAAATTCCAGGTTGAAAACTTGATTCTTTCATGTTAACTATTTCTTCATATAACAGTAATGACTGTTTGGTTAGGGTTGGGGTTAGGAGGGGTGAATAATGGTCAGGAGGCAGTTCCTGCCACTCTTTACCATTCTCAATCTAAATATCTTCTCTTTAAAAAAAAAAAATCATTCACATGGATAACAGTGAAAAGGAAAAACACAGAAACATGAAGAGGCATGGTTTCTAAAGGACATAATGAGTCAACAAGCCTGTATATTATTATGTTATACTTTTCAAAACATCTTTACAACTACTATCTCACTTGATCCCCAGAATTTCACTTCAGCACATCAATGGAGGCATGCTCTCACTGTTATCAGTATTTCAGAATAGAGAAAAATATTTCACTTATTGCTTCACTAGTGTCAAAGGTAAATGACAATAAACATATACAACAAACCTAAAATTCAAATTAATGTAATGATCTGAAATTCACTTAGGAATGTCATTTTGGTATAACATATTTAGTTAAGTCAATGACATGTTGGCCTGCAAAGCACTGAGTCCTTCCCAACTGCTCTGACTCCCTCATCTCAGGGCAGCTAGGTGTTGCAGCGGATAGAGCACCAGTGCAGGTGTCAGGAGGACCTGAGTTCAAATCTCACCTCACACACTTGACTCTCACTAGCTGTGTGACCTTGAGCAAGTCACTTAACCCAACTGCCTCATTCTGGGTCATCTCCAGTCATCCTGATGAATATCTGGTCACTGGATTCGGATGACTCTAGAGAAGAAGTGAGGCTGGTAACTTGCACACAGCCCTCCCTCACTCAAAACGAAGTAAAGTGCAAGTCATGTCATTATTTCTCTGATGGCATGGTCTTCTTTGGCAATGAAGGACAGACACACACACACACACAAGACTTCCTCATCTAGCACAACAAGCAGACGTACAGCACCAAGCCTAACAATCTCAACACCCAAAACTCATTCCATTACAATAGGTTGATCCAAAGGAAGACAGTGGGCACTGGGCTGACATGAACCACCCATGGCAAGGGCATGATGATGATGCTGAAAAGGAGAGCAGGTCATCTCCTATATAAGTACCACCACCTACAAAAATGCTCAAGGCACACCCAACAATGTTGACCCCATCATCTACAAGAGTAAACACCATAAAGATCTATGAATGACTGGTCTCCACCAAGCCAGTATCACTGCGCAGGGACAGAAACCAACAGTGGTTGTGAAGAAGTGATCAACCACACTACTCCCATTCAACAGCAACTATCACACCAGTCCTACCTTTGGCTAATGAAGTCAAACTAGCCAACCTGTTTTAAAAAGACATGTTTTTCTATTCAAATATACTTCCTTAGTACCTTTTGTGATGAGTAAGTATGTGCCACAGAACACCATAGTCACTGAAAAATGAAGTCCAATATGACTGAAGGGGCAATAAAGACGCACCTGCTAGATAGGATCGGACATGTGCAACCCATTATTAATGAGGAGTCATAAAACTCATTTTTTTTTTAAAAATCTTTAAAGTACATGACTTAAAAAAAAGACTAGTGGTGAAAATGAAAGATAACGAATAGACAGCCTCCCTGTACTCAAATGTTACTTCTTGATATTACAAGAAGTAGGCAAGGCCCATAAACATTAGGCAGATATACTATGATGGACTTATTACACAGGATAGGCAAGCATGGGTATTGCAATCTACATCACAACAAAGAATACATAAAATGATGAGGTGATAGACCTATCTTAATATCAGAACTACTGGGCTGAGGAATCATTCACTCACAGATTATATGGGAAATCATTCGTGGAGATATGACTATACTAAGAGACTTAACTAATAAGTAACTAGATGGTGTGGTAGATAGAGATTAAGAAGACAAGTTCAAATTCAGTCTCACACCAAATAGTTATGGAATCCTGGGCAAATCATTTAACTGCTCTGTCTCCTTATCTGTAAAATGGGCTTAATAGCACTTTCCTCCAGAAATTGTTCTGAGGATAAAATCAGATATTTGTAACATTCTTTGCAAAAATTAAAGCATTATATAAATGCTTTAATGCTATATTTAACTGCTATATTCAGAGAGGCCGAGAAAGACTTATATGAACTAATGCTTAATGAAAGGAGCAGAACCAGAACTTTATACACAGAATTTTTGTGGTAGACTTAGCCCTTCACAGCAATGCAAGGAGCTAAAAACTTCTCAAAGACCTAAAAAATGGACTCAAGGCAAAATGCCTTCCACATCCAGAGAAAAAAAACCATGGAACTGGATCGCAGAATGGAGCAGACCATTTTCTCTTGTGTTATGTTTTGTTTTGTTTCATGGTTTCTCCCATTCAATTTAATTCTTCTATGCAACATGACTAAAGTGAAAACGTATTTAATAAGAATGTATGTGTAGAACCTACATAATACTGCACACCATCTGGGAAGGGAGGAAGGAGGAAGAAGGTAAGGAAGGGGAGGGTGGAAGAAGAGAAAGGAGAAAAAAATCTAAGACACATGAAGTGCCTGTAGAAAAATAATCAATTTAAAAATTATTAAACAAATAAAAAAAATGCTATTATTTTGCTCTCAAAGTGCACATAAACAAAGCAAAATCAGAAATTTCTGAACAATTTAGTAAACAAAGATATGCGCACAAAATAAATCTTAAGTGATCAGAAAAGGAAAATGTCACATTACTAAATGTTTATATTTGTCTACAAAAATACATACCTGGAACACTCAAATTTTATTTTCTCAATCATTTTTGCACAAAGTGAGAGATCATTTCAGAAACTTAGAATAGTAGAGCTACTATGTGCTATTATCCTAAGCAGATAGGGTTATATTTTAACTATTTTATTACCACCCAATGTTACTTCACTGAATCAATTTATGGATTAAGTATTATGTTGACTAGGGAATTATATTTATAGATATTCCATCAGAAAATGAATTCAGCATGCAAGCACTGAACATAGTTTCAATATAACATTAAAATGCAATTTTCCAAATTCTTTGTGACTAGAATTCTAGCAAAAGTTAAACTCTTTTTCAAATTTAATTTAATTTTTAAATTTGTTTTCAACATTAATTTCCACAAAATTTTGAGTTCCAAATTTTCTCCCCATCTCTCCCCTCCCCCCACCCCAAAATGCCATGGATTCTGGTTGCCCCTTCCACGAATGTGCCCTCCCTTCTAACACCCCTCCCTGCTTCCCTTATTCCCATTTTCTCTCTTGTCCTATAGGGCAAGATAAATTTCTATACCCCATTACCTGTATACCTTATTTCCCAGTTGCATGCAAAAACAATTCTCAACATTTGTTCCTAAAACTTTGAGTTTCAACTTCTCTTCCTTCCTCCCTCCCCACCCATCCCCACTGAGAAGGCAAGCAATTCAATATAGGCTATATATATGTAGTTTTGCAAATGACTGCCATAATAGTCATGTTGTGTAAGACTAACTATATTTCCTTCCATCCTATCCTGCCCCTCATTTCTTCTATTCTCTCTTTTGACCCTGTCCCTCCCCAAGATTATTTACTTCTAATTGCTCCCTCCTCCCATCATCCCCCCACTCTGCTTATCCCCTTTCTCCCCTACTTTCCTGTAAGATAGATTTTCTTACCAAATTGAGTGTGTATGTTATTCCTTCCTTGAGCCAAATGTGATGAGAGTAACTTTCACTTTTTCCCTCCCACCTCCCCCTTTTTCCCCTCCATTGAAAAAGCTTTTTCTTGCCTCTTCTATGAGAGATAACTTGCCTCATTCCATTTCTCCCTTTCGCCTCCAAAATAGATTCCTCTCTCACTACTTAATTTTATTTTTTTAGATATGATCTCTTCCTCTTCAACTCACTCTGTACTCTCTATGTGTGTGTTTGTGAGTGTGTGTGTGTATAATCTCTCCAAATACCCAGATACTGAGAAAAGTTTCAAGAGTAATAAATATTGTCTTTCCATGTAGGAATGTAAACAATTCAACTTTAGTAAGTCCCTTGTGATTTCTCTTTCCTGTTTACCTTTCCATGCTATGCTTCTCTTGATTCTTGTGTTTAAAGTCAGATTTTCTTTTCAGCTCTGGTCTTTTCATCAAGAATGCTTGAAAGGCCTCTATTTCATTGGATGACCATTTTTTTTCCCCTTAACTTTATACTCTGTTTGCTGGGTAGGTGATTCTTGGTTTTAATCCTAATTCTTTTGACTTCTGGAATATCATATTCCAAGCCCTTCAATCCCTTAATGTAGAAGTTGCTTGTGTTATCTTGATTGTATTTCCACAATACTTGAATTTTTTCTTTCTAGCTGCTTGCAGTATTTTCTCCTTGACCAGGGAACTCTGGAATTTGCCTACAATATTCCTAGGAGTTTCTCTTTTTGGATCTCTTTCAGGAGGTGATCAGTGGATTCTTTCAATATTTATTTTGCCCTCTGGTTCCTTGATAATTTCATGCAAGATGATGTCTAGGCTCTTTTTTTGATCATGGTTTTCAGGTAGTCTCATAATTTTTAAATTGTCTCTCCTGCATCTATTTTCCAGATCAGCTGTTTTTCTAATGAGATGTTTAATATTACCTTCCATTTTTTCATTCTTTTGGTTTTGTTTTGTGATTTCCTGGTTTCTCATAAAGTCATTAGCCTCTATCTGTTCCATTCTAATTTTTAAAGAACTATTTTCTTCAGTGAGCTTTTGAATCTCCTTTTCCATTTGGCTAATTCCACTTTCTAAAGCATTCTTCTCACCAGCTTTTTGGACCTCATTTTCCAATTGAGATAGCCTATTTTTAATGGTGTTATTTTCTTCAGCATTTTTTGGAGTCTCTTTAAGCAAATTTTTGACTAGCTTTTCATGAATTTCTTGCATCACTCTCATTTCTCTTCCCAATTTTTCCTCCACTTCTCTTACTTGATTTTCAAAATTCTTTTTGAGCTCTTTCATGGCTTGGGATCACTGCATATTTATTTTGAAGGTGTTGGTAGCAGAAGCCTTGACTTGTATGTCTTCCCCTGATGTTAAACATTATTCTTCCTCAGGATGGGAGGGAATACCTGTTCACCAAGAAAGTAACTTTATAGTCTTATTTTTTTCCCTTATTTGGGCATTTTCCCAACTTCCCAAAGTTACTTGACTTTTGGGTCCTTTGTCAAGAGCAGGGTAAGAGCAGCTAGGTGGTGCAGTGGATGGAGGACCAGTTCAGGAGGACCTAAGTTCAAATCTCACCTCATACACTTGACATTCACTAACTGTGTGATCTTGGGCAAAGTCACTTAACCCCAACTGCCTCATCCTGGGT
This sequence comes from Bettongia penicillata ogilbyi, assembly GCA_023548195.1. Classification (NCBI taxonomy): domain Eukaryota; kingdom Metazoa; phylum Chordata; class Mammalia; order Diprotodontia; family Potoroidae; genus Bettongia; species Bettongia penicillata. The sequence goes on along the minus strand of JAJHZJ010000447.1, from coordinate 12,477,487 downwards.
CATCTCCATGCATATCTGGTCACTGGATTCAGATGTCTCTGGAGGAGAAGTGAGGCAGGTGACCTACACAGTCCTCCTTCACTCAAAACAAAGTCAAGTGCAAGTCATGTCATTATTTCTCTGATGGCATGGTCTTCTTTGGCAATGAAGGAGAAACACACACAATAGTAGGTATACTCTGGGGACCTGTAAGTTCTCAGTTCCTCCAAGGTGGCACAACCAAGGAAGAGGAGTTTACTCCCCCAACCTGGCTCAAGGCTGTGATTCAGATCAGCTGCTCAATTTCTCCAGGGGCTTTAGGAGGGGCCTGGGCTGCCACTCAGGGCTGAGGTTCAGATCAGCTGCTCAATTCCCCCAGGAGCTTTAAGCTGAGCACTCCAACAATGGAACAATGGACTTCAGCTGCTACACTGGCTGCTGCCTGGGGCTGGAACTAGGAAAGAACCCTGCTCCCTTTTCATGGAGGTGAAAAAGCCCTCTCACTGACCTTTGAAGTGTCTTTGTTGCCTGTAGGTTGATGAATCTGTGAACCTCCTCTGATGCTAGGGATTTCACCCCCGAGGCCTGCTCAGGTCCTGCTCCTCCCAGTGCTACATGGCCAAGGCTGGGCTGCGCTCCACTCTCATCCAGTGCGACAGTCCTTCTCCGTGGGCCTTCCAGGTCACCCTGGGCTAGAAATCTCCTCCACTCCATTGTTCTGTGGCTTTGCTGCTCTAGAATTTGTTGAGAGTCTTTCTTTACAGGTACTTTATGAGCTGTGGGGGAAAAGCTAGAGTATGTGCCATCTTTCTACTCCAACATCTTGCCTCTGCCCCCCAAAAGTTAAATTCTTAAGAAAAAAATGTGACTGGTATATGTTTCATCGAAAAAGTTGATCTTGGGGTGTTTCTCAAGGAAATAGCTGAAGGTCCATTATTAGGGCCAGAATCTACTGAGTCTGTAACTCCTGTATCTCCATTACAATTACATCATAATAATTGATATTTATGATAACCATGTGTCATGAAGAAAAGATTAAATTATATCAGTAGTCTTTTTAAGAAATCAGGAAAGCAAAAAAATTTTTAACTTAATTTTCATTCAGTTCATTTTAAAATAATTTTGTGTCACCAAAAAGAAAAGTCCAAGAGAGTACTAACAATTAAATGGCTAATCCCCAACTAACAGAAAACTCAACTATCCAAAATATCTTTATCAAAGCAGATAAAGAGAGAAGAATGCAGGGAGAAGATGTTATTAGTTCTTGAGATAACCAAACACAATTTTTTCCTAGGCAACAAAGTCAATGGAGCAAATAAGCAACTTTCGGAATCAAAATAATGTAACTAATGACTAGCCCCCTGCTATCTTCCCCTCAACTCACCCCACCCCCAATCCCACCCACTCCCCAAAAAAGTATAAGAATCAGGAAACAGTCTTCTTGATCCCTAGTTCTGGTGGTATCGAATGTTAGAAGGGAAGCAGGATACCCACCATTGTTCCTGTGCCTTGATTACATTTCTCGTACAGTATTTCTTTAAAAAGCCATTTAGCCACTGATTCTAGAGAGACTAAAATTTAAAATTTCTAGAACTTAATTTTTTGCCTGCCAGTGGTGCACTGTCTACAATCTTTGCTATTGTAATTATCTGTCATTCAACTAATCTCCCTAATCAAAATATTCTTAAAACATTCATTTTCCTAAAAAAAAGGGGGAGGAGCATAATTTCCTAGTCACAACAAAAATCAGCTAGAAAAAAAAGGAGCACTTGTACAAAAATATTTTTATCTTCTTTGTTTATAATAGGCAAAAAAAACTTAACGAAATAATCCTACATGCCCAATGTAATTTCAGATTAAGAATACAGGGAAGCAATTTTGCTTCATGAAGTCAGATCCAAAAGCTGAGAGACAGAAAAAACTAACCAAACAAAACAAGAAAAAACAAAAACCTCAGTGTTAGAAGTGAGCCTAACAAGCCCCCAGCAGTGAGAAACGTGCTCACCTTAAACAAAGAACAATACCTGTTGTGAAATCAGGAACGCTTTTATTAATCTTTAGGTCCATTGCCCCTGAATGGATGGGCAGCCTTCCCAGTAAGGTTATAGGACTGCTACAACACGGTTCAGATGGGGCTTCTTATACTGTTTTCCTACCTTTGGATTTCCCTCCCTACAGTCAACTGGTCATGTGACTTTATGAAATTCTCTCTGATAGGCTTTTCCTCATACAGCTCCTTGAGCCTTCGAATTAGTTTCTGACCTCTAACCTGTCCATGCTAGGTCACAATCCTTATTACCTAGACTGTGGAAAAGAGAACTTTCTTGTTTCCCACACCAGGACCACATATAAACATAAAAATTCCCATAGTAACTATACAACAGGAGAAATTTTTTTGGTTAAATGGAAATATTTTGAAGGAAATTAAGATATAGTTTAAAAAAATTTATTAAAAACATTGTTTTAATTCAACAAGATTTCACCAACACACACATATATGCAAGGCATTGTATCTATAGTCACTGAGATAAAAAGACAAAATGAAACAGAGTTCCCTGCCCTTAAAAAGTTTAAATATAAGAAACTAAAACCAAGAATTCACCAAAGCACATCAAGTAGAATAGTTAGAAAGCAAGAGCTTTTTAGTAATTAACTCTCAGTGTATCTATAAGAAAAGTTGTTTGAAATAAATTCTGCAAGATTTTTGAGAAAAGTGCTACCTAATCAAATATTCTCACATCTAATTCTACTCTGTTGTCTTCTTACCTGCAGTTCATTTTAAAACTAGGGCATGTCAAGGAATACCTTGCTACTTACTGTGGTTCAGTTTTAACAAGGAAAATTTGATAGGTACAACTGTTTTGATACTTTTACAATGCAAAGTTTACTACCATTAAGTTATGTAGGATTTTTAAATATATATTTTTAGAATAATTCTGCCACAGTTCTCTTGAATAGCAGTGCTAATTGATAGAAGAAAGCAAACAAGAAAGAAGAATGCAAACTATAAACACAGGTAAATTCAACTCACAATCAGGCTACTTTCCCAAAGGTATCCTCTTAAGTGGCTATGATATTTTCTGTATCTCAATCCCCAAAACACCTTACTTATAGTACTCTTATGGTAGCTAGCACATTCTGACTTGTACTGTTCATGTATTCTTGCATTATAGCCCTTAAGTTGTAAATTCCATAAGAGTTAGGACAATGTCTTGTCTGTGTGTCCTGTACAGAGCATACAAAAAGAAACTAAATGAAGTTAATAAGCATTAATGTATTAAGCTCCTACTATGTATCCGGTGCTGTGTTAAGTTCTGAGGATGATACAAAGCAGGGCAAACAATCCCTACACTCAAGGAGCTCACAGTCTAATGAGGGAGACAGCGTTAACAACAAGTAGGTACAAACAAGATAAATACAAGATGAAATAGGGAGAAAAACAAGGACTTCAAGTTTTAGACAAGTTGAGTTTAAGATGTGTAAGAACAGATATTATGATACCTTGTTTTGCTTCCACAAAAGATATTGGGAAATAACCAGGATTAGTGGGGAAGTTTGTTTATTTTATTTTACCAACACAACAATCATCAAGGGCCAGGGGGACTAAAAAGGTTAAACAGGAAAAACCGGTTCAAGTTTCAGGGGTCATACCCTGGTCATACCCACAAGTACCCTGATGACCACACCTACATAATCTACATACAGAGAGAATGTAGGGAAAACAATGCAAAGAATTTGAGTAATCTGACTCACCCTAACTCTAGCAGGACCGCACTGGGTAACCTCACTCTGCCTCTGTATGGGGATGAGTGTTCCTAGTGAGCACCTCACCTCGCCTGCTTGCTTGTGAGAAGCCTAATAAACACCTTCCTTTGTCCACTCTTTCTCTTGAGTTCTTTCAGTGAGAAAGTGTTTATTGTATTAAGGGGCATATAACATGGATCTTCTTAAGGCACGCTACCAGGAAAGCAACAAGCAGCTTGTCCCAGGTTAGCTCCCTGACCCTGCCTGGGAAGTCCTATGATCCCCACAGAAGTACTAAGAGGCATCTCAAATGGATCTTCCTGAGGGTCTGTTACCAAGGAAGCAGTTGGCAATTTGTTCTGGGATAGCTCCCTGAACCTATCTGGGAAATCCTGTGATCCCCACGACCAGTTTCTCACATGTCTACACAACATTCAATTCGAGATACAGACATGAGACAGAGAGATTGGGACTAGATAAATAAAGTCATTATTAAGTGACATGAGGTCATACAATCATTACACTATGCAAAATTATGCAATCAAAACCATGGCTCAAAAACCTCAGTATCACATATATAAATATGTGTGTGTGTGTGTATAAAACCTAATAAAAATAGTAGCACAATTTTATCTATATATTAAATGGTTAAGAAACATAAAAACACTTAAATAGATAAATAATGCCTTGGGTTCAAGCTGCCGATTGGCCTGTGCCCCAAATCACAGGCTAAGAAAGGCAAAATCAAAAAGAAGGCGGTCCTAGTGGGCCATACTCAGAGAAAGGTCAGTGGTAGTCCAAAAGCCATGGTGGAAGGTTGGGGATCGGGTATGAATGTAGGTCAGCCCTCCTCAGCCCACAGCTCCTGCTATACCAGAAGATGTAAAATAAATATGGAACTTAACCTTGAAAAAGAGGTGAAGTTTGATTGTGAAAGTGGGAATAGTAAAGATTGCAGCTTGTAAAGTTTTTGGGAAGTGGTGCAGTTTTGTGCATTCTCACTTTCTCATAAATTAGCATTTTCAAAGCAAGTATTATAGCAAAACTGACAGTACAGCTGTTATGGGAACTGATGAAATAACCCAAGTAAAAAACCAAGCATAAAGGAAAGAGCCCAGAACAAAACCTCAGGAGACACCCATGGTGACTAGACATAAGTTGGATGAACATCCAGCAAAGAAGACTGGGAAGGAGCAGTCAGAGAGAAGTTATCACATAAACCTAAAGAGAAGGGCATCAACATCAAAGGCTAGCTACATAGAGGTCAAAAAGGATGAGGACTAAGTAAAGGTCACTAATTTGGCAATGAAGAAATCACTGGTTAACTTTGGAGAGCAGTTTCAGTTGAATGATGAGGTTGGAAGTCAAACTGTAGAGTTAAGAGAGTGAGAAGAAAGGAAGGGAGGGACCTACTGTAGATGACCTTCATAAGGAGGAGAGTCACAAATGAAGGAAAGATATGATAATAGCAAGCAGGGAGATATGGCTCAAATGAGGGTTTTTATTTTTGGATGGAGGAGACACGGACATGTTTGTATACATGAGAGAAGAAGCCAATTGACAGGGAAAAATGGAAGATATGTGACAGAGCGGGGATGATAAAAGGGAGAATCTTACTAAGGGCAGAATGGAATGGAATATAGAGAACGTGCATATAAGAGCCACTTCCTATCCATGTGACATAGGAGGGAAAGGAGAGAGTGGCAGAAAGCATCTGGGTAGTATGAGATGAGGAATAGGAGAGAAGAAGGAGCTCTTTATGACTGACTTCAATTTTTTCAACGAAATGAGGCAACGTTTTCAACTGAGAAGCTATTAAAGGTTTAAGTAAGGATGAAAACTATTGGAAAAGTCACTTGTATATAAAGATTGCATTGCAAAAGTTCAATTGCAAGTTACTTATAATTTGAAATGCATTTTGTCACAAACTCTCACAAAAATACTATGTAAGCTCAAAATGGATATTAAAGGTCACATTTTTAAGGAAAGTATTACATACTTTTCATAGCTGTAGCAAATGAAAGAATTCTTATCAAATAGAGACAATCAGAAAAGACAAATCAGATAATTTTGATTAAATACAACTGAAAGTTTCTGCATAAACAAAATCAATATAATTGGGGGGAAAATATTTCCATCAAATAGAGTCTAATCCAAGATCTACAGAAAACACAAATACAGAAAACAAATTCTTCAATGGATAGGTGATCAAAGGATATGAAAAAAAGTTCTCAAACGAGATGCCAAGTATTTATTAACACATGAAAAACTACTCCAAACCAGAAGTGAAAGAGATAATAGCTAATAATAATGACAGATACCACTTATACAGCATTTTAAGACTTGTAAAGTACTATACAAAGGTTAATCATTTTTTATTCTCATAACAAGGGGGGGTGGGGTCCTCAAGTACTATTAATATCTTCTTTTTTTAACATATTAGAAAATTAAGATAAGAAAGAGGTTAAGAAACTTGCTCAGGATCACACAACTAGTGTCTGTGGCAGGAGGTGAATGAACTTCAGGTCCATCACTCTATCCACTGTACCACCCACTTTCAAAAATCAGTACAACTCTGAGGTTACTCCTTACATTCATCAAATTGGCAAGGATTACAAAAGATAGAAATAGTCAACATTAGAGAAACTAAAAAAAGAAAGGGACACTACTGCACCGACCATATGTGGAGCTACAAATTGAAGGCATCATTCTGAAAGCAATTTCTAATGCCACTAAAAAAATACTTAAGTGTTCATATCTTTTGCCTCAAGAAATACCACAGCTAGGATGTCAAAGGCAGAAAGAAAAGTCCCATATGTACCAAAAAAACTCATAACAGCACTTTTTGTAGTAGGAAAGAACTGCCAGGAAAGTAGATACCCACTGACGGGAGAAATGCTAAAATAAATTCTGGTTGGACACCATGTGAAATAAGAAGAACAAAGGAAATTTTACATATATATGTATTTATATTTATATATCCCAGTTACATAAATATTTATATATATATATATATATATATATATATATATATATATATATATATCCCAGTTACAGCAATGAAAATGGAAAAAACAAAAAAACACACAATTTAACATGTATTTATAATTACCAAACTCAATTCCTTAAGAAATGCACCTCCTTCCCTTCCTTGCAAGTAGAAGTATCATAGTATGAACAATGCATAGATTCAAATGAAATGTTGTTCAGTTTTACTAAGCCCCTTGCCCCCAAGTAGTTTTATCATTTCTTACAAGAGAGTTTGCTGGTAGAGAGAGTAGACTGTATTCAGAAATGAAAATGATATAAAAAAGAAAAGATATAAAAATATTTAGGTTTTCTTTTTTTACATCCTTTAAAAAATTTTAATTTATGGAAATAAAATAAGCAATTTCCTAACAGTGTAATAAAAATCATGATTGCAAATGAAACTACAAATCTATTATTTACAACTTGCTAGTCATTTTAAAATATATAATAAAGTCAGGCTTTTTTAACAATAAATGCAGCTAAAATGCAATTTGCGACAATGAGCATAAGACTTGTCACCATACTTAAATAAGAAGAGAAAAACTCTAAAATGTAAAAAAGGCATTATTGACTTCTTGAATGCTTTGTTTGGGACCTGACCCTTTTTTTGCCCACACCAATCCTCAGTTTTTACCCCACCCATTTCTCCCAAATGGTTCTTTGCCAGAATCTCTGTACTCCAGGCCAACAAGTTCATTTGTAAAACCCAATCACACCTCCCCTAATCAAGCACCATGGAAAGCAATGGGAGTTAAGACACATCTTCATCCACCTTCAAAGAGCACACTTGAATTTTCCCCAATTATTCATTCTACTTCTATTAGCAAATTAACCCTGTCACTTGCTAAACACACTGAAAGATTATTTAATTATTTTGGTAATATCTTGAAATTAACCTTTTCTGTGTTATATGTATTCCCAGTTTGGCTCGTCAGGTAAAACCTATGAAGCACTGCTGAGAATGTTTTTAAATGGACAAAGGAAATGGGAATAGTCCTTTATTAAGCATGTGACTTGCCAAGCTCTGTACAAATATGACCTCACTTGACAACAACAGCTCTGCAGAGTAAGTGTTATTATCATCCTAATTTTACATTTGAAGAGAATGAAGCACACAGGTTGAGTGACTGGGGAAGTACCTGAAGCTGGATTTGAACTCGGGTCCTCCTGACTCCAAACCCAGCTATCCACTGTGCCACCAAGCTGCATAATTACATGGGATCACAAAGGAAACCAATTATAATAAAACACAGTTATAGAAAAAAAAAGTTTCTAAGGTCACAGACTCTTGGTTAAGAACTCCTAGTACGGATTCAGTACACTGGGGAAAAACTGCAAAATCTCAATTCAAAATGGATACAACCTTGACTATGACTTTTAAAGAAATCATTTTAAGAACAGGAATGTATTTTGGTACTTTCAAAGTTTCCTTACCCAGAAATTTTTTTCATTATCTTTGTACACCAAATATCCAGTGCATTATTTAAGGAAAAGCAATCTGATGATTCTCACTTTTTTTCCTGCTCTCAAACAGCAACTGAGCTGCCAACAGAAGTTTCTCTAAGCATTATCTCTGGCACTTTCTATATATCAAGAGATGGTATAAAAATGTGAGAGCTAGTCAGCGCTTACTCTATTTTCTCTTCTGAAATTTCACCTTATCACACTTCATCTCCGTATCTTCTTTTGGTAATGGATAAAATTTAGAGAGGACTTAAGATTTGCAAAGTGGTTTTTTACACATACTTGTCTCATGTGAACCTTACAACAATCATTTAAGGTGGGTATAGTAGAAATATTATCTTCATTTTACAAAATAAATAGAAGTATTATCTTCATTTTACAACACAAGAAAACTGAAGTTCAGCAAAATTAATCAGAGTGATATAGTAAATGTCAGGAGAAGAATTCAAATCCAGGTCTCTTCTGACTGACTCCAAGACTCAAATTTGTGAAGGTCACCTCATAGAAGAATAGGAAAAAGAAAGGAAAACCCTAAAAGTTAAGATATTTCCAATAACTTTCAACTGATCTTCCTCTAAAATCAGTAACATCCAAGCTGATTATAGTCTTTTATTCTTAAATATCCATTTAGGAACTCAAGATCAATTAAACATGACTTTACCAGTAGCCTTCCACTCAAAGCAAAAATCATCTTTACAACATTTTCTCAAGTAATTTCAGCCTTTATCTGAAAATCTCCACTATAAGGGGGAGGTGGGGAGGAAGAATCACTATTTCATAACAGACTCCCTCCACTGGAGCAACACAGAATAAATAAGATCTTGTGCATAACAGCCCTTCAAATATTTAATGAACTATTATGTCCTTCCTAAATCCATCTACAACAGTTTTAATTTCCTTCACCATTCTGGTCACTCTTCTCTTGCTGAGCTTGGACTTTTCAGCACTCCCTTTAAGATGTGGTGTCCAAAACAAAACACAGTAAGCCAATTATACCAACAGAACACCATGTGACCCACTGCCTGCTGTATTAAGGACACTATTAATGAAGCCTAAAATGACTTTTTTTGGCAGTTACATCACACTAATGATTCTTACTGCTCTTTCATTTAAGCAAAACCCTCATGTCTCACATAAATAGGTGCCATCCTCCCTCCTCTCCTTATATATAGATTTCTAGAACAATCAATAATCATTTATAAAGTACAGAATTATATATTTACTTCTATTAAGTTTTATCATGTTTAATTTGATCAATTTTTCCAATTGCTAAAATCTTTATGGTTCCTTTCATTCACTGAAATAATATTCCTTTTTCCTTTCGGATAGACACAGATTCAACAGAAACAGACACACACTTGCAACTATCTATGACATAAAAGAATCTGATAAAAATCTTCCACATACAAAGTCTACTATTATGATTATCACTTATCTGGCTAATTATTTTTCATCCTCTCCCTCTACTGGAAAAAAAAACCATTAATTTCTGTGGATGACTGTTACTAATTTAAGAACCCTGAAAGAAGTCTGTTTCTTAACTTTTAGGGTTTTCCTTTCTTTTTCCTATTCTTCTACAAGGTGACTTCACAAGCAAGAGAGGAACTGTATTATTAAGTGTCTGTTTCCCACTTAATAATACAGTTCCTCTCTTGCTTACCTCCAGTTTATATGTGTGTATGTATGTATGTGTGTATATACATACATATGTGTGTGTGTGTGTATATATACACACATATTTTATATGTATGTGTACCTATATAGTTGTCTACCTATTACTTCATCAATTAGAATAGGAACTCCTTGAGAGAGGCTGTTTTTGCTTAACTTTGAATCCCCCAACAGCGTTTGGTCCTTAGTAGGCACTAAATGCTTGGTGACTTGATGAATCCTATTGTTAAATAATAAAATATTATTATATTATAAATATTATTATATAAAATATAATACATAAATATATTATAATATATAAATATAAAATATATTATAAATAAAATACTGTTTAAAGTGTTATAAGCACATGATTATATCTTTTTTGATAACCTTAAACTTTTTAAAACAGCTCAAAATTCTAAAGAAAAGGAAATTAGTCTTCTGAACACATCATAGGATTGCTAAAAGAAGATACGGCAGACACTAGTAAAATCACTCAAGAAAAAAGGAAGCACAGAGAAAATCCACATTTGTTCATTAAATGGCATTTTTCATTCAAACAAGAGGAGAGAAATTAAACATATAAACTTTCCTCCATTAAAAAAACCAGTACTTTATATTAAATACTAGCAGTCAAATGGTGACATGGTTGTGCTAGCCGAAACCTTCTCAGATTTTAAAAACAAGTTACTCGAAAAAAACTTTAAAACAATAATTTAAATGCTTCCTGATCACATCTCTACCTTCACTTTCTACACCTATTATGCAAACAAAAATACATAGGAAGCAAAATTATTCGTATCAAGGGAAGCATCAAATTATCTTTGCCAAATACTCCACTGTCATGGAGGAGGTCCAATTAAAAATCCAAGTCCAAGATAAAGTCCCTCGAGATAATGAGCTTCTTCAGATTCTCTTATTGTGGATGGAATTATGGAAATGGCATCAAGTCAAGCCTAAGAACATGGCATATAAAATAAAATATATAAAATCCATAATCACTCAAGGGTTTGACCAAACCATTCACACAGGAAAAAACCAAGTATGTGAGTATCTAACGTCTCAATAAATGGTCTTCAGACTTTTCTGATCTTGCAAAATCAGCTTGGGGGTGGGAGAGAAAAGAAAGAACTTACAATAAGAGAGGACAGAGCGAGGAAGAAATGGGGGATAAGTAATGGGGGATAAGTAAGTGTGGATGCAACAAGACAAACAAGCCCTACAACTCAATACTGAGAAGGTAAGATATGACCTAATTTCCCACCCTCTAATTAGTTTATCATACACCCTTGGAATCAGGCCCCAGCCTGATTCCAGTTTGGGGACTATATATAACAAGAAGTTGAAAGGACAACTGATAAACAATATCAGTATATGTATCTTGGAGAGACAATGCAAACATAATGAATTGAGTCTTGAAATGAATAGGAAGAATGAGCAGGAGTATGTTTGGGAAACTGAAAAGTTCTTCTAAAGACTTACCAACATTCTTAAATATTATTTTTAAAAATATTTATACACTCAAATTATTTCAGATTTCAAGGATTTGTAACTTTAAGGCCTATCTTTCCAAAACCAATATTCTTCTAGTGTTACCTGAAGCTTGAATTCATGAAGAATTGAAAACTACCAAACTGTAAGCTCCTTCCAAGTAGGAACTATTCATTCCTTGAATTTGTATCCCCAGCATTTAGCACAGAGGTTGGCACCTAAGCCCTGAATAAGTACTTGATTGATTGATCCAAAGGGAAATAAAGAGGCACATAGTAGACATAAGCAGGATGAAACACATTACAAACAAGAATTAAGCAAGTGTTGTAAATCAAGACATCAAAACTCCCAGCCAGCAAAATTCTGGAATGAAACAGAACCAGATTAAATATAATTGGGAAATATTTAACTAAAGAAATAAAAATACAATACAACACAGGTAAAGATAATTTGTGATTTTCTAAATCAATATGCAGGCTTCAAGAATCCATTTCTATTTGAGTTTGACACCACTTCTGTAAAGGATGTCATCAAAGAAGCATATAAGCAAAAAAAAAAAAATGGAATGGTCATATGATATCACAGAGTAAAAGCTTTGTTGTAATTCTCTTGAAACTAAGGAAAGGAAGAACCACAGCTTACTGGGGTGTGGGGGTGGGACGGCAGAGGGGGGGACCACTTACTATGATGAACTTTTTGGGAGGATACAGGCACAGATGGGTTGCAATCTATCTATATCACTGGAATTCCCACTATGATGTAATGTTAAATCAGTCAGTATAAATCAAGAGCACAGATATATAGCATCTAACCTGAATTTAACAACTGACAAATACTACCAAATATTAAACCTATTGCATAATATGGGCTTGTAAACAAAACAAAATCATGTCATTTTAGATCTATTTTGACCAGGTTTCACTGACCTTTATTTTAACTTGAGTATTTATTGTTTAATACAAAAATTGCAAAAAATGATGTTTTAACTTCTGAGATCTCTTCTCAAAGTTTTTTTTCAAGATAAAAATCTGGTTTTAAATTATCTAATCTGTGTATTTACCACTAAAATCCCCATCCCAGTACCTTACCTTAAGGTGGAGGTAATACTGGGCTCAGATTATACTAACAGTACAGAAGTTCTAGAACTGGCATGACAATAAATTATATTTATGTCCATCACTTAAGGACAAGCCAAATTCAGGCAGATTCATCAGATGAATTCTGTTATCCCAAACAATTCAAATCACCCTATGGGTCTTACAAGTCTTGCTGTAAGAATGCCTATACCAGGACTGGGGAACCTGTGACCTTAGGGTCACATGTGGCCCTCTAGATCCTCAAGTATCGACCTCTGACTGAATCCAAACTTCACAGACCAAATCTCCTTAATAAAGATTTGTTCTGTAAAACTTAGACTCAGTCAAAAGGTCACACCTTAGGACCTAGAAGACCATGTGGCTTCAAGGCCACAGATTCCCCATCCCTGGCCTACACCAAGAAAGTCACAGATCTTCGAAATTTGAAATAATTTGGTTGCATACAAAATTTAAGCTAATATTTCAGTCATACAATCAAATTCTGTTAAAAATTATACATGAGGTATGTTTAAGTTATTAATGAGATGATTCCATGTAATCACGTTTTCTACCAAAGTTTCTTATTATTCCATAAATGCTCATTAAAACTTAGATAAATATTTTGATCTCTAGAAGCACTAAATACAAATATTCAGTACTCAATTCTGATAAAGAAAAAGTAGTTAATTATATAGAAGTGACCTCAGTATCTTGAACTTCATAGTAAGAGCTGAGGCATGGTGAGATACCTCACCTAGCCTTAAGGAAGCAGATTTTTGCAGAACTTGGAGAAAGGATATACAGTTATGATCCCCAGTTATGGATAGACTCTTAAAAAAGGAAAACAGAAAATGAAATATCTATAGACACCAATGATTATTCAAAGCTATCTGATAAGTTTTGTTGTCTTTTTTTTAATGGAAGTTGGTCACAAAACCAAGTTCAAAAAAAAAGCATCTCTCAGAAGACAGTCAAGGAGACAAAAGCTTTGGGTAGAGATTTGCCTTACAAATAAAAAAAAAGCTAGAAATAACTTTTAAAAGACTTTTTAAGGTTTTGTTAAGAGCAAGATGATGAACAAGGAAGGGATCCCAAGGCTTGAGTAACACAGCGTAGTGTTAATAGAGGATAAAGAAAAGTCAAAATTACTTAAATTCAGATTTTGTTCCCCCTTTCCCACAAAAGTCAAAGCATTTTTAATTAAGCAACTACAAAACAAATAAGAGAAAAATCAAAGCCCAGAATGAAAGCATATAATATAGTAAGAGTATCCAAGCCACTTTAAAATTAGAAACAACATGATGTAGTAGAAACAGTAATGAAGCCTGAGGATGTAATTCAAGTCCAACTTTGCCACTTTATTTCCTGTGCAACACTGAAAGAGACATTTAACTTCTTTCAGCTTCAGTATTCTCACCTGTAATATGTACATACAAGCTGTTTTATCCACTTTACATGGTTTACTGTGAAATGTTTAACATGGATTTCAATCAAAATTCTAAAACATTACTAAAAACTATTTTTGAGCATTTAGAAAAGGTACAAGTGATTATTAAACTCAAAATTAACCCCAATTCTTTTTGTGATAGTTACTAGAGTAAAAGGAATGCTTTTTTACTAGCAAAGGAATGCTGTAGGCCAAGACTTATTAACAAATGTACTTTGGATCCATTCAAAAGCTTAGAAACCCAAAGTTTCTAGATTTCTGGAAACTAAAAACACAGGGCAAAAAAAACAGCACGATGTCATAGGGCATTAAATTATAACCTTAAGCTAAGACCTAAATTATTGAGTGACTGGAGTGGGGGTGGAGGCAGTGTCTAGATATGGATTTCAGAGGAGTTAGGATAAAGGCTCAAAGAGAAAACTGACCACAGGACATTGCCTAACCAGATGACTTCAACTTTATCTTTACAGCAGTTGGAAGCCTAGAGAGGGTAAGCTTAACCCAAACCCATCCCACCACTATTTCACCCACCACCCTCTTGGTTTCCAATTTCTTTCAAGAGGTTTAAGAGAGTAAGGCCTAAGCAGAGATGGAACAGGTATGGTAGATCTATGTAAACAGGTGCCCTTTGGGGCAAATGGCACTACCTTGGTGCTATAGAGAGATTCTTAAGCTACTTCAAGAACGTGCGTATGTTAGAACAAAGATAGTTTCAAGTAAAATTGTGTAAAAAAACAAAACTGGCACCATCAAATCTTTTCTTATAATCAATGTTGCTGCAGATACAATGTCTTGGCTTAAGCAAAGTCTAAAATGTCTTAAGATAGTCTCTCATGATCTTGTGGATAAGACAAAGAATTTGAATTGGGCTGATAGACAATCAATCGATAAATACTGAAGTATCTACTGTGTGCCAGGCACTAACAGGGATACAAATACAATGAATGAAACAAGTTCAAGGACTTAACATTCTAAATAGGGAGATGAGTATTTTATTGGGCAACTGATGGCACAATGAGTAGAGCACCAGGAGTTAGGAAGACTTAAGTTCAAGTGCAGCCTCAGACACTATCTGTGTGACCTTAGTCAAGTCACTTACCCTGTTTCCTTCAGTTTCTTCAACTGTAAAATGGGAATGGTAATAGCAGCTATTTCACAGAGCCATTATAAGGATCAAATGAGCTAATATTCATAAAGCACTTAACACAGTGCCTAGCAAACAGTAGGCACTATGTAAATGCTTATCCCATTCCCCTCACCTATACATACACATAGGCACGTAACTACAGAATAAATATAAAGAGAACAAATACAAATAAAATGCAAATACAAAATAAAGCTGGGGGGAAAAAATTCAGTTGGAGAGATGAAGAGAGGGTTCATGTAGAAGTTGGAGTTTAAGCAATCAATGCAGATGCAAGAGGAGGGTGACAGAAAGTCACATATAAGAAATAAAGAAACCCAATTCATCTGGATTAAAGAGTACAGGAGGTGGGGATAACGTACAATGAAGCTGAAAAGATGGTTGAAGTCAGGCTGTAAAGGGATTTAAACGCTAAAGTATATATTTGATCATAGAAGCCTGAGAAAGCCAGAGCAGTTTACTGAATAGAGAAGTCACATGGTCAGATACTCACTTAAGGAAAATCACTGGCAACGGTGAACGTAAACTAAAGTGGGGAAAGACTTGAGTGAGAGAAACCAATTACAAGGCTGCTGCAACAATCTAGGTGAGAGATGATGAAGGTTAAAGGGAGAGAAGGCTCTATGAGTAGAGAGTCAGATGCAAGAAATATTGTGGGGGTAGAAATGGCAAGATCTAGTAAACTAATTGGATAGTTGGAATACAGGAAAAGAACCAAGGACAAACCTAGTGTTGACTTCAGCAGCAAATCTAGAAGCTGGGTGAGAATATCAAATTTGAGATATCTCAGTAATGTCTCATGAATTTTGAATTGTTCAACAGGAAACTAATGATGCAGGACTGAAGGTCTGTTGACAGAATAGGGCTGGGATATGTAGAACTGTGAATCATCTGCCCAGAATTGACAATTAAACCCAGGGGAGCTGATAAGGGTCAACAAGAGTGTAGAGAGATGCTGGAGTCATAGGATTCTTGGATAGTAATTGGCTAAACAATAGTACCTAAAGAATTTTTACAAATGGATTAATGCTAAAGATCCAGAGGTAGCTCAGTAGTGGCAGATCATGAAATTCTGCCAAGTTTGGCATCTTTATCAATTTGGACAAAGACATGGAAGGCACGTTGATAAAACCTATAGGTAAAAACCTATAGATTTCACAAAACTAGGAAAGAGAAGAGAGTCAACGCACTGGAAGAAAGATTGCATTTTAGATACTATTTTTTTGTTACCCAAACATGCAAACAAGATCTATTTGTTAACTAAAAACTCTTTAAAAAAATCAGACAAAAGGACACAACTGAGAGTCAGGAAACTTACAATTTGCTAACTAGCTATGTGACCATAAGTAAGTCAAACTCTCTGGCCCTCTGCAAAGTAAGACTAACTAGATTCTGTGGTCTTTTCCTGCAGGAAGAAGACAACCTTAGACTGACCAAACACTAACTCCAATATAATTTTCTTTAATCCTACAATATAATCTTTACAGGAATTTCTGGAAACCCCACAATGTTGAGGTCCAGTATCATAGAGCCATAAGAGACCTGGAAAGGTCTTGAAAAACTTGTTTTAATGCCCCATCTTCAAAAAAGTAAGGTGACAGCTTCAGCTAAAAAGGTTCTTAAAATTCATCCAATACTCTCAATTTTTAAATGAAGAAACTGAGACCTAGTTAAGGTCCCACAGTTAATACATTGGGGGACAGAGACAAAGAAATTAGAACATTAAAAAACAAATCTCTGGCTCCTACTGAAGTATTGGTCTACTCTGTGACCTCTTCAGTGCCTACTTATGTAAAATTTCTAAAAAGATAACATAAATATAGATCATTTAAATAATGATTCTTCTGAGATCCAGCGTGGCAGTCAATCAATATTTACTATGCAGCTACTATTAATCAGGCTCTAAGCTAAGGACTAAGAATACGAAGAAAGGCAAAAGTCAGTCCTAGACCTCAAAGATTACAGCCTGACCTAGAAACATGTAAAGAACTATATAAAAAAGATATATGCAGGAAAAAAGGGAGATAAGCAACAGAGGGAATGCACTAAAGAGGATCAATAGAGACTTCTTACTTAGTAAATAGGATTTCAGCCAGTACTTGAAGGCAGGAGGAAGAATGAAGAGGTGACAGTCATTCCAGGAAAAAAAAGGTTAAGTAACCTACTGGGGCTCATAGAGCCAGAAAGTATGCGTGTGTGTATTTGTCTTTCTTTGCCAAAGAAGACCATGCCATGAGAGAAATGATGACATGACTTGCACCTGGCTTGGTTTTGAGTGAGGGAGGGCTGTCCAGGTCACCAGCCTCACTTCCCCTCCAGAGCCATCTGAATCCAGTGACCAGATTCATCAACATGACTGGAGATAACCCAGGATGAGGCAATTAGGGTTAAGTGACTTGCCCAAGGTCACACAGCTAGTGAGTGTCCAGTATCTTGAGGTGAGATTTGAACTTAAGTCCTTCTGACTCCTGCACTGCGGCTCTATCCACTGTACCACCTAGCTGCCCCCTGCTAGAAAGTATATGGCTCAATTCGAACTTGGCTCTTCCTGATTCAGGGCCCAGAATTCTATCCAATGCACTATCTACCACAATGAGAACAAAGGAAAAGGTGTCAAGTTGTAAGGCAGAAGGCTAAGTTTGTGATCAGATAAGGAATTTATGAACATGAAAATGGTACATTCCTGATGGCAAAATCAAGAGAGTATGTTCACTTCTGAGTGTCTCCAAGAAAGAGTGGAATGGAAAATAAGTAAGTTACGGAAGTAGGAGGTTAGGGTGGTTGTGGTGAAACAGTTTGTTTTTTATCTTGTCTTTGAAGAGGACCATGACATCAGGGAGGTAATGCCATGACAAGCAAGTGAACTGGATTTAAGTAAGGGAGGGCAGTGCAGAGTCACCAGCTTCACCTTCTCCTCGGGAGCCATCTGAGTCCTGTAGCAAGATACAGATCAGGATGACTAAAAATGGCCCTGGATGCTGTAGGAGACCTTGGCCTTTTTAAACTTTGTTTTTGTCATTGTTATTTGTCTTGCACTGGTGAGAAAAAGAGAACTCCTGATGAGGAAACTAACTCCCAATGCAGATAGGCACCTGCTCTTCAGTTTATAGCCTTAGTTTCCCTACAGCAATGAGAATTAATTGATCAACCCAGAGTCACACAAATTTGTATCAGAGGTCCTACTTGAAGTCTTTCTCTGACACCAAGTTTGATTTCATGTTAAATCTTTTTCTTTCTTATTCCTTTTATCTACTAATTTTTAGTAGATCTAAACAGATCTCAGTTTGACTGAGTTTGCCCATTCAGTAATAAAAGGCTAGTCAAAAAAAAAAAAATTAATCTGCGAGAGAAAGGTTGTCCCTGTATTTGTCCTATGTAGTTGAAGAGGATCACAACCTCAAAATGGGAAGACCCTCAGGGTTTCTGACCAAAATAGAAACAATTGCTATTTACTTTCACTCTAAGCCAATCAGGGTCCGAACAACCACCAAGTCAGGGTAGGTCTGAGATCTATAGCCGGCTGATCAATGAGAACCAGAGTGATTTGGGTTTTTATGGGTTTATCCCTAGTAGGAAAGTAGGAGTTGAGACGAGAAAAAAACAAGGAGCCAGGGAAACAACTTTTGGTAGAGGGGAAATATCCTAGATGTCAGTAGACAATAGCTATCAGAATTTTGATTGGACAGTAGATATAGATGAGGGGACCTCAAAGAGAGGATACTAAGTAATGGTAAAAGAGCAACAAGGAGCAAAGAGGGAGGATAAGTAAAAGTACGACAAGGGAAGCAGTCATCAGAAAAGAGTCAGGTCTCAGTAAGAATTAGTAGATTAAAGGAATAAGAAAGAAAAAGATTTAACATGAAATCAAACTTGGCAATCAGAGAAAGATTTCAAGTAGGACCTCTGATACAAACTCGTGTGACTCTGGGTTGATCAATTAATTTCTCATTGCTTCAGGGAAACTAAGGTTATAAACTGAAGAGCAGGTGCCTATCTGCATTGGGAGTTAGTTTCCTCATCAGGAGTTCTCTTTTTCTCACAGGTGCAAGACAAATAACAATGACAAAAACAGAAAATAGTAATAATTCTTCAAAATAACCCCAAATGATAATTTTTCAAAACGATCTAGACTTGCAAGACCCTTCTCAACAATATTATGTCAATCTCTATTCCAGGTATCCACTTTACAATCAGTCACTTTAGGGGTGAAGGGAATAAGCATTTATTTATATAGCACGTACAGATGTGCCAAGCACTGTGCTAGCACTTAACAAATAGTATCTTACTTGACTGATCAACACAATAACCCTTGCAGGGTATGTGCTATTTACTGTACTCATTTTACAGTTGAGGAAACTGACAGGTTATATGACTTGCCCAGGTTTACAAAATCTGAGGATGCATTTGAACTCAGCGTCTGCCTGACTACAGTTCCAATACTCTATCCATTGGGTCACTTGGCTGCCTGTCTCTAATATACTGAATTCCCTTACTCTGACCAACTGTGTGCCCTTCTCTCTTCCCTTCACCAAATTTCTTCTTTAAAAATGTCTTATTTATATATTTTGGAACATTTTTAACTTTGAATTCCATTCTCTCCCTCTCTCCAGTTCCTTGCATTGAGAAGGCAAGCAATTTGATCAACTATATATGTGAAATCACACAAAACATATTTGCTTTAGCCATGTTGTAAACAAAAAAAACCCACCAAATTTCTTTTAAAAGTATTTATTTACTGCCTGAAACGTCTGGTCCTTCTATTCATCAGTCTCTTACAATCCAACTGCCATTCCAATCATGACATCTGTTCTCTCAATAACTTCCTAATCACCAAATCCAGTCTGAGTCCTTAGCTTCCGTAATCCCTCCCCAACTATTTGAATCATTTCATCAACTCCTCACCCAAACCACCTGAACACTCTAGTCAACACTATATGCAAAATACTATATTTAGGCATTAATGGAGATAAAAATCAATAAGAATAAAGTTCAGTGTTTCACTATGAATACAGATTCAGCTCACAGGGACTTACCTATCTTGAGTACCAATCCCTTACTTCCAGTTGCTAGTTAACCATCACTGGCACCTCAAAATCCACAAACTCCTAACTTTCCCTATTTCCATTTATTACTTTCATTCACCTGATGATCAATCATGTTCAGTATCTTACTATTATCTTATGACTCCTTTTTCCATTCTCCTCATCCCCAATTCTTATCCATTCAATTGCAAAATCTATCAACTCTCCTTTTGCGATGTACTCAGCCCCATTCCCCTTTTGGTGACCACTGTTACCATTCCAGGAACTTAGTAGTTTTGGGATCCTTAGAAACATCTACAAAACTAACTTTTGCCTCCAATGTCTTCTTTCCAACCACAATCTATGCTACACATAGCTGACAAACAACATCTTCTGGCAGAAGAAGTTCTTAACCTCTCTTTCATGTCCCCTTCAGAAGTCTGGCAAAGTCTTTTGTTGCTGCTGTTCAGTCATGTCCTATGGGAGCCCATGGACTTTTCTATAGGATTTCCCTGGCAAAGATACTGGATTGGTTTCACATTTCCTTCTCCAATGTGCTCCCATTTTACAGATGAGGAACTGAAGCAAATAGGGACTGAATTCAACAGAGTCACAAAGCTAGTAAATGTCTGAGGCCAGAATTTAAACTCAGATCTTCCTGACTCCAAGCCCAATGCCCTATTTGTACTGTGCCACCCAGCTGTCCCTAGTGAAGTCTATAGAGCCCTTTTCAGAAGACTTAAAATGCATAAAACACATAGGATTAAAAGGAAAGTAGTTTTGCTGAAATTCTGTAACCAAATAAAAAAAACAAACCCACAAACCACAGGTTCATAGATCCCAGGTTAAAAAGCTGGTAAAAAAGACAAATCATTTCACTTTGCTATTCAAAAAACTTCAATGGTTCAATCTTCCTGTGGATAAAACTCAAACTCCTTGGCCTGATATTCAATTTCCTGCAAAATATAAGCAGATGTTGTGTTGTGATAGGAGGAACATGACATTCTTAGCTCCCCTATGAATAAAATATGCTCCAGTCAAACAGTATTAAGACTTTACACATACTGTCTCATTTGATCCTCACAACAACCCTGTAAGGTAGGTGTTATTAACATGATAGGTTTATAAGTTAATAATATTTCATGTTTATAATCTATTATAGCTCTATGCTGTTTAGCATTTTGACAAGGGAAACACTATTTTATAAAATATCAATATGCTAATAACTCCCAGATCTGTAGATCCAGCCCTACCCTGAGCTCAGTTCCATAACAGAATCTGCCTTTTAGATATCTCAGATTGAAGTCTCATAAGTACCTGAAACTCTACATGTTCAAAAACAGAATTCTTTTCCTCCAAAACCCTCACACCTGACCAACTTTCCCATTACTGTTGAAGATACCATGATTCCCCCAATCACCTAGCCCTGTAACCTTGGTGCCACCCTCAATGACTCACTTATAATTACACTACATATATCCAATCTATTATCAAATTTTGTCATTTCTGCCTTCACAACACCTCTATTATGTCTTTTCTCTCTACTCACATCTAATGTCATCACCTTAGTCAACACCCAAATCATTTATCTACTGGACTACAGCAATAACCTGGTGTTCCAGTCTCGTCTTTCCCCATTCCAATCCATACTAATCAGTGTTATGACCAATCTGGGTGATCAGAGTCAAGAAAGACAGTAACAACTTTTTGAGAAACAAGCTGACTTTTAAAATAAGTGGACGGAGTTCAAGGCCTGGAATTAAGAAGACATTTGCGAGCTGGATAACATTGGGCAAGTCACTTAACCCTGTTTGCCTCAGTCTCTTCATTTATAAAATACACTGGAGAAATAAATGGCAAACCACTCCAGTACATTTGCTAAGCAAACTCCAAATGGGGTCACAAAGAATCTGACATAAATGAAAAATGTCTGAACAACAAAAAAGTATTAAAGACTTCATGTCAACACTTCTATCTATAGCACATTTTAAAAATTGTATTCATTTCAAATATGTATTTTAACATATAAGATAAACCTCTACTAATATCAGATGTCTCCCAAGCAAGTGACCCAGAAAGGTTCCTGAAGTCCATAAAAGCATAGTGTAATCTCTATTTTCCGACAAAAAGGAAAACTTTTACAGCCACAAATACAAATATTTCTCATCTAAGAATTAGCCTAGAAAAATTTGGAGGAGGTCACCACCAAGATATAAGCTTGTAAAAGAACTAGTTTTTCAGTCACAGCAACTAATGAAACCACATGCATGCACCAGATATAAAAACTGTAACAAACACACATGTTCCTTACATGAGAATACAAAATTAGGAAATCACAAGTTAAGGAAAAAAGAAAAAGACAAGGCCCCAGCTAAAGAGGCTATTTCAAAATTGATTTAGAAAAGTCCAATATTAACAATCAAATGTAGGTTGTACAATTTAGTTGACTGTAAACTATCTTGGGAGTGAGATCAACTTTGGTAGTTCTGCAATGAAACCCACCATAACCATTATGCAAGCAAGTATTTATTAAGTACCTACAATATGCCAGGCAAAAGGCACAGTGGTATAGTAAGCAAAGAACTAAACTCTGAATGAGAAAACCTAGGTTCAAGTACTGCCTCTAATAGAGTAATTGTGTCACAACCTCTCAGTGCCCCAACCATCTCTCTAAAACTATTAAGTTTCAGAACAAATTTTGACAGCATAGAGGGAGTACCCTACACCTCTGATATCACTGGGCCAGTTCAAGTAGGGGAAATAAGTGCCAGGCACCAGTAATACCAACACAAAAGTGGGCACTCTTCCCTCAAGGAGCTATCATTCCACCGATAAAACATATCCAGAGGTAAGTAAATATAATACATATATAAAGTAAACCTAGTGATTCCAAAACAAACTTAGGTCAAATTCCTGTTCAGAGAATAAACCAGTATCTAAGTTTCACAGTATCTTTTTCAAAGCCAGGAGGAAAAGGTTCACATGTTAAAAGGTTACCATATAATTTATCTGAGTTCAGGGCATTTATAATTTTATTAATACTTCCAATAACAGACAATTCCAACAATCATATTTCTAAAAAAATATATACATATATACATATATAATATGCATATATACTAGGTTTCATACAACAGTGATAGAATTTGTATTTTAATTGTTACCAGGTTTGTCTTTAAAATACTATGCACCTAGAGAAAGCACTAATGAACTGAGTACAAATTGAAGTATAATTTTCTTACTTTATTATTTTCTTTTTTCTTGAAATTATGTTTTGCATGACTTCACATGGATAACTGATATATTGCTTGCCTTTTCAGTGGTGGAGGAAGGGGTGGAAGGAAGAGAATTTAGACCTCAAAATTGAAAAAGAAAAGAATATTTAAAATAATAAAGTGGAAAAGATAAATTTACAGATAGAAATGCACTGACACTTCATTAAAATAATGACACAAATATACACTCTTAACATTCTAAAACACAACTGATAAATGTCAATAAATACAAGTAAAAAAATCTCAATAAGCTAACTGTAAAACTGGGCAAACTGTTAACTAAGTAATCCAACTTTACATTTGAAAGAAATATTACTGACTTTCAAAAATTGCTAAATAAGAATTTTTATGCCCCCAAAATAGCACAAAATAACGCCTATGGCTTAGAAACAGAAGCTATGCTGTCTTGAAAAAACTAAGCTGGTAAACGCAAAACAATTCTGCTGAAATTAATTTTTATAAACAAGCAGAATCCTAAGATTATAGAATTTTGAGTAACTACTCTAACCTCCTACTTTTACAGATGAGAAAACTGAAGGCATTACAGGGTAAATGACTTGCCCAATGTCACAGAAGCAGAAAGCAGGAGTCAGGATTCAAGCTAAGTCCTAGGCCCTCAAAGTCAGTTCTATTTCCACTGCACTACAGCCTCCTTGCTGGTTAAAGAATCTCCCTTAGAAATGACATAGATGGTCCATGTCATGGTCCAATCAATACATTTATTTTGGAAATACTGTATAAATGAACAGCAATCTGGTCTCAGAATAGGTCATGTGTAAGACAGGCTGTTTTGTTCTGGGGAAATAATGCACTGCTTTTGGTGATGTTTTTCTTTAATTAAGATGCATCTTTTAAATGAACAATGATGTATTCTCCTAGTAATAGTGTATATATGGGGAGAGATCATATGTGATCATGGGGCAGCTAGGTGGAGTAGTGGATAGAGCACCAGTGCAGGAGTCAGGAGGACCTGGGTTCAAATGTCACCTCTGACACTTGACACTCACTAGCTGTGTGACCTTGCACAAGTTATTTAACCCCAATTGCCTCATCCTGGGTCATCTGCAGTCATCCTGATGAATATCTGGTCACTGGATTCAGATGGCTCTGGAGGGGAAGTGAGGCTGGTGATCTGCACAGCCCTCCCTCACTCAAAACAAAGTCAAGTGCAAGTCATGTCATCATTTCTCTCATGGCATGGTGTTCTTCGGCAATGAAGGATGAACACACACATATGTGATCACAGATGAATCGCAGATACAGCTGGCAGCAACTTTAAAAGTAATCTAGTTCAACTCCCTTATATTTTTATAGAAATGGAAAGAAACTAAGTCTCAGAGAGGTTCTGTGACTTGGGTGGGTTCACATTAACTGTGAACTAGAATTTGAACTGAGCTTGTCTGACTACAAATCCTCTGCTCTTTGCATTGTACTAGGGTTTCTGAAGTGTTAGAAGCAAATAGAGGCACACACTGGGTGTGAGCTACACAAGAGAAACAGTTTATCAGACTTTAGAGACAAAAAAAAATATGGATTGTCACGAGCAAGAGTAAGGATAACTAATAATGAGTACCCAGGGTCCCAGTGACTTAGTAATGTGAAGAACTCTAGAGGATGGTCCCCAAGATAAACAGGTTAGAACCTTCTTTTGTGGAGGATTTTCAAGAGAACATGGACAAGACTTTCCCAGAACCGGCAAGCATAGATAGGTAGTTGCTGCAGGGGAAAAGGAGTTTCAGAAGGAGAAAGGATAGAAAGGGCAAGGTCAAAATAGGTATAACATCACTAACTTAACTCCACTAGTAAACCAGTAATGTCTCC
The DNA here is from genome assembly GCA_023548195.1 of Bettongia penicillata ogilbyi. Lineage (NCBI taxonomy): Eukaryota > Metazoa > Chordata > Mammalia > Diprotodontia > Potoroidae > Bettongia > Bettongia penicillata. The sequence goes on along the minus strand of JAJHZJ010000447.1, from coordinate 12,452,342 downwards.
ATTGCTTGTGTTACACTACAGTTTAAGAGTGACTAATGAAATTCTTATTTAGAAAAGTCCTAAAATACAAATCCCAGGCTTGATTCCATATAAAACACACCAGTCATCAACATTTAGACTGCATTACTGCATTTCAAAACCACCAACAAAAAAATAGGACAAATGATTATACCTAATAATTCTTCCTAATGCTGTTTCAAACCCATCGACCACACTGCACAAATTTTTATTACATACTTATGGACAACATTATTATGGACAACACTAGTATAATGAAGTAAATTCAATTTCCAACACAGGTGCTTTTTAAAAACCCTCTTCTAAATGATTAGTCCACTTACATGGGTAACTGCAGTAGACAGTATATAATACTATCTGTAGGTCACTACAAACTTTCAGCAAGTCATTTAAAATGCACACTATACCATGTTATCATTATACCCCAAAGTACAAAAGGCAGTAAGCACTGTTTACATAAAAACACTTTTTTAAAATTTCATGTTTTTAAAGTCCAATACTATAAAATAAGAGATAAAATCCACAAATGTTAAAAAAAAAAGCTGACAGGAATCGAATCAATCTCATAATCTTATTTTCTAAGGCTTGATAAAGACAATTTCAAAAGCAAAATTATAATTTCACTTTAAAAAAAATCATTAACCTCATTTTGTGACTTCACTGTTTATAAGACCAAAGGAAAAAAAACCCTATTGACTCCAAAACGTTACTGGCCTGATTACGATATGTGAGATGAAATCTTTTTATAACAGGTAGATTCCCCTCCATATTATCTTTGCATAACTACTTAGGTGCACACATACTCCAAACTGCAATACTGTATCAAAAAAAAAAAACAAAAAAAAACAGGTGCAATACTTTGTAGCAGAGACGCTGTCCAACCCCACCTCCCAGTCCTAAATTTGCCTTGGAAAGGGATTAAAAATAAACACATTGGTAATGTCCACTAAAACATTCTTCCCCAACAGATATACCAACAATAGGTTCTTAAATCCAAGCCCCTATCTTACTGCAAAAGCCTATATACACTGGTGTTCTTCCCATTTTCGAGGGTGAGGCATACCTCATTTTCCATTTCCTTCCCCCAAAAGGGAGATTGAAACATGCAAATAACTGTTCTTTATTCCAGCCAGATTTAAGTCCAATCTGCCCTTTCCTCTGTTGCCTAACACCAAGGAGCAGACAGAAGGAAGTGACTGCTTGGGAGTCAGGGATAAGCGAAGCAAACTTCAGAATCATTCATCATCCGAGAGTTCAAGAGTTGGCCCGAAGTTGGGGCACGTCGGGGACCCAAAGGGAGAGGGGGGAGGGGACACCACCTAGGTGACCGGGCCCACCAAGCCAAGTTCAGCAGATCCTGCTCTGAGGGAGCGGGGATGCTCCGGGGAGGGCAGCTGTCAAAGGGCAGGTGGGGGGCGGGGGGAGGACCTGCTGGGAGGAGGAGAAAAGGGGAGGAGGAAGAGTCCGGCACGATCCCGGGCCGGGGCGTCTGACCCGAAGGGGGGAAGGGCCGAGGGCGGCCGTCGCGCGCGCGCCCCGCGGCCAGCCTCCCCGCCCCCACCCCCGGGGGTTCGGCGGAGGGATCGTCCCGGGGCCCCGGCTCCCCGGGTCGGGCCGGCGCCGCCGCAGCCGCCGGAGCAGCCCCGGCGGACGCCATACTAGAAACCAAAATGGCTGCCCCGAGGAAGCCCGCATCGCGCAGCCAGTGAGGGCCGCCGAGAAGGCTTCCCGCCGCGGGAGGGAGGAGGGGGAGGGGACCCCCGCCGGGCCCCGCCGCCGCTCCTCGGCCCGGGCCCCCCAGGTACGTCTCGCCCAGCCGGCGCCCTCGGCCCGGGGCCCCGCGGGCCGCACCCCCTCCACCCTCCCGTCGAGGTCCCGCGACCGGCTACCTGCAGTTCGGCCCGCTCCACTTCCCAGTGCGCCCGCTCCATCTCGAAGCGCGCCCACTCGTGCTGGATGTAGTGCAGGATGCCCGGGATCGTGTACTGCTGCGGCCGGGACAGCTCCGGGCCCGCCGAGGGGCCCGCGCCCTCCGCCGCCGCCGGCTGCGGCCCGCCGGCGGCCGCGCCTCCGCCGACGCCCGGCTGCAGGTTCATGTTCACCCCCGGCCCCTGCTGCTGCTGCCGAGGGGCTGCCATCCCCGGGCCGCCGCCGCCGCCTCCCGGGAGCTCATCCATTGTGTGAGGGGCCCCGGCCGGGGCGCGGGGGGAAACGCGGACGGCCGGGGGCGGGGGAGAGGGAGGAGGAAGGTGGCCCCGCGCGGGCGGCTGGGCGGCGGCCCGCGGGGAGAGGGGCGGGGAGGGGGTCGTTGCTAAGCGTCTGCCGCGGGTCAGAGCAGGGAGCTGCCGGCCGCCGCCATTACAGTCCCTCCTCCATCTGCCCGTCTCACTCACTCACTGGAGGGAGGGGGGGCGGAGGGGAGGGGGAAAGGAGGGTAACGTGGGGGGACGGGGGAGGGAAAGGGGTAGTCGTACAGCCGTCGCCCCCGCGCGGCATGCTGGGTAAGCGACGCTGGTGCCGCTGCCGCAAATCTCATAGCCAAATAGAGTCCGGCTCCGCCGTTGCGCAAGCGCACTGAGGAGGGGGAGGGGCCAAGACGCGAGGTGGGAGGAGCCGCGGCGGTGTTCCCCTCCCCCCGCCCGCGGCAGTTCGGCTCCCGGGCTGGGCTGCCCGGGCTGGACTCGGTGGCTTCTCTTCTGACTTTTTCTGGGCCGCAGGACTTCCCTCTTTGCTACCTTCCCGAGTCAGCTCGATCCCCGCACCCAGCGCCGCGGGCCGAGCGAGGAGGCCGCCGGTTCTGCTGTTCCGGCGCCGGATTCCTCGCATTTCTTTGGCATTCCTTGCGTGGTTCCCGCCGCCCCTCCGCGTCTGTCCGTCACTCCCTCCTTCTCGGGTTCTTGGCCCGTGCCAGCCTCTCCGGTTGTGGTAGTGACCCAGGCTCCGCGGACGGACCCGGAGCCCGCTTTGGTTCTTCCCTCGCAGGACTTAGGCCGGGCCGCGCTCCGGCTCTGTGGGGGAGGGGAGGTCACACTTTCCTGCGGTCTGGAGGAGTGTGCGGAGGGTGACCGGCCCGCGTGTGGCCCGTGGGAGGTGGGAAGTTCCCCTTTCTCCTTCCCTCTTCGCCCCGGGTGCCCAGGACGGCGTCGGACGTGCCCTCGGCGCTGCCCCTTCCCCTGGCTGGGACTGCTTCCAAGACTGGGCTGCGGACGCCGGGGCGGGGAGGGGGCCGCGCTTCTCCCCGGGCTGTGGAGAACTGGTCTGTTAAAATACAGCCGATAAGATTGTTCTTGGGTTTGTAGCTTCCATCAGCCACCTCCCGAAGTATCTTTGCTACTTTGTATCCCTGTCACCTGGCATAAAGGTTTATCAGAACCCATTTTAAAACAGGGTTTCAGGCTGGAAGACACCTCAGAGCTCACGTAGTCCCAAAGCTTCCGTTTGACAAATGTAGAAACTGAGGCCCCCAAGTCCTGACTTGCCCATAGTTACACATAGTAAATAGCAAAGGTCCATTTGGGCTTGATCCCAAGTTGGCTTGCTCTGAATCCAGTGCTTCTTTCCAACTTCCTCAGGCTTCCTGTTCCTCATTTTTGTGTCCCTTCCTTTCTTTTGCAGCCACACCCTAGCCAAAATCTATTTTATGGGCCTCCCCAAGTAACTGGCTTACTATCTCTGATAAATTTATTGAAGATAACTGTTTGATATTGCAATGACTCCTTTATTGTTAGCCCCTGAAGGATAATTTCTTGTTTAAAGGAATCTGTAAATTTGGGGAATGAATTTCTAAAAGTAAGAATTTCAGGTACTTTTCAGGCTTGTATGATCTTGGATTGTGTAACCTTTTTAAATGTCCCCTCCCAACTGTTCTCTGGGAAATTAAATATACTTTGCCCCATATCCTTGAGATTTGCTTATATTTAAGTGCTTTGCCCGTTTTCTACAGTGTAGAGACAAGTAACTTGTTAATGTGAATTTAGAGACCAGAACAAAATCTCTGATATGCTTGTTTTGCTTGGAGTACTGCATTTAGTTTTACGGCCACATCATCAAATGGACCTTGACCAGATTTTTTTCTTGTTCAAAGGGGGATAAACAAAATGGTACAGGGCAGCACACCATATCAGGTAAAGAAAAAATGATTGAGTGGATAAAGGCCTTCTTAAGAGCAGCTATGTGTCACAGTGAATAGAGCCCAGGACCTTGGAATAAGGATTTATCTTCCTGAGTTCAGATCTGGGCTCAGACACTTACTAGCTGGGTGTTCCTGAGCAAGTCACTTAACCTTGTTTGCCTCAGTTTCTTCATCTATAAAAGGAGGTGGAGAAGGAAATGGCAAACCACTCCAGTGCCTTTGCCAGGAAAACCTCAAATGGGATCACAGAGAGTACAGCCTTGCTGAAAAACAACTCATCAACAAGAAAGTCTTCTTCCCTTCTCCAGAATGTACTCTGGCCCTGCTTTCCCTTTGTTGCTTTCTATCTGTCATGGGCTGGGAAACCAGATAACCGTTAGTATTAGAAGTGTCCACAAATCTAGAGTAAATAATCTTTTTGTGAGAGTTAGAGTACTTCTCCTCTGAGTTTAAGTGCCTTCCAAAAAATAATGGATTACAGAATGAAGGGTGTTTAGTCTGGAAGATAATAAGAAAGGTGAGAGCAAGGAAGAGGGCTAAAGCAGTGTTAGGTGCCTACCTAAGGATACAAAGATGGAAACAAAGTACTCCTTTCCTGGGGTGGGTGGAATAAGTCATATACATCTATAAATACAATGTTAGTTTTGGGGGTCAAGGAGAGATCTCAAAGGGCTCTAGGAATAACTGAAAAGAGATGGAACATTTTTAGCTTGAGGTTGTTAGGAGTGTAATTCATGGAAGAAGGGCGTGACACCTAAAATGAGTCTTGAAACAAGACTGGAATTTTGAGAGGTACAACTGAAGGAGGAATGCCTTCCCAGGGCTGGAGGATAAGTTAAATTCGTAAAGGCCGAAGATGGCATATCATCTCAGGATAGAAAGACAGGTAAAAGACATTCTCTGCTCTTGAGGAGCTTGCAGTCCAGCGAGGGAGGTGGTTGTGTTTGTCCGTTGTTCTCAAAGAGGACCATGACATCAAGATGATGACATGACTTGCAGTTGACTTGGATTTGAGTGAGGAAGGGTTGCGCAAGGTCACCAAACTCACTTTCTTCTCCTGAGCCAACTGGAGATGACCCAGGATGCAATGTGAGACCCTGGCCCTTTCAGGCTTAGGTCTTACCACATTCTCAGTTTGAGTGAGATTCACCTGTTCAATGAATAGGCTTCCATATGTTACTCAGGGGATGACTGATTTAATTAAAAAAAAAAAATCAAACTGGAAGGGGAAGACCCTCAGGGTTCCTAGGTAAAAGAGAAACAATTACTATTTAGTTATTACATTCACTCTATGCTAGCTGGGTGGGGACTTGTCTAGTCTATGAGCTCCAGAGTAAATTAAATTTAAGGCTTGATCTTTGAGCAAGAAATGTAACCAGTAAGCCAAAAGGAAAAAAAGCAACTTTTGGTCATGGAGTGTACCTTCCCCTAGGTAGAACACCAGAGGAGAGGAAAGAGAGGAGCTGTTATTCACAGGTTGTGTTTGTTCTTCCTTCTGGAAGAGGCCCATAATATTAAGATGATGACATGACTTGCAGCTGACTTTGATTTGAATGAGGGAGGGCTGTACAAAATCACCAACCTCTCTTCTCCTGTGCCATCTGGTTACAGTGGCCTGATACTTATCAGGACAGACAAGCTTCATACGGGATAAATTGGAAATAATCAATAGAAAACACTTATCTTAAGAGAGAATAGGAAGGGCTTCCTGTAGAACGTAGGATTTTAGCTGTGACTTACTAGGTTATTAAATGCCAACCTAAGGAGTTTGTGTTTTATTCTAGAGGAAACAAGGAGCCAATAAATCATTAAACATTATTTAAGCACCTACTATATGCCAGGCACTGTGCTAATAGCTGGAGATAGAAAAAAGGGCAAAAGAAAGTCCTTCCCCATAAAGGCCTTACAGTTTAATGGGAGAGACAACAAGCAAACAAATATATGCAAAGCAAGATATGTATAGAATAAACAGGAAATAAAGAGAGGGAAGACACAGGAATTAAGAGAGAGTAGGGAAGGATTCCTATAAGAGGTAGGATTTTAGTTAGGACTTAAGGCAAGGGAGGTGAGTAGAGCAGAGGAAGGAGAACATTTAGAGCATGGAGGAACAGCCAGAGATAATACCCAGGGCTGAGAGATGCAGTGTCTTGTTCACCAGGGGAGTTGCTTGTTCAGATTTATGCATAAGAAAGTGGAGATGTAGACCTGGAGTTCTGTAGAGAAAACAGGTCTGGATATAGAGATGTCAGAGTCATCAGTGTAGAGTTAGAATTAAACATATGGGAGCCAGTGAGATCACAAAGGGGAAAAGTTTAAAGAGGGCCCAGGACAAAGCATTGGAGGAGATGCTTAGGGCATAGGAGAAGTTTAACTAGCGAAGGTCAGATTGGTAGAAAAAGAACCAGGAAAGAGCAGTGTTTCAGAAGCCAAGAGAAAAGACACTTTCCTGAAGGAATGGTCAGCATTTAGAAACTGCAAAAAGATCAAGGAGGGAGTTAATTTAGAAATGACCCATCGAGGCTAGCCACCAGATCATTGGCTCCTTTGGAGAGCAAGTAGCAAGAAGAGGCACCAGCGTGTATTCCGTTTACCAGTTAGTTCTTTAGCAGTAAAAGGAAGGAGAAAAATACAGAACAATCTGAGGGAGTAGCAGGCTTAAAAAGAAAGGTGTTTGCTGTTTTTCAAGCGAGGAGACTAGAGCATGTTTATATGGCATTGAAGAAGATAGTAGGAAGATAATTGAAGATGAGAATGATGAGCAAGCTTCTAAAGAAGACTGGAGCAGACTAAGTCAAAAGCACAAATAGATCCACAGAAACAAGTGAGCACAGTAACTTAGGAGTGTTTGATGACCCCAAAGATACCAGCTATTTGGGAAGGAACTTGCTGTTTGAGAAAACTGTTGGGAAAATTGGAAAGCAATCTGGCAGAAACTAGGACCAACAACTAGACCAGCAGCTCACACCACATAACGAGATAAGCTCCAAATGGGTACATGGCTTAGACATTTTGGGCAACACAAACAAATTAGAGGAGCAAAGAAGAAATTATCCATGGTATCTTTGGATAAGGGAAGATTTTGTGACCAAACAAAAAATAGAGTTACAGAAAGTAAATTACCTTGTAAAAAATTTTAAATTTTTTGCCAGACAGTTAATTGTAGCTAAAATTAGAAGAGAAGCAGCTACATGGGGGAGAAAAACTTTACGTTAGTCTTCTCCGATAAAAGTTTATTTCTAAGATTATATAGGCTACTGATTCAAATGCATAAGAATATGAGCTGTTCTCCAGTTCATAGGAGGCCAAATGATACACACATGCACTTTTCAGAGAAAGAAATCCGGGCTATCTGTAGCCATATGAAAAAGAGTTTAAAACGCTTACAGTTAGATAAATGCAAATGAAAACAACCCTGAGGTTCCAAATCACATCAAACAGAATGGCAAAGTTGACCAAAAAATAAAAGAAGAAAATGACAAATCCTGGAAGGGCTGTGGAAAAACACTTTGTTTGAATTACTGTGAACTGGCCTAGCCATTGTGGAAAACAGTTTGGAAGTGTGCCCCAAGAGGTGTTACACTATTCATAAATCTTTGATCTAGAGATACCACTACTAGGTCTGTAACCTAAAGAGATTAAAGAAATAGAAGGGCCCATATCAGCAAAAATATAACATCTCTGTTTTGTAATGCCTAAGAATTAGAAACTGAGAGGGTGTCCATCAATTGTGGAATTGCTGAACAAGTCACATGAATGTGATGGAATACTGCTATGCTATAAGAAGTGATGAAGAGAAACAATCACCTTTGAAAGTCTTAGGAACTCTGATCCACACAATGATTAAGCACACTTCCAGAAGACTCATGTTGAAATAAGCTATCCACTTCCAATTAAAGAGTTGATGGACTCAATGCAGCTTGACTTTTTCTTTTTTGACTTGGCCAACCTGGGAATTTGTTTTGTTTGACTGTACATGTTTGTAATAGAGGTTTTAGAGGGAGAGAAGGCAGATCTTATTTTTTTTTTAATAATTAAAAACAAAAACAAAAAAGCCCAGGTAGAAGAGTTAACCTTGACAAAGAAAAAGGCCACTTCATCCCCAGGATTAGAGCAAAGGAAAAAATGAGTGAAGAATATGGATTTGCTTTGAAGTGTGGAGTAGGAGAACTCTATATTGCCTAAGTCTTGTCTTGTGTAGCTGAATCACAAATATCATTCTTTGCAGACCCACTGCCATTCTAGTTGTCCTCATCAGGACATTCTCCAACTGGTTAAACTTCATGACACTGATCAACTGTATCTTTTAATTCTAAATGAACTAGCCACCTTAAATAAATAATCAGTTCACAGTAACATAGTCCTTTCCTCCAGTTCCCACTGCTGGTACCTTCCCTCTTAGATTACTTTCCATTTACATGTATATATCTTGTATGCTCATAGATCTTTACCTGTTATCTTCCCTTTAAATTATAAACCCCTCTAGGGTCAAGACCACATGTTTGCCTTTCTTTGTATCCCAAGAACTTACTAGCACAGTGCCTCAATAAATGCTTATTAACTGAGTGACTGACTGGAATGTAGAGTTGGAAAGCAGAAAAACTTGATGAATGCTGTAATCATATATCTGACCATGGAACCTGCTAAAGAGGAGCTAAGTAGCTCAGTGTTGAACTTGGAGTCAAGAAGGCCTGTGTTCAAAATCCTGCCCTGAACATTCACTAGCTGTGTGACCCTCAGCAAATTAACCTCTCTCAGTCTCAGTTTCCTTGTCTATAAAATGAAAGTAATAATAGCGCCTTTCCCACTGGTTGTTGTACAGATAAAATAATGTAACTGAGAGAGCTTTACAAACTTTAATGAGCTATGTAAACAGCTGTTATCATGATTATGATTACAAATGGATTTTGTTCCTCTTCAGGTTTCCCAGCTGTAAACACGGTCCCTTTGATACCACCAGATGACCATATCTCCTATTTTCTAAGAAGGTTGAGGCTATAAACTACAAGCTCCCTCCATTCCCCTTTTCACATATAAAAGTTTGATGTCTTTACTCAACTTCTGCTTCATCTTTCCTTTCAAGGAGGAAGAAATGTCCCTCCTTTTCAAAACAAAGTCCTGAACTCCTGATCCCACCCCACCTTCATAGCTCTTATAATATTAGTTATTCCCATTCTCTCTTATAACCTTTACTTCCTCTCTCACTGTTGGTTTATTTTCCTCAGCCTATAAGTATAGCAAGGTTTTTTTTTTCATTCACCCCCCCCAAGCACCCCAAAAAAACCCTTTCCCTCAACCCTCCTATGCCTTTGAGCTAAGATTTCTTCTCTCCATGTTCCTTTCATAACCAAACTCCTTTAAGAGTTTATTCACTTTCCCTATTTTCTCAAAACCCACTTATTCTTTAAATCGGTATGATCTCTCTTCTTTGCTAACCATTCTACTGCTTTTTAGAATAACATCTTTGGATAGCTGCCTGATTAACAAATCCAATACAGTCAACGTGATACATGAGAATAAATATGAATACTGAGACAGAAGATGTGAGACACTTACCACCTGTCTGATCTTGAGAAAAATCACTTCTATGTGGGCTTCAGTTTCCTCATATGTAAAATGACAGGATGGAACTAGATAACCTGTGAGGTCCCTTCCAGCCGTGAATTCTGTGATTCATCCTAAACCCCTTTGACCACTCAGCCACATTTAAGCAAAAGACGGGCATTTGCTAGATAAGGCCTAAGGAAGCTTGTAAAATAAATCAGCACCAAGATTCTAATTAGAACGCTGTTGTGAAGTTGCCTAGCATAGCATCTTCAGGTGTGTCCTATTTAACTGACCCATAAGGGGGAACAGAGGATGAATAAGTTATTTTCACATATTTGAAGAACTATCATATGGAAGAGAGATCTTGCGCTTCATCTTAAATGTAGCCTGTCCATGTAATGGTGCCAGGTGAACCTCTCTCTAATTTGGGGAACAGGGGTATCAGTGCTGGAAAAGGTCAGACTCAAAATGTGACAGAGCCCAGAATAAGGACCAGGAAGAAAATTCACGGGGTTGAAAGCGCCGGAAGCAAAAAGGGAGCTCTCTGAAGCAAAAATAGAATTAAAATCAGGAATCAAAAGAGAGGAATAGCAAAAGATGAATTCCAGAATTTAGGCTTTCATGATTTAGTCCTGGGAAATTAACAGGTTATCAGACTAAGAAGGACCTCTGTTTTGTGCATTCGGTTGGCACACTAAGCCGCTAGCTGCTTCAGCCTTGGTGTCTCCTGCAGCCCCATCAACAGTTGTCTTCATGGAAACGCCCGCGTTCAGTAGGAGTGCTCTGCAGGACAAAAAGTTACAAATGAGAAGTTACCAAAAAGTGCATTTCAGTTTTGTATAAGAAAACCTTTCCTAACTGATAGAAGCTGGCCATAAAGAAATGGGTTACGCTGGGAGTACTAAGACCCATGGCTAAAGGCATTTCAGCAGAAGCCAGATGACTACTTGTCTAAGAAGTTGGGAAAAGATTTGTAACATGGAGTGTTTTGCAACTTGGGCATACAACCCCTCTTCTTCATGCAGCTAAAATGACGTCCTGGTTTTTTTCTCCTGTCTTTAAACTGGCAACCATCTTATTTCTAGTTCACCCTCCAAAAGCCAGTCATTCTCTGAAGCTACATGCCCACTTAATAGCTAATGAAAATTTAGCAACTGTGGAAACTGAAATCTAAAAAGACATTCATTTCCCCTCCTTCATTGCATGACCCACAGAAGGAGGTCCCTAATTCCAGCAAAGGTTTTCTCCTCTCCCTTACTCTTGATATGAAAGTTTAGTTCTTTGGCATTGTCATTGAGGTTGTTCATTGGTGTTCAGTTGTTTCAGTTCAGTTGGACCCATTTGGGTTCGGGTTTTTTTGTTTGGTTTGGGTTTTTTTTGGTAAAGATACTAGAGTGATTGGCCATTTCCTTCTCCAGCTCATTTTACAGATGAGGAAATTGAGGCCACCAGGGTTAAGTGACTTGCCTAAGATCCCTTAGCTGGTAAGTATCTGAGGCCAGATTTAAACTAAAGATGAGTCTTCTGACTCCAGGACCAGCATTTTATCCACTGTGTCACCTAGCTATCCCCAGTGGGGAAGGGGTAGCTAATTCAGGGGTTGCAGAAAGCTTACTGTAAATCAATTTTGATAATGACTTAATGTGTTTCATAAATGTAATTTATGTTTGTGGCAGAATCTAAGTGTATATACTTTGCATATTTTGTACTTTACTTTGTACATACTTTGGCTTTTGTTTTAAATAGCATTTCAGCAGTCCTGAAGTTTTTTTTCTCCTGCAGTTTTTTCCCCAGTTACCAGGACAAGTCTGAAAGATAGATAGATAGATAGATAGATAGATAGATAGATAGATAGATAGATAGATACTTAACCTTAACGCCATATTTTCTAAACCAAAAATCAGAACACATAGTCTGATTAAGGGTATATATTTTTCGAAAACCTTATTGAAAGTAGAATTTCCTTTCTTAATATCAGCATATGGCTGCTTTCATTACGGGTCGTCTAGATTAACCCTCTTATTTTACACATGAAGAGACTAAGGTTCAGAGCTACTAATGAACTGCAGAAAAAAGGTAAAACAGCTAGTCAGTGCCTGAACTTGGACTAAATCTAGGTCTCCCGATCTAGTTGGGGGTTTTTTCTTCCACATATGAAGCTAAAACAAGGCATATTTTGAAAACTCTTTTTCTTCAGTAAATTCTACTTTTTTCTTAGTCTAAAAGTGCAGATTTAAAGAACATTTGTCCATATAACAGCTTACAAAAAACAGTTTCTACACCATTACCAATAAAATGGCAAAACATACTGCCTAGCAAGAAGATAGTGATATCTGGAATTAGATCTCTCTATTCCCATTTATTTCTTCCATTCAGAGATTCGAACAGATGAGAGCTTCAGCATCTCAGCAGCATTAGATTCCATGACCTCACTCATCCCCAGACATGGCTTCCAAATCAGAACTATCTCAGGGGATACTGATAGAACAGTCAAGTTCAGCAGGACTGGGGCTGCCCCTTTAGGGGTGGCTGGCTCTTGGGGTAGGAACACGACTGTCTTTGGAAGCGTCATCATTGGTTATGCTAGGCATGCCTTTCCTTCTGCAGCCTGTCCTGGGCTTTGCCCTCTCTGAAAACATGGGGCTCTCTTACCTGATAGTGGTCTTCCTCATCATCTTTGCTATGTGAAGGAGCTATTTCTACTCCCATCAATCCTGCCTCCTTCACCTCCTCTGGAGAAAGTTGTAGGCTTAGGGTTGGACAAAGGGAGGATGTATAAATATGGTTTTATAAGCAAGAAAAAATAAAATATATCAAAAGTAAATATAAGATAATGAGAGAGAAGCACTAGCTGGTCAAGAAACCAGGAGGGGCTTCTTGTAGGAGATGTTATTCGAGCTGAGTTTTGAAGGAAGCTTGAGATTTTAAGAGGTTGAGGTGAAGTGAGTATGAGAGGCGAGGGATGTACGCTCATCTGTGATGAGCAGCAAGACGACTGATTTGGCAGGACCATGGAGTACCTGAGGGATAAAACCACCACATGGAGTTAAACTTCCTTATGTTAAGGGCAAAAAAAATGGTTTGTGGGAAGACATGACTGTTCTCCATTACGGCCTCAAAAGAGTAGAAGTATACTTGGTATCCTGTTCTGGATCTATAGTATAACAAATAATGGTTACATAGCTAATATCTGTAAAAATACCTGTTGCCTTATATTTATCCTCAAACTCTCAAGCTTCAGGTTTCAGTGTTTACTAATTAAAGTATTACTGGATTTGCTAAACAGTTCCATCTTTACCCAGCTCATACCCTTCAGGAATTTATAAACTTCGAGCATCTCTCTCTTCAGTTCTTCTTCCCAAAACTTCCAAGCTCTAATCCTTTGAATTCTTTCCATATGAACACTCCTCCTTTCCCTAAATTTATTTTCCTCTGATCATTAGCTTGCCTTTCTTAAGATTCCATGACCCAAACTGCACAAGGTGATAGAAGGAAGGAGATATCATATCCTTAGACAAGGTTAGAATAATTTTGTTTTACTTCTGATCCTGTTGTGATAATGCCCAGCATTTGGGGCTGATTTCTTTAAGTAAAAGCCTACAAAAGGCCAAGATCCCTTTATTCTCTAGTAAGTGATCACAGTCTAAAATCATCTCCAGTATCTCTGTTGCAATTATTTTATTCCTCTTACCTCACCTAACTGGAACTCCCTCCCTCCAAGCTGCTAATGAGTCATTTCCTCTTTCAGATCTCACCTTTGAAACCTTCCTGGTTTGCTTTAGTCTTTGCCCAAAGCTTTCCTACACCTTCATGGGTTCTTCACATTTTTGAGCCACTTTTCAGTTTCAGAAATACCTGTTTGTACCTTCAGTCTAATGTCCAGACACCTGACTATACTTCAAGCTTTGAAAGGGCTTGTCATATCTCTTGAGGAGGCTACATAAACAAGAAAGGTGTGTCAAAGGTGTGTCAGCAGAAGCTTGTGAAAAAATTCCAGGTTGCTAAATTGAGCACAGGTAATGCTCAAATCCCTTCTTTCCAGTTTTGCTGGTATCTGATTCATGAGCCCCTTGGCTCACTGGGGAATACTCACTTAAATTCACAAGCAACTTTATACTTTGATGTATATCTTTACAACTTTATACTATGTGACCTTAGGCAAAGTCTCCAGGCCTCAGTTTCCTCTTCTCTAGGAATATTATCTCTAAGGTCTTTTCTGATTCCCATATCTCATATGACACTCTTTATCGGGCCTCTTTTCCCCAAAGAACTCAATATACTTTACAAACATTGCACTCAGCATTTTTGCAATATCAGGGTGAAGGCTGTGGTGACAGGTGACATAAAAAAATGAGATGGTAATAGAGTTTGTGATTTGTTTAGGACCATAGTATTAAGAATGAGTTCTGGGTCTAATTAAAATGTTTACCCTATTCGAGAATGAAGGGAGAGGAGGGTCTTCCTGTACTAAACCTGGAACACGGTTTTGAAAACTGTATTGTATTTAGGGGAGGTTTTGAGCCTTTCTTGTAATGAAACATGGCTTGTCACAAGTAAATACCCTCATGACACAGAGAGTAGCACTTTCTGACATTAAAAAATACCTGCAAGGAAAAGTGTAGCATGGTGGATAGAGAAGGTTAGGTTCAAAACTTGCCTTGGAAATATAATGGCTGTTTGGCCATGAGCAAGTTACTTAACTTTTCACTTCTTCAGAGCATTCTCTGAGACCATAGGTTACAGCAGAGTAATGAAATCACAGGAGCAGATCAAAATATATTTGTATGCATCTGTAAAAAGTAATATTAAAGACTTTTCCTCATACTCCCCTCCATGTTGCACACAAAGAAACTGCCTGCCTTGCATACAGAACCTAGGCTTTATACCTTCCCCCATTATCAGCTTTGTCGTCTTAGTTCCAGGTCTGGATTCCACACTTATATCCTGGTAGAGAAGCTCATTGTAAAGGCACGATGTAATTCAAAGATGAAATGCAAACGTCTTCTGCTTTAGTATCTTTACAGTTTAACCCCAACCTCTTTTTCCAAACATAGTTGGCATTCCTCATTCTCACACACTTCCTGCTCTGGTCAGGCTGGCCTCCTGGCGGTTCCCCATACATGATGTCTCCCAGCTATGTGATCTTTCACAGCCCGGAAGGTTCTCTCTCACCCCTTCCCTCTACTTCTTGGAGTCTCTCATGGTATTTAAGACTCTGCTCAACATGCACTTTTTGATCCCTCTCTTGACCCTCCCAATTTTTAGTGCCCCCCAAGCCCCCAAATTACTGTCTGTTTACTTTGTACATGCTTTGTACATATATTTCTATGAATACGTTATGCCCTTGACTCCAGAATTTGAGTTTTTTGAAGTCAGGCTGTTTTCATTCTTGTCCTTCTGCTCAACCCCTGACCCAGTTATTCAGCAGGCATGTGTAACGCAGCTAAGAAATGTTTGTTGAATTGAATGTAGTCGTATTGGAAAGAATGTTCATAATTATCAGTTTCCTCACCTACAAAATGAGAGGATTAAACTGGATAAGCCAAGACTTCTACTGTCTCGAAAACTCCCTAAAGCTGACTCTCTTTATGCTACTTTCCACTTTGTTTTGGCAGTAAAGTGCCACATGATCTGGTTTCAGAATCATTCCTCCATCAAGAAGTACTGTTTATATAATATTTGAGGTGATACAGACACTCAGGGGAAAGATTTAGTGTTCACGTCTAAAAATACAGTCAAATCATAAGCAAGTGGTTGAGAGACCTCGAGAAAGATCTTCGAGGAGAATGGGCAGACATTCAAAATGCCAACAAAAGAATTTTATAATGCAAGTGGAACCAAAGAGGAGGCAACTTTGACCTGAACTGAGACTTAACCTGCCAAATGAGATCAGATATCCGCTTCTCATTTCACTAATTGCTCATAGCCAAGAAACTGGAAATCAATGAACACCACAGCACCCTCAAACCATTCAAAACATAGGTGACAGTGGATAGAAAAATAGAAAAGCTGTTTACAAATTAGAGAAGAAAAAATAGCCTTTTGGAAACATAACATACCGTATTTTTTAAAAATTCAGTTTGGCATCAGAATTTTCTCCTGATTAATATGAGTCAGAAAGTAATAGACTGTGATAATTCTATATTAATATGTATCCCATGCAGAGTAACCTGATGTCAAAATGGGAAAAAAAATCGCTATCCAAGTCCAAATCCCTACTGGACATTTGGCTAAGAAGGAAGCAAAAGACCAAGTTTTTCTAGTTCAGATCGAAACAAAACGGCCAGAAAATTTAGCTGAATGGAAAATTGCCAGACTCTTCCTAGGTAATAATTTAACAAGCACGGAAAAGTGGTTTGCCTTCTGTTGGAAGACCAGCAGAGCAGAGGAGAGTGTCCAGGAAGTCAATTACTGAACCCTTCTTTATGGGAGTGATGGATACGGCTGTCTTTGGAGGTTTCCTAGTTGAACTTAAATTAAAAATCAGTAATAAAAAGATCACAGTCTTTTGCTTTGATAAAACAAAAAACTTAGCCTAAAGCAAATAAATGCCTATTGCCCAAAAAAAGAAGGAAAGAAGATGGATCAGAGAAACTTTTAACGCTTTTGTTGCCTATTACAATTGAAATTTTACCTTCTTTTCATTTTAAATAGTTTAGTGGAAAATTAAAATATCTGACAACCCTATGATTCAAATAGTTCTACTTGAGGGTAGTCTAAAAATAACTTATTGAAGTATTAAAGTAACAGCCCTAAGATTGAACTGTTTCTTTCTATAAGATACATACACATATGTTTGTATGTACGTATATATATGTATGTATATCCTTTGGGTAGCATTTGTAGACTCTTGTCTGACAAGTTTAATCTCTTATTTACATTTTAAGTGTGAGCTGTAACAAGTTGCTACACTTTACTCTGGAATGTAAAATAGCTGAGCTTCTGGGCAAAGGGCAGCCAAGCAGGCCATTTAAGCAACTGTGTATTCCACTCTGACATCTGATCTGAATGAGAGTGGTACTAAATTCAGAGAGATGCGTCTGCAAACTTGCCTTAGGCTGCGTGCAGTTGGTATGTTATATTTACTTGAAGTAGGAGAGAAGATGATTGAATTAGTTGACCAGTAAATCAGAGAGCCAGAGAGGCTGATGACAAACGTTAATAAACATGTTGCAGCTTATTTAATAGGGTATTTCCAAATTTCATCTGTACCTGGTGGATCTTCTTCCGTGAGTAAAAATAGTATTTTAGGCTCCGGGCTAAGAATGCCTATAACTTAATCAGTTAGGAATGTGACTTTTTTCAAAATGTAGTTCATGTACTAAGGAGCCAGATTAAATTTACAAATACTATTGGAGGTGGGGGCAGGGGGTGGGATGTGAGATTCCATCAAAAACTTCCAAAACTACAAGTTTTTGTACTGAGCTGCTCTTATCTGCCTCGTGCTGGAATGATTGAATTAAAACACTTTTTGGAGGTGCTAGTTACTGGTTCATCACTGATTCCCTCCGACACTCAAGAGCCACGAGTATCATGAAAACATCATCATATCTTGAGTTACATTAGGAGCGCACACTGACTTTCAGTAGTTACTGTGGCAGTCTTACCCTGACTCTACCAAACCTGGTGACTTATAATTACTCTTCTGAATGCTATGTCATTGGTAAATAATGGGCCTGATCCTTCAGGGTAGGTAGCAACTCCTTGAGTTTAAATTAAGCATCCTTAAGGCATTGCTTCTTTTAAATCACTATATTGAACTGGAGTATTCATTTACTCCTAGGGTATTAATGTACTACATGATGGTGTTGATCCATGAAAGAATTAAAGCAGCTTTCCAAAATAGCTAATTTCATCTCTTGCACTCAAAATAATTTTTATTTATCTTAATTTAGAGGATATTCCAAAATATTTATTTTCCAATTTTAAAGTGTGTAATAGTTAAAAACCTGTTTCCATGGAACATAAGGAACATGGTGAGTATGTTAGAATGAACAAGACACTTTGTAAGTTTGAATACGTTCTTGTTTTAAAATTCTTGTATTCACATGGCTTCCTCTGCCAACAGAAAGCAGCCTAAGTTTTAACTTATAGGTCAGAGACTTAGGTAAATACACAGTACTAGCTTGCTTTAAGGATTTCCATATTTATAACATAAATTAAAGAATGATTATTTACTTTACAAAAAATTGTTTTACAGAGGAAACCATTATGTGTGTCCCATATTTAAAATACAGTAAGAATTACCAAAAAATCGTTTATATGCAACTTTTCTGAAATATACTACATAGAATAAGATATTCTACTAGTTATTTAATACATAAAATAAAGAATGATTAGATTTCAATAACCCTGTCTAATCTTACTTCTAGGAGGGACCTCAGAGAGCATTTAGGCTAGACTCCTCATTTTTCCTTGAGGAAACTGAGGCTCAGAGAAATTAAGTGATTTATTTAATAAGGTCAGATCAGTGCTTGATCAGAATGAAACTTTCTTGTCTCATAATCCAGAGCTTTTTCCACTGTAAGATTGCTCATTTGGCCAATTCATGATTCTAAATTCTCTTTTCGTATTTAAATTAAAGAATCTACAATTTTATGATTCCACTGCCTATTTTTGCAACTTAATGGCCCATAATTTTAGAACTATATTCTTAATCAGAAATTCTTTTAAATTCCAATGCATTGAAATCAATAATTGCTCTTCTTATGAAATTGAAGAAAATGTAGTCATATTTAAATGATCGATTTCCTTATTACTTTCACACTTATCAGAGGAGTACTCAAGCATTCAAACACCAATTGTAAACTGAATTGGTTATTGTAGAAAAATAATTTATATGCAGGTTACTCTTACAAGAATACACCAGTAACCTCATCACAAAAAGGAAAAGCACAGTAGTTATAATACAGAACACATTTAGAAGGGTTCACTTGTTAGGAAAATGAGGTGACATCCATGGCCAGCCTCAGTAGGTGTATGTGTCAGAGCCGTCTTGGTGCTAAGAGCATCAGGAGACAGGTGGCTCTAGGCCTGGCTGTGCCACTCGTTTGCGTAAGCCTCATCAAGACATTTGGTTTTCTCATTTATAAATGGAGGAAGTTTTAATAAATTATGTCAAAGGTCACTTCCAGTTCTCAAATTCATACTGTGTAAAAAATTGTGTACTTGCACATTCCTATGCACACACATTTCTTAGAGTGTTTATTTTAACATGTGAAGTATTTTGGATCAAATTAGCTACAGTCTTTCCCGTTTTCCATATATATACACTCACATCAGAAGCTATGACTAATGAACAAAAAGAAAAGCAATATTTTCAGTTAGGCTATGTAACAATCCATTTATAAAAGATATATATATATACATGTTTCTTTTAATTGCACAAATTCTTTTCAAGGTATCTGTTTTCTGGTCTATATTTCTATAGTTATTCAATGAATTCAATTTAGCATTTATTAAATACATACTGAATATGAGGCACTGGGCTAATTTTTAGGGACACAAAAATGAAACAGTCCTTACCCTCAAGGAATATAATAGGAAAGCTTAGGCATACCACATGGTTAATTTTGTAAGGGTTACATCAGTTCTCATTCTTCTCCACCACCAGCCCTGTCTGCTGCCATTTCAAGAAATGCAGATGGTGGATGGGAGCCTTCCACAGCTGAAGATTATTTAGAGCAACAAGGAGGATAAGGCTAGCATCACATGACAATGTGAAAGGATGCAGGCATTCCCACCTTATTGAACATGACAAATTGTATAGAAACTCTTTGCCCAAGCTGTCTTTTGGATACTTGGTTTCTTTGAACTGCAACCTAACTTGGATTGTCTTTCTGTCTTACCTCTTGAATCTGGTAGCTACCTCTTTGCCAATCTCCTCCTTGGGTCCATGGCTGCTGCCTCTGGTCCTTATTCCTTTGTATTTCACAGTCATTGCTCCAATATTTTCCCTTCCCCTCCCAGGCCCTACCTACCCTCCCCACACCCCCACATTGAACCCAAAGCTTGCTCATGGTCCTCCTCAACCTTACTGGTAGACTTTCAGCTTGTCCAGCCCCACTGGCCAGGGTACGAAGAACCTCAGCCGGTGTCATGGTCTTGAGATTCCCTTAGTAACTCCTAGCTCGGCAGTGTACAAAAACATCTTTTCTGGAAATATTCAGGTGTTCCAATGTATCTGTCATTTCAGCAGTGTGGATATTTCCTGTAATATATCCCTCTAACAATATAAGTTTCACTGCATCTTTGCTCATCCTTTGTGACTCTTTATGCAAATTCTTCCATAAGTTTCCCATTGGGGATCCACCTAACATATGGGGCCTCTGTCTCATTGTCCTAACATTTCACGGATACCAGTGGAGCAGACTGACCATCATTTATCCCTACTCTGACCACATGACCTTGCCATCTTTTTGAAAATACATTTCTTTGATGATAGTGTTCCTTGACAACCCTTCTCCTTATTTATAATATGTTGCAGCCTACTCACACTCATTATATGTGTCTTTATGGCAGTTTGTATCATCCTTAGTTTCAGTTTTTGGGAGACTATAGTGGTTCATGACTTAAAGCCATGCTGCTTCTCTGTAAAAATATTGTTGTTAAGGAGCCTTGTTTGTATAAGGGAAGAACTCACAATTACTTTGCAATTCCTAGGAACAATACAGCTCACTTCTTCCTCCTAAAGAATTCTGAGATAAACTCATTTTCCATTTACATTCAATCCAAGATTATGTGAAAATTTCCTCAACCCATGTAGGTCAGCATCTTCTCTCTATAGTCTTAGAGAACTTACTAGAACAACTTGCTCTGGGTTGCATAGACATTTTGTGTTTGAGGGGAGTCTTGAACTCAAGTCTTTCTGGCTCTGAGGCCATCTTCCTATCCCCATTGTGCTATACTGTCACTCATATGTACCTACAAATTTATACACACATACATTTACATGTATACATATACATGTTAACTATGCAGATTATACATGCAATAGTCTGAGCAAAAAGTGTTCTTTATTCATTTCCTGAGTGGCTGGTTGGGCTAAATGCTTTAGAGTAATCATAGATCTCTTTTAAGAGGCTGTGCAACTCTCCAGGGTCTGATGTAGTCAGCAAAATGTCATCAGCGTGTAAATCAACATTAGCAGTATACTGCTGCACACCGTCCATGTTTCTGATTTCCTTTGGATTACCTCCAATTTTGAGTCTTCTGAGAGACTTATTCCACGATTTGCAGCTATGTAGCATCAGCGGGTGGTGTTGTTAAGAGAACATGGACTTCAAGTACATACCCATCAGTTGGAGAATAGCTAAACAAATGGTTTGTATCAATCTCATGGGATATTTTTATAGCATAAAAATAAATATGAAGAATTTAGAAAAACATGGAAAGACATGAATAAATACAGAATGAAATAAGTAGAATTAGGAAAACAAAATACACAATGACTTTTAAAAAATTTTTTGGACCAAACTTATGATTGTATTGGAATAGGGAGCTCTCAGTCAGGGGATGCAGATTGGCATTTACTCTGCAACATATTTTAGAGTTGATTTGGACATTGAGTGATTAAGTGACTTGCCCAGGGTCATACAGTCAGTATCTATGTGAGAGATAGAGCAGATGGAACAGAAAGGAATGTGTGTATGATGCCTACCAAACACATTGCAAGTACTGCCTCGTTTGATCTTCACGCCAGTCTTTGAGGTAGGTACTGTTATCCTCATTTTACAGCTGAGGAAACTAAAACCAACAAGCGGTTTCCCTAAGGTCACCCGACTGAAGTTTAAAAATTGACAATTTTGATTACAGAAAATTAAAATGTTTTTACATCAATTCAGTGTAACTAATATAAGGAAACAGTTAACTGGGAAAAGATCTTCTTAAGTTTCTCCAATAGAAGCCTCATTTATAAGGAGGAACTAATATTTAAATTATAATATAAGCATGTCTATGTGCATGTAAGAAACTAATTCAAATTCAAAAGAACCATTTCCCAGCTGATAAAAATGGCCAAATGATACTGATGATTTTCAAGGGGAGAAACCCAAACTATGTAAAGCTATGTGAAAAAAAATTCTCAAAATCACTAATAATTAGAGAAATTCAAATTAAAGCAACCCTGAGATTCCACCTTATAACCAGCAGATATTCAAAGTTCTCCACAGAGAAAAATGACAAATGAAGGACTGTGGGAAAACAGACACATTAATGCACTGTTGGTGGAACTCTGAATTGTTTCAGCTATTCTGGAAAGCAATTTGGAATGGTTCTCCGAAAGTCACTAAATGTGCATTCCTTTTGACTGAATGATAAAATACTACTAGCCCAAAGGAAAAAAAAAAGTCCTATATGTACAATAAAATATACTTAGTAGCTGTTTTTACTAAGGATATGTCCATTAACGGGGAAATGACTGAACTAGTTATGGCATAGGAATGTAATGGAGTACTGTTATACTGTAAGAAATGATGAAAGAGATGCTTCAGAGAATCCTGGGAAGACAGATATGAAGTGATACTGAGTGAAGTGAGTAAAACCAGGAGAACAGTTGATCCTATAAGAAGAACATAGTAAAAATGAACAATTTTTGAAGACTTAAGAACTCTGATCAACGCGATAACCAACTACAGTTCCAGAAGACCAACTCTCCTGATGGAGAAATGTGGATTCAGTTTGTAGAATGAGACACGGCCAGTGTGTTAAGTTTGTTTTGCTTTACCATGCATGCTAGTTACAAGGGTTTTCCTTTTTTCCTCCGGTGGTGAAGGGAAGGAAGAGAAAAAAGAAATGCCGAATAATTGAAGAAAAAAAGGTAGCTTTTTCAAAGACGTGTGTGTATGAGAGACAGACAGAGAGATTGAGACAGCCAGAAAGAGAGAAAGAAGAAGCAATTTAGGGTCACTGGGAGTGTTAAAAAATGATCTAACACAAGTCAGCTTGATCTCTTCCCACTTAATTCTGAACTTCTGTCAGTGTCTTTACATGGTAGTATAGGATAACTCTAGCATAGGCTGCAATTCCAGTTGTATGTCATAATTTGGTCAATTTGCATTTATTATTCAACTGATTTTTCTTGTGTGAACTATTAGATAGTTCTGTTTAGAGTAGCCATGGATCTCACTGAGGAAGCCCTGTGGTGCTCCAAGACTCAGTGAAACGAATACAATATGATACACAAATCCCGGGAGCATCTGGATAATTGCACCAGCTATAGAGAAATCTTCTTGCATTCATTTGGATTTTGTAAAGTATGTCTTACACAACAATGCCAACTAGCTTTCCCAGACATTTGTTTCTGTTTTATGCCTGCTTTTATCATGATAATTAATGGATCATTACATCAGGCAATCTTGTGGAATCTTAGCATATTCATGAGAACAGAGCCTTTACAGCTATATTTTGCTATACTGAATTAAATATTTTTGGTAATAATAAACAAAGCAGGATCTCATATTTGCTATGCCTCAGTCACTTGGATAACTGTGAACATCTTCTGTTGTAGAAAATTGTCTTTGGAAACCTGCCTGTTCCTTTCTCATATTTCTCATATCATCCTCATTTCCTACTCACTGGAACCTGGGACTCTGTCCCTGTGATTCCGAATACTTATTAGTGAGCTTTTCTCTTATCTTGCCTAGGATCAGACCTCCACCCAACTTCCCAGCCATCTCCCTCCTCCTTTCTAGCTCCCCTTTGTGTGTTGTCTTTCTGCATTAACATGTAAGCTTCTTGAGGGCAGGTACTGTCTTACATGCTTGCACTTGTATCTTTAGCATTTAGTACCGTACCTGGCACACAGTAAATGCTTAATAAATTGTTTTCTATCTATATACCCCTCTGTCTCATGAATTGCTGATGGCTACTTGGTTGCTTTTGGCATGCAGGAATACTATGCATGATCTTCATTCCTTTGTAATTTTCTCTAATTTGAAATATCTTGAAAATCCAAGAGTACCTTAAAAATCATGCTAGCATGAATTTCTTCTATATATGTTTGGTGTACTCTAGCCACTCTTTTCCATTTCATGTTCTTGAGTTTCATTTTCTATCTTCATCATATACCATATTGGATTCTGAGATTTTAAGAATCTTAAGTGTGGTTCCTCTTTCATTAATGATGAGAACAGATCGTTATAAAAATACTGGAAGATCTGTAGCAATTCGCACTTATGTAATTCGTCTTCCATATCCTAAAACCTTAAATTCTCAGTTTATGTTAGGTAACGGAAGGCAGTAACAAATGACAAACATGCTATCTCAGCCCTGCTCTAAAAGACCATATAAGCCTCTTAACAAGGAAAGAAGGGCAATTTTGACTTTAAGAGAAATTGATCTAATTTGCAAATAGAACTGGGAAAAAGGAATGGTTGAAAATAGATCCAAGTTTTGGAAAAGTGCTATAAAATTGTAAAGTCCAATAATATTATGTATTCCCTTCATATGAAAAGCGTAATCTTTCAACTCCTTCATTGTCTGAAAGTTCATTTCAGCCTACCTTGGAGGTTTTTTTTTCTGGAAAGAACATCTCTGATTTCTTGGATTGTAGGATTTAGAGCTAAAAGGGAGCTATTTAATCATAGGATTATAGATCTAGAGCTGTAATCTAGAGCTATCTGAACTTGCTCATGTAACAGGTGAGAAAACAGCCCCAAAGAGGTTAAGTGACTTCCCCAGGGTCACCTATGTAATAAGTAGCAGAACCCTGGTCTTCTAACCTCAATTATAATCCCCTTTCCACTTAAACCACAGTTGCATGTGTAATGTAAATAAATTGGAAAATACTATCAGACTTTTTACATAAAATCCCTTAGCCAGATTTACTAGCTTATATCTGTTCAATGAAATGTCAGACTTTATTAGTTGGATTTATATCACAACTTGGATCAGAATTGAACAAGCCCTTTTTGAGTAACTAAACTAATGAAGCTGTGAGTCATTGTCTGCTAATTATGGGGAAATTCAAATATTCAGTTGCTGAGAAAGCAGTCAAGGTGATTAGACTGTTCAGTTAAATCTTAGAATGTATGGTAGGAACGGACAAGGTTTTGGGGACCCCAAAATACCGATACACCGGGTCCTGCTCAAATGAATTCGACTCAAGACTTCTTAAAGCCAAAGAAAAACAAAGTTTATTAAAGATTCGCCATACTGGGTTGACTCTTAAGGAGCCTAAGCCAGATAGAATCTCACCTAGTTGAGTCTGAGCTGGATTGAATCTGAGCACCTTCATTGAGGCAAGATGGAACTTAAATACAGAAAAGACTATAGGAGGGATCTGGGGGTGGTCTGGTAGTCTAGGGTGATGAGAGGGGAGATTTAGGGAGGGTCTTGAGGAGAAGTCCAAGGAGGACCTCAGTGGGACTAGAGTGACTGGTCCAGGGTTGGAAACAGCTGGAGGCAATCAAGAGATGTCAGACAATGGAGGGCTTGAGTCTGAAGCAGGTGGGGCAATCCAGAGGTCTTGATGGGGGTGGTATGGGAATGATGGGTACCCTGGGATGAATACTGATAGACTCTAGGGAGGATCTTGATGGGAGTGGTCAGCAGTCTGGGGAATGGGGTTTTCATGGGATCAAGGGTGGGGAGAGCCACTGAGATCTGAGCACAGTGATAATGAAAAGCCCATGGGCTTCCTGAGACTGCCAGAACAAATGGGAAGGTTAGATTTGAGGAAGAAGTACCAAATTAAGTGGGAAGATTCAGGGGGAACTCAAGGAGGCTCCCAGAATCTGAACCTCATCAGGAACAATTTACTAACACACAGCGGGGCAACACAGCTAGGTCAGCTGGCTTTAATTTGGTTCTTTCTCCAAAGGATGTAAGCCAGGTATGAAAAAATGTACAGAAACCTTGGAAGAAGCAAAATAAATAAATAGAATCCTCACAAAAAAAGGAAGATAATCCAGTAAGCTTTTTAAGTTAGTTGTGTTCGTCCTTTGTTTTCTAAGAGGACCCTGCCATCAGAGAAAAGATGACGTGACTTGCACTTGACTTTGTTTTGAGTGAGGGAGGCTGTGGAGGTCACCAGCCTCACTTATCCTCCAGAACTGGCTGGATCCAGTGACCAGATGTTCATCAGAATGACTGGAGATGGTCCAGGATGCAATGGGAGATGTTGGCCTTTTTAGGCTAGGCCTTTTGACATACTCACTTTGGTGGATGTAATGCCCGTTGAGTGAATAGGCCTCTTTAAGAAGTAGTCAGGGAATGGCCCTTTTAATGAGTAAAAGAAAAAAAATCACTAAATCAAACTGGGACGGAAAGAGAAGCTGTTACAATTGATAATCACCCTAAGCCAGCCATTAGTGGAGCTTGGGCAGGGACCTCTTGTCCAACCTGTGGGCTTCAGAGTGCTCTGGAAAATGACCTTATGAAATCACATTTCCACAAGCTGAAGACACTAGTTTGAAAAGGATCCGATGGGAAAGAAAATCTTGTCAATAATGTCCTCCAAAAACTATTTAAATGAAAAGGAAAAAATAAAATCTGGGGCCAAAAAACCCCACATTAGTGTATGAAAAAGAAAGAGAGAAGAATCAATTGTCAACTCAAAGGGAGAAGCATATTGCCCCAAACTGTGGGAAAAATCCATTTTCTTCACTACTACCAGCGTTACTTTCTTCTGTCTTAGCAATACTTAGGGGCAGATTTTGTTCCGAGAACGAAGTCAGTACGGGCTGGTTTTGCTTCTCCAGGGTCTTCTGTGTTCTTGCCGTAGTGGTTAGTTGCCGTCAGCACATCTGTTCTGCAACGTAGCACAAATTTTAAGGAAATATGACATTTAGAAGTGTCACTATGAATGTTGTGATGTATCCAGTGTTCTCAGTAAATATCTATGCTGCAGCTGGATGCTTCTTTGAAAATTCTATCATTTAGCTCGACATTTTCAAGCAAATGGTACAGACAGGTGCTTAGCACAGGTTAAAAGTACTACAAAAAAAAGTTATTTTATCCAACTTGTCTTCAAGAACCTGGGCTCCAGTCATAAAATCATAGAATTTTAGGACTGAAAGTGAATTTAAATGACAAATCTAGACCAATGCTGTCATCTTACAAACAAGGAAATGATGATTAAATTTACTTTTTATTTCTATTTTCTTTATTACAAATGTGTTTTCTTAAACTGTGGAAAACTGAATTGTAAGTGATTTCAATCAGTCATGAAGCACTTGTGAAGTGTCCACTACATAAGTGTCTGCTGAGGGGTACAGATGTAAAAGGGAGGTCCTGCCCCTAAGCAGTAGCATTTTACCCACCAAAACTGCAGGAAAATTTTAAAAAATTACAAATATCATGCATTTCTTCTTTTTTTTGAATTCATGCTCTCTATTTCTTTTTTTAATTATTATTATTATTTTATTTATTTTCAGTGCTTCACAATCACTTCCATATAACCTAGATATTTTTTCCCTCCCTCCCCAAGATGGCATACAATTCTATATAGGTTCTACACATACATTCCCCCTAAATACACCCTCACCTTAGTCATGTTGTTTAGAAGAATTAAAATGAATGGAAGAAATCATAAAACAAACCAAAACATAATACAAAAGAAAATGATCTGCTATGTTCTGCGATTGAATTCCATAGTTCTTTCTTTGGATGTGGAAGGCATTTTGCCTTGAAATACCATTGGGAATTTTTTAGGTCCTTGCATCGCAATGAAGTTCTAAGTCTACCAGAAAAAATCCTTGGGTTGTTACTGTGTACAAATTTCTCTTGGTTCTGCTCCTTTCACTCAGCATCAGATCATATAAGTCTTTCCAGACCTCTCTGAAGTCTTCCTGTTCATCATTTCTTACAGCACAATAGTATTCCATTACATTCATATACCACAGTTTATTCAGCCATTCCCCAGTTGATGGGCATCCCCTTGATTTCCAGTTTTTGGTCACCACAAAGAGTGCTGCTATCAATATTTTTGTACATGTGGGCCCCTTTCCATGCATTTCGTCTTGCATTTTGTATTAGAAGTTTATCCATGGTCATTCATTGCCTACTCACAGCGCCTCATGAGTAGACACTTGAAGTCTTCTGATTTGATGTAATTTGACATTTAGCCTGGTGAGCTATGGGAGTATTTGTAGAAAGAAAAAGAATTAGTTGCACGGGGTGTCATCTGAAGTTGCTGTCTAGGTCAAGATAAGTAAGGTCTGAAGATAGAGATGGAAAGCAGTGTTTACGGAGTGATCTACACACATACATCTCAAAACCAAAGAAAGTCAGTGTGTGATTAAGTAAAAAGAATATTAAAAATTGATCTCATGATCTACAACATTAATGCCATTCTTTTTTTATGTTACCAAATGTGTTCTGCTATCGGAAGTATTAGCCCCACTAATTTTAACTTATAATTGGTTAAAATGGTGCTTCAGAGTTTATCGTTGTGCTGTGTTTGTCCTTCATTCTCAGAGAGAACCATGACATCAAGATGGTGACATGACTTGCTGTTGACTTTGATCTGAGTGAGGGAGGGCTGTGCAGGGTCACTGGACCCAGATGGCTCAGGAGAAGAAGGTGAGGTTGGTGACCTTGCACAGCCCTCCCTCACTCAGATCAAAGTCAGTGGCAAGTCATGTGACCGTCTTGATGTCATGGTCCTCTTCAAGAACGAAGGACACACATAACCTATGAGTGAGTAGCAGCTTTCCTCTCCTATGGTGTTCTACCCAAGGGGAAGTACTGTACATGCCCAAAAGCTGTCTTTTTTCCTCTCAGTTTACTAGCTACATTTCTTGCTCAAGCCTCAAACACAATTCACTCTGGAGCTCCTAGACTGGACACCAAGTCCCTACCCACCCAGAACAGAGTGTATTTAAATTCTAAATTGTAATTGTTTCTCTTTTACCCAGGAAACCTAAGGGTCTTCTCCTCCTAGCTTCAAAGTTTACCAAGTATTGGACATACATTTTTCATTTAATCTTGGTAACAACCCTGTGAGGTGGGTGGCACAAGCTTTTCTTTCTTTTTGTTTTGATCTGAACCCATGATTTTATTGGTATGAAGAACTGCTGGGATGGATCATACATGATTCTGCTGATGTAATTCATGTGTATAATTCATGTAATAAATGTAATTCATCCAACTTAGCATATTCAAGAACTGCCTGGCTCCCTATATAGCTGTGACTTGCCCAGTCACAAAAGTAGCATGTGTCAAAGGCTATACTCACCCCAAACAGGTATCTGTGACTTCAGCACTGTTCTCCAACACCTTAATTTACCTAGGAACTGAGGCTCAAATTTAAAGGGACTAACCTAAGATGACACCGTAGTGCCAGACTGGTTCAAACCTACATTTCTTTTTTATTCCAAATCTAGTACTTTTTACAGTACAACACATTGCTCCTAATAATAAGAGCTAGCACTTACAGAGTACTAACTGCATGCCAGGCACTGTGCTAAGCGCTTTATGAATAATATCACATTCTGATCCCCACAGTAACCCAACAACCTCATTGTTCAGTTAAGAAAACTGAAGCAGACAGGGTTATTATACTGCTAATGTGTATCTGAGGCTAAATTTGAACTCGGATCTTCCTGACTTCTGTTTCCCAGTGGAAAGGGCCTGGAGTTAGGAAGACCTAGGTTCAAATTCAGTCTCAGACACTTACTAGCTATGTGATCCTAGGCAAGTCACTTAACCCTGTTTGCTTCAGGTTCCTCATTTGCAAAACAGGCTGGAGAAGGCAATGGCCAACCACTCCAGTGTCTTTGCCAAGAAAACCCCAAATGGGGTCACGAAGAGTCTGCTATGACCAAAATTACTGAACAGTGAAATTCCAGCCTTCAGCACCAGAAGCTCTAGCTTCTGCTACTACACCACATGGCTTCTCGTTAGCCTACCATTGCCTTCTTCAATTCAGAAAGACCAAGTAACTTTTCTGAGCCAGATGAATTTAGGAACCCATTTGCAAAGAAAGATCTACTACAAGTTCAACCAAATGACCCCTTGGATGACCTAACAATCCAAACTAAGAAGCATTTATGAAGCACCTACTGTATGCAAGACACAGTGTTTGGCACTAGGGAAATGAACCAAAAAACAGCTCCTGCCCTCAGACATCTTGTATTTTACTGAATAAGATGCAACATGAAAGAGATAAATACATGAATGATCATTTGAGGGAAAGAATATTACCCCTAGGCCATTAGTGTATCTGTTGCAAAAAGCTGGTTGCCAAAAAAAAAAAAAAAGCCAATTATATCTGTACGGTCTAAGTAAATAATGTTTTTGTTACATTTTAAAAAACTGCTTTTCACCATAAAGAGATTTTTAGGACCACCACTTTCTGTTCCAGCTTGAAGTTGTTGTGTTGCTAAAGCACTGTCACAGAGGATCATAGAATTATAAATTTAACTGGAAAAGACCTTACAAATCATCTACCACACTTTGCAGATAAGGAAATTGAGTCTCAGGTTAAATAAATGTCCACGGTCACACAGGGATTTAATGATAGAGCTTGGATTCATATCTAGGTTCTCTGACTCCTGGTAAATTCTTTTGATGTGGTGTCAGGGAAGGCATCAAGGGAGAAGAGGGTTTCCTATAATTATTTATAGATGTGTACTGTAGTAGTCTGTATATAGGCCATACTTCTCAAAATCTTGCAGGTGTAAAACCCGAGTTTGTCCTATAATCTGCATTATTTTTCAGTTTATATAACTATGTATTTTCCTGTCCAAGAGTCTTCATTTTAGGAATTATAACCTATGTAAGAAGGACAGCATAGTGAGTAGAAAGTATGGTAGGAAGATTGTGGATTAGACTTTTGCCTCTAGTACTTAGTTTCTTTGTGACTTTGGGCAAGTTACAAACTCTTCCCTCATTTACGAAATGGAGTTAAGTTTTAGAGACCTTAAAGTACATGATTAATGTCATACTGTTAATTATCTTTGACCCACTATGGCACTGTTAGTATTTTAGGTTTTCACATAAAACCAGGGTTGCTGGAAATATCCTTTCAAGATGCTATTATATAATAATATTTTTTTATAAAGGGATTTATATTTTAAGGTAAATTTATATAAATCACTAGTCAGGAAAGTTGGACCATTTTTGTTTCTAGAGAGTATGAACATCTTTGCTGTATGATAGACATACTTAGGTTCTTTACAATTCCAAAATAATAAGAACCATAGAATTTTTACAGATAGATGGGAACTTAGATACCTTCTAAGTTTTCATTTTTAGCAAGTACATATTATATACATTTTGGTGATTTATTTTGGCCTTTTTTCAAATTAATATTGCAACTCTATCAGAAAAATAAATATTGAATTCTATTTTATTTACCAAAGCTAACAAGTCAGTAATTATAAAAGATGTCAGATATTCCTGCCTGCTAAATAAATTTACCCAAGCAGAAAGATTCTGGTATACTAAAGAGAAAACCCTGTTGCAGGCCACAAAACCGGAACAGGCCCGACTCTGCCTTCTAAATAGCTGTGTAAATGTGGGCAAGTAACTTTTCTGCTCTCTTGTTGTTTCCTTGTGCCTAAAACAAGGGTGTTGGACTAGATTTCATACCAGTTCTCCTCCAGCTCCATCCTTCTCTGATTCTAACCCACAAAAGCCACCCACAGGAATATAAAGACATAAAATAACAAATAATGACATCATTCTGCCACTCTTTCAGCTTGTGCTTTGACCATGTCTTCTCCCCGAATGTTTGTTCTCAATCTTGAGACACATCTTCTTGTATGAACCTGCTTACCTTGCTAGTTGTAACCTTCCTGAGAAGGGCTGATGATTGGCTTCTGCCACCATGACTTCGTTTTCTTTTCCTTTAGGGATCTCATGGTTTCTTTGCAAGGACGCACAACCCAACTAACTCCCTTGCTTTGAATATCTGAGCTGGAAAAGCCCTGAGAGTTCACTTGGCTCCATGGAGAGAGAATGACCAGCCCTGGATCAGCCAGAGGCATAGTGGTGGAGTCAGGTTTAAAAAAGTCAGAACCTCCTATCTCCTTGTCCAGGACTTCTGTCGAGGCTGCCCTGCTCCCTTTGTCTCTTCATTAAATGGGGATTTTTCTAACTTTGCAGTCATCAAGTTGATTTTTGGTTAAAAGCCAAGAGTTTATCAGTCAGCTGTGGCTTCATGGAAAGAGCCCTGGGCATCGGAGTCAGAAAACTAGGTTCAAATCCAGGCTCAGTCACTTAGTAGTCCATGTGATCTTGAAAAAGCTACTCACCTCCATGCCTCAGATTCCTCATCAGTAGATTGAGGAGAATCATCTTTGTAGGCCCCATCTCATGAGGCTTCAGAAGGAAAGTGCTTTGTAAACTTTAAAGCCCTATAGAAAAGTGAACAGTAAACAGGAAAAGTTCATTCCTGCTCCCTTGCCCCTCCCTACGCTTGTCTCAACGTAACCCTCATTACTCTTCCTGAATTTCATAATCATTTGGTCTCCTTTCTTCCAATAAATAACTGGGACCTCAACTAGAAGCATCCTCAATTCCTTCATGTATTTATGTTTTCATGTGCCTGTTTATATATTTTATAGTAAAGGCGGTGTGTAAGTGCCATACTTCATTTTATTGCTGTGGTGGGGTCCTATCACATGAAAAGGGTCCTTGGTTGTGGACCAGCACAAAGAACTGTGCTTACAGCCCTTTAGTTAAATTTAACTTTTCCTTTAAAATCATGCATCTTAATGAGTGTCAGGGTCACAAGCCCTTTTTTGGAATGCTCATGGTGAGAACCCTATCCTTAGGGAAACAGGAAAGAATCTGATCCCCTGGTAAAGTATCTCATTGAGCTCTTTTTACATCTCACTTTACCTCATATTCCAACCATCCTGTGTAAAGGCAAAGGCTTAGCTGTGGGCATCTTTAACAAGTGAAAAAAGGCTTTCCTCCCATGATGGAAAGACATGACCCCATACATCTCATTCCCTTGGGCTTAAAAGGAGTTTTAAAATAGTTACACTAGGAAAAAAAGAAGAAAGAAAAAAGATTCCAATCTTAACTTGTTAGGATAATTTCTCAGCATGAAGTCACCTGCTGTCATTTCCCAGCACTAGCTTTTGGAGACAGTAAAGGCTTCAAAACCAAGCCATAATGCATCAGGACTGTGTTGCAATCCCACCTACAGCCATGCGTTTATCTTCCTGGAAGAGTGGTAAGTGACCTCAGCACACCCCTACTGGCACAGCTGTCATAGCACAAATGGGAACCTTTCTGAATAACATCCTGTTCTCTGAGTGGATATATAAACTGGATGAATGCAGCTCCATACCTTGTCAGAGAAACTGTATGTTAGGTATCTGGTCACTGTTAATCACTGCAAAGGTTTGGCGTGGGCTGTTGGTTTGGATTTAGAAATGACATCTGCCTTGATCATTTATTAGTATTATTATTTTACTTGTTTTCAGTGTTCTACAATCACTTCCATATAGCTTAGATTTTTTCCCCTTCCTCCCCGCAGCCCCGCTACCTCCCCACTTCCTCCCTGATATGAGAGTTTTATATAGGTTCTACACATACATTCCTATTAAATATATTTTTACCTTAGTCATGTTGCATAGAAGAATTAAAATGAATGGGAGAAATCATAAAACAAGCCAAAACATAATAGAAAAGAAAATGATCTGCCTCATTCTGCAGTTGAATTCCATAGTTCTTTCTCTGGATGTGGGAGGCATTTTGCCTTAAGATCTGAGAGGTGACCTGAGAAAAATGTACCATGGTCCATACAAACATCATCTACCCTCCGTTTCTGCTCTCTCCACCCTAGGTTCCTTGGTTCCAGATGTTGCATGCAGATTCCCCAAATTGGAAGAATTTTTGTGGTTTTCTCTTTGGTCACCATTTTACATGGTGTAGAGGTGGTTTTCCACCCAGTAACCCAACCCATATAACCTGGACCTGCTTCCACAAGATCCAGTTTTACAGGACTCCTTGATTAGCCCTGTCCTACCTTATTGGGCTAACCCCAATATATCTCATCCTCATTTTTCTCTATACCTTTGTATACTTTGTCAGAGCTGGAGTAGTACTGCTGCCATCAGTCAGTGAGACGTAAGTAAGTGAGGGGCAGGTAAGGTAAACTGTATCCTTAGCTAACATTGATACCCCATCGCAACACATGATTACAGACTATATGCCTTACAGGGGATTCCAGGCTTATCATACATTGCAGAGTTCATGTTGACACTTCAGAATAAAAAATTCTCCCCAAAATTAGGCTCACCATATTCCAGGAGTACAGACAACTGAATTGTTTCCAACCTGGATCTCAGTAGCAATGGATAAATTGACACCCGTGGTGGCTGTTAAGGGTTAAATGTTCAACATCATTAGATGATGACAGTAGCTAACATTTTTGTAGCACCTAATGCTTTACAAGTATTATCTCATTTGATGCTCACAACCCTGAGAGATACGTGCTGAGGCAAACAGAAGTAACTTAACACTTACCTACCCTAGATGGGAGTTGAAGCCAAAATGACATTTGTTGGATGACCTCTTTACTTGTGCTTGGGCTTGTTTGAATTTTTAAGTTCATCTCATTTGAGTAGTCATGGATCCCAGGACAGGGATCCTGTTGTAGTCTAGAGTTTGCAGTCAACATCAAAGGGGAACATTTGAAAGACATACCTCACCTGAAGAGAATCCCTCTTCTATGACAGTGGCAAACATCTTCGGCAGGCATGTGTTTCGCAGTTTTGTGCCACTTTGACATTGATAATCAGAGGAGTGTTGTACAAAAATATGTCTGTGATTGCTTCTGCCAAGGAATTTTCTGCGCTCTGAACACAGATTTAGGTGACCATTGTTGAAGGAGACCTTTTAAGGCTAGATTTTACGCAACAGGTTTTTCTGTTCTCTAAATCTTTCCATCAACTAAGTTACTGAGAAGATCTGGTCTCCTGCAGAGAACTCTCTGCACAAGTAAATACCACCCACTTCTTAGGGCTGGGTGAGGATCAGTGAAATAAGGTATTTAAAGCTTATTGCAGAATTTAAAGCAATATAGGGATGTGACCTGTCATCATCATCATCATTATTATATTACCATTCAAGGATGTCCTCCATATAGATGTCACTTATTCTTATAAAAATTATAGGGTGATAAAATAGTCCATATGAGTCAGTAGTTACTGATGTCCTCTCTCCATCATGCTTTTTTAGTGTAATGATACCACCCACCATTTTTAAAGAATTATTTGATACGTTCGCCTCTTTATGATATTTTGAAAATCAATACTTTCAAAATTGTGTCCCCTCCAGTACAGATCTCTTCTTTATGTACTTGGTCTTGTTCAGCGATTCTCAATTTTATTTTCTTGAAGTCACTTTCACTTCTTGTGTGATACATTAGGAAACGAGTTGTTAACGAAAATTAGTTGTTATAGAAATATTGGCAGGTCTATTCCATTTTTTCATCCTTTCCTTTTTCTTCCAAATTAATCATAAACATTCTTGGAATTATCTGGTTTAATAGAGTATCATGTGAAACTTGATACAGACTCATTTTTACTTCAGTGCCCCTTTGCTCTACTGGCATGGGTCTGTTCTACCTCCCTGAGGTTTTGCAAATGGATTTTGTAAATAAGAGCAGTTTTGCTCTTGTAATTATGGCATCAGCTTGACAAGAAGGTTAAGTGTTTACTGGCAGAGGTAGTTTCTGGACATTGTGAGCCTCCTTCTTTTGGTCATAGCTGTAAAATAGTTAAACTTATGTAGGAAATGGTGATAATTAAAGTGAATGTTTTTGCTTATATCCATTTCCCACTTTTCATTGTAGACAAAGAGGCTGTCAGAAATGTAATTAATGACCTTCCTTTTCTCTTCTAGATTAATTTTGATTTTTGTCCGTCCTAACTAGCCAACAGTCCTAGCACACAGATATGCAAATGTGTGCACAATAGAAAATGACTTAGATATTTCCTATCTGTTATGATGTAGTCAATTTTGCAGCATTTTTAGTGCTCACCATATCCAACACCTTTTAGTCTCTCTTGAAAAATATCTGTGACATAGAGTTATAAGTATTTCACTTTTATCCTTGTTCATTTCTTAATCTCAAACCACATTTTCCAACATATTTCCCATTCCTTATCCCCATGCCCATTTTCACATTAAGTAACCTTAAACATAAGTGTATATGCTTACTTTGTTTGGAAGATCTTGTCAAGTTCTTCACAGAATTTCATTACCTTTTCATCCTCTGCAATTGATGTTGCCACATAAATTATTATATTCATGGTGGTCCTTTTGCTTATATTAAGACTATCAATTTTGACAGAGTTCAGTTACTCCATTGAATGGTAAATGGATGAGTGAATGAATAAATAAACCAGAATTTGTTAAACATCAGTGCCAAGGCTTCTGCTAAGCTTTGAGGATACAGAAAGAAAAACAAGACAGTCACATTCTGAGAAGCTCACATCCGAACAGGGCAGAAGTTCTTATACCTTTATTGTGTCATGAACCTCTTTTGGAAAGGTTGTCTGGTGAAGCCTGTGGACTCATTCTCAGAATAATGTTTTTAAATGCATAAAATAAAATACATAGGATTTCAAATGAAACTAAATATATTATAATGAAGTTAAAATTTTTTCAAGTTCACAGTCCCTAGGTTCAGAATTTCTCTAATAGGGGAAAGTAACATTTGTAAGAGAGTTTAGATGGAGGGACAGATAGAACAGAGCAGTGATCTTTAGGGTACAGTGTCAAGACTACCAATAATGTATTTTCTTTAGTGTCATTTCCATTAATAGTTATGTCAGTTTCCAAATTTGAATCAAAGACTTCAGTGGCAAGAACTTTCTTTGCTAGGTCTTCAGTTACTATGGCTGCTGAAGGAAGCAATGGCTGCAGTACCTGCAGAAGCAGTTGTGGGATCAGGTCTCCGTAGGAAATGCTCCCCCAGAAAATAGTTATGTGACCAAGCTTGGGAGCAGAGCTGACCTGGGGGTGCCTCCAGCTTTCAGGCGTAGAGTCTGGGCTATATCCTCTGTAGGGGAAGCGGTGACCTAAGTGATGGTGGTGGTTTGGTCCAACCATCCAGAGTGATTTGTTAACTTGTTGGGGCTTGAAGAGGGAACTCATGTTTTAATAATAAGCATTTCATATGTGTGTATGTATGATTAGATATGTACATATGTAGCACATTCAACTTTCTGCCCAATGTCTTTCTCTTTAACCACAGTCACTGAAAGAACAGAAGACCACAGACAACTGGGCCTTTTTAAAGCATTTTCTTTGTTTTAAGGGTACTTTGACCAAATAGTTCATCACCTTGTAGCCAATCTGCTATTTAGGATCTTCGCTGTAATTATATAGGCTGCCTCGCCCCCTCGCCTCCTCCAGACAGCAGGCACAGTCTGTCATGGGGATCATACTTGAAGCATTTCCAACTTGACAAGATTTCCTGGCTCTTAAATTTTGTTGGCATAGCCTTTGGGATCATTTGAACATTCTAAGGAGACATCTAAGGAGAACTTTTGTAAGAAGTTAATTACCTCATAAATTTTTTTTATTGTCATAAGGTATTCTTTCTGGGGGAAAAACATTCACTTAAGGAATAAAGATTTTATTTAGGGAGTATTTTATTTACCTCAGGGGCAGCT
The DNA here is from genome assembly GCA_023548195.1 of Bettongia penicillata ogilbyi. NCBI lineage: Eukaryota > Metazoa > Chordata > Mammalia > Diprotodontia > Potoroidae > Bettongia > Bettongia penicillata. Next base: position 12,415,064 of record JAJHZJ010000447.1, on the reverse strand, counting down.
GGGTTGGCACAGTGAATAGAAGGCCAGGCCTCAAGTCAAGAAAACTCATCTTTCTGGGTTCAAATCTGGCCTTAGACACTTACTAGGTGTGCGACCTTGGGCAAGTCACTTAACCCTGTTGGCCTCAGTACCTCAGATGTAAAATGAGCTGGAGAAGGAAATGGCAAAACACTCCAACATCTTTGCCAAGAAAACTGCAAATGCGGTCACAAAGTCAGACAAAAACTAAAAAGGACTAAATTGAACACAATTGAATTTAATCACCTTGAATAATAAGAAAAGATGATGGGAGTCTTTGGGGAATTTGGTCTTTTTAAGAATTTGCTTTTGCATATCTCACACCTACCAGAGTGCCTTACATATAGTAAGCACTTAGTAGTACATGTCCATGAAACTGGATTAGCTTTAATAGTGTCTTTTCGCCTTCAGGTATACTGTTCCACTTACAGCTGATACTTCTGTGCTATATCAACATAAAATATTACCCAGAAAAAATGATAAAATTTTTCCTCATGGTGAACAAGCAAGGACAGACCAGACTTTCGAGATACTATGAACGTGTGGAAATCAACAAGAGAACCCTTCTGGAAGCAGATGTGATCAGAACATGCTTATCACGGTCCAAGGATCAAGTAAGTTTCTGTGATTCTCTTTCGTCTCAATGGCAGACATTGTATCCTGGGATTTTGAAGGACATCCTTTTCTTTAAGGTATCTTCTTCTCAGTAGGTGCCGCTTCTTCCTCCTTCCCCCACCCCCTGCAAAAAAATGCCAACTACTAGAAATAGTTTGGGCTCCAAACAGCTCCTTTTTCTTTCCTTAGGGACAATACCAAGTCCTTGCATGGTCCATGGACCACTCACTGGAAATGGCTACTCAAATGCCTTCCTTCTTCCCCGAAATGTTAATGGATGTATTACCTTTTTGGGGGGTAATGCAAAAATCATTCCTTATGAGTCCTGTTAGTACCCTGAGGACACAGTTTTTTATGAAAGCAAGAAACGGTTTTCAAATGACTAGAATGGAAATGAAATCCCTTGGGCCCATATTGTGCTTGTTATATGACAGTCTCTCTTGGTTTATATTCTCATTGCTATTTGCCCACCTTCATGGTGAACAGGCTTCTAAAATTACAATGAAATTAGATTTCATATAGCATCTACTACTGCCAAAACACTCATTTGAACTTGGGGATTTCTTTGATTTCTAAGTGAAGAAAAGGGAGAAAAAACTCATGAGTAGATAAACCTACCAACGCTTAAATAGTGAGTTCATAGGTCAGTAGCTATGACCCAGAAGGGACCTTAAAGGTTATCTGGCTCTACTCCATCATTTTATCAGTGATGAAACTGAAGCCTTGAGCAGTTAAGAAACTTACCCAAGGTCACTGAGGTGGGAACTGAATAGCGGATCTGAGATTAAGATTCACATCCTCTTATTCTAGGTACAACATTCTCTACTAGACCATGATGCCATATTTAAAAATAATCAAACTAATACCTAACTCTCTACCTTTACGTGCAAAGTAAAGTGAAATGAAGAATTTAGACAATTCTCCAATAGAGTCAGGCTCCCAACTCCTTTTTTTCCCTGAAATATCAGGAAAATTGAGGCAAATACAGGAAGCTTCTTTAGATTATCTCTTCCAATGCCACAGTTCCTCATTTTATTCTTTAAGAAATACAAATAAACATAAAAAATTAAGTTGTGTAAGTATTTATATTTTCCAGGTCTAACATATCAGAAGTCCTCTCTAAGTTACTACTGTGACTTATCCGTGGTACATTATACTTCATGTTTTCAGAAATATCTAGTCAGAAGAAAACAGAATTAATTGTTCAAGGGCTATATTAAGAGCCATAGAAATATAAGTGAACATAAACAGACTAGGAGAAGCAGTATAGTTAAACCTCTTTGCAAAAAGCCAGCACTCAGCCAATTAAAGTCTTATTTTCAAACTGGCCTTTAGAATGTGAGCTCTGGAATGAATGGCTGTACAATTTCTTTTTTGTTGTATTTATTTATTTATTTTTTGATTTCAACGTTCATTTCTACAAAATTTTGAGTTCCAATTTTTCTCCCCATCTCTCCTCTCCCCTCACCTCATTACACCTTGCATTCTGATTACCCCCTTCCCTCAATGTACCCTCCCTTCTATCACACCCCACCCTTCTCTTATCCCCATCTTCTCTCTTTTCTTGTAGGGCAAGATAGATTTCTATACCCCATTACCTGTATTTCTTATTTCCAAGTTATATGCAATAATACTTCTCAACATTCATTTCTAATACCTTGAGTTCCAACTTCTCTCCCTCCCTCTCCACCCATCCCCAATGAGAAGGCAAGTAATTCAGTACAGTCTGTACATGTGTCATTTTGCAAATGACTTCCATAATAGTCATATTGTGTAAGACTAACTATATTGCCCTCCACCCTACCCTGTCCCCACCCTGGCTGTACAATTTTTGAAGCATTCAAAATTCTGTTAGAAGTGGCCTTGCATCTTGTAAGCCTGGTGAGTTTTTTGGCATGAGTGAGTGCCAAGAGTACCCAGTTTCTGAGGTGACCTCTATTCTCTCTGCATCCGTTCTGCGATGCTTTTTATGCCAGTGACTCCTTAGAGGTTTCAGAAAGACTTTTGCTTCTCCCAAGTGGTTTTGTCTTTATTTGAAGAACCCAATTGTGTGTAGAGATGACTCCACAGTCAGAGAGCTATGCGGATCACCCTTTTTCTGATTCAGAAAACCAGGAGCAAATATCCATTCCATTCCCCCAACCCAAAAATACTCAGATGAATCTCCAACAGCAGAATTTCCATAATGAAAACTTGGAGTTTTATTCCACAGGTGCCTCTTGCCCCTTGAGAGTAACATATCATCTCTGCTAAAAGCCAGAAAGTGCTTTCTCAGACTGGATTTGGGCAAATATGCCCTAAATTCCAAAGGAAGAGTAGTGGGATCCTTACAACTGCCTCTCCCTTGGGTGGCCACCATCGTAGTTTCTCCTGCTTGTTTCCTTAGGATGGCTTTAGTAGACAACAAAGGAAAGGAGAGGTATTTTTCATATGATAGTAATGGGAGAGCAGTTCTTTATTCATATGAAGCTGTGTTTACAGTAGGAGAGTTTGTCTAGCATCTGCCCACCAAAGCCATCTTTAAATAATTTATAGAAGGGATAAATACCTATCTCTATTACCTCCCTAGAAAAAACCAAGATTCCTACTTGAGGTGTGCGTGTCACACGTGGAGCTCTTTGATGACTGGCAAGCACTTTCTGAAGCTCCAAGTTCTTAGTTCTTTCCCATGAGACTTGGGAGAAACATAAAAAATAAAAACTCTCCCTTCCTTGTTAGGTTTGTCATTTTCACTTGGAATCAGCCTGAGCAAAGCTGTTGCCTGTGTGCAGATTCAAGGGATGGGAAAACCTTCTATAGATGGCTCCATGTGTAGACAGACTCACTTCTCTTTTCTCTAGACAATTTATTTACCTCCCCTAGAAAATGTCCAAAGTTGTTCCTGAAAGTTTGCAAAGAGATGGGGGAAACAAAGGCTGGCTCACCCTTGGTATATTCTGTATTGACAGATACTCACACATTAAGTGGGAAATACGCACATTCTTATGAAGAAATCTCTTAACTTAGAATCTGATATTTAAATGTGTTTCTATCTAGTGCTCTTTTATCGAGTATAAGGATTTTAAACTCATATACCGGCAGTATGCAGCTCTCTTCATCGTGGTTGGAATCAATGAAACTGAGGTAAGAAAATAAAAAAGCCTATGAAAAATGCAAGAGAATTTGGAGTCTTAAGCCTGTTTTTGCTAAACTGGCATTTATCTTTCCTAATTTCCACTGAAACTTTTCACGACTATTTGAAGACTCAAATTTCTGTTAGAGAACAAAAGGTATGTTGAGGAAGATAACTGAAATGTCATCTGCTTTAGGTGATGGGTGGCTTACAGTGTTCTCTTCAAGCCTAGACGTGTGGTGAAGCCTTAAGCAATTAAGTATGCTCAAGACAGCAGTCACATTCCTGTCCTGTCCTGACTTTTGTACCCTAAATGGCATCAGTCCCCCTCCTTGATTTTGGGTTCGAGATAGGGTTGGGAGAGGGAAAGAGCAGGCATCCAAGAAGTCTTATTGTCCATCAGTTTGCTGCAACTGGGAGGGGTGGCTTTCAGGTTATACGGTTTTCCTCTCGGTGAGTTATCTGAAGCACCAAAGACAGAGTCCGAAGTGAGCTCCTCACTTTCATGTTCTAATCATGAGACTCCAGGTCCTGCCTGTGTTAAGGCACTGGGGTTCCTAGTAGTCCATTGGGAACTTGAGAAGAAATGACTTTAGAATGAGTTTCCTCCTTTCCTGTATTTATAATTTTCTCCAGAAGTTAGAGACTTTCTCTCTCTCTCTCTCTCTCTCTCTCTCTCTCTCTCTCTCTCTCTCTCTCTCTCTCTCTCTTTGTCTCTCTCTCTCTCTCTCTTTCTCTCTCTCTCTCTTTCTCTCTCTCTTCTCTCTCTCTCTCTCTCTTTCTCTCTCTCTCTCTCTCTCTCTCTCTCTCTGAGTCTCTCTCTCTCTCTCTCTCTCGGTCTCTCTTTCTCTCTTTTCACACACACACACACACACACACACACACACACGCCTCTGGGAGTTAACTCTGTGTCTCACTCTCTCTCTCTCTCTCTCTCTCTGAGTCTCTCTCTCTCTCTCTCTCTCGGTCTCTCTTTCTCTCTTTTCACACACACACACACACACACACACACACACATCCCTCTGGGAGTTAACTCTGTGTCTCACTCTATATTCAAATTAACAGCACCATCCATCAGCTTTCTTTTTCATTTCAGAATGAAATGGCTGTATATGAATTCATCCATAATTTTGTGGAAGTTTTGGACATGTATTTTAGCAGAGTGGTAAGTCTCATAGCAAAAGAAGTTTCCTTCATCTGCCCAGTTGTCCAGAAACGGCCTTGGTCCTTTTGAGTTTTGAATTAACTGTAAATATAGCAGTTTAAGAATGAAAAGGTGCTCAGTTTTAGCTCACCCAGGGAAAGCTATGTTTGGCTGAGGTCTTTCTATAAAATTATGTCTAAGAAACTGATACCCTCTTCTATTTGGAGCACTTCTAAAACAGGACCACTCTTCTCAATGAAGCCCTGTGATCCTCAGAGTTATAGGTAAACATGACAAGGAGCATTTGGAAATATGATCAAAGGAGAATCTTTATTAATTTAATAATGTCCTGGGTAAGAGTAAATCCTTTATTCTCTCCACCGACTGTCCACCATATTATCCATATAGTATATCACAGAATGCTAATGAAAAGATTTGAAACTTACCAAACTTTAATTTAAAATGACTCTTCTGTATGATAAAAATAATATATTATTCAGCTTTTGCCTTTAAGATTTAAAAGCTGCATTATCCTTACAGTCTAAAAGACTTTTACCTTTAAGGACTTTCTCTTTCCAAACCCATGGTTTGAGAGCCAAAATAAATTCCCTCTAGGAGGCAGCTGAGTTCTTAAGAATAAAAGTAAGATGCCTGATTCTGGAAGGATAAAATTTATTTAAAATACAAAGAAATAGGTAAAAGGTGGTGGAGCTGAGCAAAGCTATAGGAAAATACTTAGGTGAGGAAATTTGGGAAGCAGAGGTGGAGGCATTCGGGTAAAGATCAGCAGAGACAGGGCAGAACTGAAGCTGTCTTTGGACTTTGCTGTAAACTATACGAAGCACCTGGATGCAAAGGGGAAGTGGATGAGGCGTTTGGAACACGTCATGAGCCCGGGGGACTTTCGTTACCCAGACTTTTGCTAAAGCCTTTACCAAAAGCAGAGAAGAGAATAATTCCTTGATTTGCTTCAACCCTAAATTCATTCTTCAACTAGTAATGGAAGAAAAAGGGGGAAATTCTATTCAGGACCTAATTCTCAACAGGGGAAAACTGATTGCTAGGGCAGAAGTGATGGAAACCTTGGGAAGTGAAAACTCCATTAGGACCAAAAAGCTAGGCATAGTGTGAAATGCATCCTAGATTTTTGGAGACCGCATTTCAGAAGATTCAGAAGAAGAACGGATTGGATCCAGTGGATGAAAGTTCTAGAGTAGCAGTCCTCCTAGAACATTTGGAAAAAACTCAAGAATTAGAATTCTGAAGACACAGGAACAATTCTAAGTCAGAAACTAGGGCATTGTCCATAGAGACTCATGTGGATGCACAGGAATCTTATTGACCAAGTTAAATTTTTAAAAAGCTTCTACAAAAGGTAGAAACAAAGCAGATAGAAAAAATACAAAAATGTGTTATAGTCACAATTAGAATAGTTTTAGAAATACTATTGTGCTGTAAAAAATGAAAGGGATGGTTTCAGAATAACCTGAGAAGACATGTACGAACTGATGCAGAATTAAGTGAACAGAGGCAGAACAATTTATACAGTCACAATAATGGTGTAAAGACAGTTTTGAAAGACTTAGGAACACTGTCCAACACAGCGACTGGCCATAATCTGGAGGATTCATGATGAAACATGGTACTCACCTCCTGATAGAAAGGTGATGATCTCAGATTGACACATTTTTAAAAAATTTTGGATGTGGCCAATGAGGAAATTTATTTTGATTGACTGTACATGTTTGTAACAGAAAGTGAGTTTTTAATGCGTCCTCAGCAAGGGAGAGGCTGGGGGCGCTGAGGGACAGGGGGAAGAAAAACAGGTTTTTATTTGAAAAAAATAAATTTAATTTAAAAGTTTCAGAAATGCTAAACTCAAGAAATGAGGCAATTAAAGGCAGCACAGTTTTTTTTTTTCCCCTCTTAATTCTAGTAGGGCAAAGAAGATGAAAGGAGACATAGGACTGCTGGTTGAGGTAGATGGGACTGTGAGACAAGAAGCAATGCTGTTCAGCTCTCATGTTGCTTTTTTTCTCTCTGCCATGAAAAATACCCTTTGGATAATAAAGAACAGAATAGAACTGACTCCTGGGAAGTTGGAAACAAGATAGACTCTGCAAACTATAGGCCAAGGAGCTTGACTTTAATTCCTGGCAAAATTCTAGAACATATTGTTAAAGGCATAATTAATGAACATCTAGAAAAGGAAGTAGCTCCCCCAAAGAGCCCACAAAGCTCTGTCCATATTGTCCTCATTGACTTCTTGTTGATGGGGAGTTCAGGGGAGCACTGTAGGTATCATTACCTGAATTTTTGCACTGTTGTGTTGTTGTTAATAATATTTTATTTTTCCAGTTACGTTAAGATAGTTTTCAACATTCACTTTCATGATTTTGAGTTCCAAATATTTTTCTCCCTCTCCAAGACAGCAAGCAATCTGATATAGGTTATATATGTATTATAATATTAAACATATTTCCACATGAGTTATATTATGAAAGAAGCATCAGAACAAAAGGGAAAACCACAAAAAAAAAAGTGAAAATGGTAGGCTTTGATCTGCATTCAGACTCCGTAGTTCTTTCTCTGGACGTGGCAGCATTTTCCATCATGACTCCCTTGGAGTTGTCTTAGATCCTTGTGTTGCTGAGAAGAGCTAAATCTTTCAAAGCTGATCATTGCACAGTGTTGCTGTTTACTGTGTACAGTGTACCCCTGGTTCTGCTCACTTCACTCAGCATCAGTTCATGTAAGTCTTTTAGGGTTTTTCTGAAGTCTGCCTGCTCATCATTTCTTGTAGCACAACGCAAGTCCATTACATTCATATACCATGACTTATTCAGCCATTCCCCAATGGATAGGCCTCCCCTCAGTTTCCAATTCTTTGCCACTACAAAAAGAGCTGCTATAAATATTGTTGTACATGTGGGTCCTTTTCCTTTTTTTATGGTCTCTTTGAAATACAGACCTCATAGTGGTGTTGATGGATCAAAGGGTATGCACAGTTTTATAGCCCGTTGGGTGGTGTTTCAAATTGCTCCCCACAATTGTTGGGTCAGTCCACAACTCCACTAACAATGCATTAGTGTTCCAATTTTTCCATATCTTCTCCAACATTTATCATGTTTCTTTTCTGTCTTACTAGCTAATCTGATAAGTGTAAGGCCTTTGCCTGAATTTTAGCAATGCATTTGGCTGTGCCTCTAGCACTATTTTTGTGGGCAAGAAGAAGGTATGTGGGCCTAATAAATGAATTCAGAACTAGTTGAATAATTGGACTCCAAAAGTAAATCATGAATCATTTAATATTAAGTTGGAAAGGAGTTCTTTAGTAGAATACAATAGTATTCTCTGCTTCATCCTTCTTGGTTTAATTTTTTAAATCAGTGCCTTGGATGACATTCTTAGGAAATCTGAAAATGACACACTTCTTAGAAGAATTGCTAACCCACGGGAGGACAGGATCACAACTCAGCAGAATTTCAATGGGCCAGTGTTGGGCCAGTACTCAGGTGATGAAGTATAAGGAGTTCAGCATCACAGATACAAAGTGGGAGGGGGGAGGGAATAGTTAAACAACACTTCACCTAAAAAAATGGCAAAACCTTGAGTTATTTTAGTAGACTGCAAGCCGATATGATTTAAAATACTACTGGAGACAACATGGTAATGAGAAAAGCACTGGATTTGGAGTCAGAGAACTTGGGTTCAAATCTTGCCTCTGTCCCTTGTCCCTTGACTACCTGTGTGTCCTTCTGGCAGACTGTCTGGTAATGGATCCAAGGCAGCCAGTGTGAGGTGAGGGAGTAGGAGTAGGAGAAAAATTGCTATGTTTGTTTTTTTTAATTAAAATGTTTAGAATGACCTTTGTGATCTTGAGCAGCAAGTTACTAACTTCTCTGGGATCAGCCAGGCTCTTTTCAGTTTTCTATATCTACAATTCTATCATCCTGTGGATAGTGGGACAGAGCAGCCAAAAACAAGGCAAACTTAGAATGATTATACATAACATCCAGGATGATGAGAAAGGAGATACTTTTTGTATCTGCCCTGGTTAGACAACATGTGGAGAACTCTTTTATGGAGGATGTTGATTTGTTAGAAAGAATCCAGAGACTTAGCCAGAAGGCGAAGGACCTCAACATTGTGCCATGTGAGAATAAGTTGAAAGAAGTGAGGATATTTGTATAGAAGAGATGACTGAGGAGGGACATGATGATGTCTTCAAGTATGTGAAGTACTGTCAAATGCTTGGCCTCAGTGGGTGGAACTACAGACCCCACATGGGTGAACATTCCAAAGAGGCAAATCTAAATCTGGTAAACAAAAAGTTTCTAATGATCAGAGCAGACCTAGGGTAGAGTGGACTTAGGAGGCAGAGGAGAAGGAAATATTTGGGAAGAACATGGTAGCTATCTTTAAATGAGACGAATTATTGTGAGACCCAGGGATTGACCTTGTTCTGATTCCAGAAGGCGGAATCAAGGGTGCTTGTTGGAAATGACAGGGAAGTCGATGGGGGCTCAGTCTACGAAAACCTATCTTAATAACTGCCAAGGTCTGAAAATTGGATGACTTGCCATAAAGGGTAGTGAGCTGCCATCACTTGAGGACCTTCAAGCGGATGCTGAATATCCAGTTGTAGAAGGCATTCATGATTTGTGTTAGGACTGGACACCTTGAAATCCCTTTCAACTCCAAGTCAGTTATTTTGTTAGCCCTGCTTAGGAAGGATTGATAACAGTTCTCTTTAAAGTTAAAAGCAAGTCTGGCACACCTCCCTGTAACCCCTTCTCCAGGAGAAAATAAACTTGGGATTTCTGAGTTCCTTGTGTTATGCCAGTTGAGTGAACCAAATCAGGCACAAATATGGTGAGCCCCCAAGAGCAGGGCCTCTACAGAACAGTAAATTCATCTCAGAGATCCTAAAGACTAGATCAGAAATACATCTTGTGTTGCTTACCCAGGAATCTTGCATTTAACCCCATCAAATGTAATGCAGGTGATCAAACTTGTTTAGATGTGATTCCAAAAAAATTGAGCTTGTGAGCTCAGAGCTGACCTTTTGTAACAACATAAAGGTTTTGTCTCACAAAGAAGCAGCCTTACCTAAAGTAGCACGGCTGTAGATTTGGAGGAATCAGAAGGAGAAATGAGCACCACCCTGCCTTCAGTCTATTTATTTGTTTCCTTGTTTATTTTTGATTATTCTGGGACAGAGAAAGTAAAATAACAGGTTGTTGAACTGGAGCTATAATTCCACGGAGAGATACAATGACCACGTAAACCACAAAAATAAAGACTAGGGATTTAGCCCCAAAGAGGGGACAGGACAGTACTTGTATAATCCCAATATACGCCCCACTTAGGATGACAATAGCAGAAAGAGAAGCGCAAAAAATACTGTGGGAAAGAAAATAACATCTGTCCCACTCAAGCAGGACGTTGTCATCAGACATTTATTTTTAGATTGAGAAGTTTTGAACGTTCTTGCTAAGCCTATTTTTGAACTCACTGAATTTCCAACTCTTCAATCCAGAGATCAGTTTAATGCTGAGGGAAACTTCTCAGAATCGAAATTTCAGAAAATTAAGATAAGCCTCAACTAGCTTTCAAAAGGCAAAACACTTGCTGTTGAGGAAACTTCATTTCCCTGGAGTCTGCCGGGATTCAGCCAGTGACTTTTCTAACTTAAAAATCTTATTCCTCTTGAATATGATATAAGTTTCTCCCATTCCATAAGATGAATTGTTCTGCCCTAGAATTCCTCAGGACAGCCTCAAAGTCAGGACTCCTGGGCTTCCTCTTTCTGCATTAGTGTAGCCTTCTGTGCCCAGCCCTTCTTGGTCAGTATCTCTATGGAGCAATGCTATTCTCTCTCTTATCTCCTCCCTTATTTTTTTTTTAATCTTTTCCAGAGTGAATTAGATGTATCCTTTTCAATTCTATGAATCTGTTTGCACTCTCCCATACAAAACATCTCCTGTGACTACCTGAGCAGGTAAGTGTTAGCATATCCAGATTTTCAGAGATGGACAGAAAGCCTGTCTCTCACAAAGAAAAAAAAGATTACTGGCTTGATTTCTAGACATAGTGTTCATTTGCACATCACTATTATTTACTGATTTAACATTTAGTAAGCATATCATAGGGGTTTTTAACCTGGTGTCGATGAACTTTTAAAATATCTTAGTTAACTTTATTCCAATGTAACTCTTTCCTTCATACAATATATAATCCTGTATATTTTATTTTATACACTTAAAAATCTTATTCTGAGAAGGGGCCTGCCTACCTGTTTCACCAGATTGCCAGAGGGGTCCAAAGCACAAAAATAGTACAAGAATCCCTGATCTAGAATGACTTGGGCTCTAGGCAAAATTTAGAGGACATTTCCAGTTCTCTTGAAGCAACTGGATCTACAGGGATTCCCAAATATAAAATTAATAACAGTAACCCACATTTACCTGGTGCTTTAGGGTTTGCAAAACACTTTCCATTTAGTATTTCATTCGATCCCCAATAAAGTGTTTAGTAAGGCCAAGATCATCAATAGTCATACAGTTCAGACAAGCTAGAAGGTTGGAAAGACTGTCCTTGTCATCATTCCCTTTGATCGCAGCCAGAGCTGACTGCCTTTTCTTATTTTCTTTCCTTGATCTCCCATTTTAAATCAAAGCTGTAGACTTCTAAAAGGAAGTATCATTTGCACAGAAATCTTTCAGGCACATTGATATTTGGCAGGAGCCTCGAAACAGATTTTCTTTGGATGATGGAAGCAAGTTGACTTTCAAGTTAATTTTTTACTTTAAAAAATTCTATTTATCACTTAGAGGTATAATAAGAGGCCACTTTAAAAACCAATCTCACCCTTATAAGTATATAACTTATATTTAGGTAATAAAGGTAATGTGATAGCAATTTTTGGTGTTTTCAAGGATCCAAAAGACTGTGATGTTTGACTGACTGTGGCTCGCGCTGTAGAGCAGAACTCATATCAAGTCATGGAATGTTACAAGGAGGCCAGTTTCAGCTCCATCCAGGGGAGATCTCCTTAATAGTTTTTGAAGTATTCCAAAATGAAATGGGCGCCTTCTGGAAGCAATGAGTGTCACAAAGTGTTTGAGCAGAGGCTGGATAACCGTTGGTGTGGGATACTGTAAAGGGAATTCTTGTTTCAGGGCGGAGTCCATGTTCACCTTGAGTCTGTGAGGTACATTCATTAAGATGTCTGTAACTAATTCCCCTTCTCAGGACCTTTTCATATGCTTTTTACAAAACATCTCAGCTTTCTGAATAATATTTAAGCAAGTTTTATCATGCCTAAGTGATGTTCCTAAAGCATAGGTCTGACCATCACTCTGCTGCTCAGAAAACTTTAATGGCTCCCTATTACCATAGGGTCAAATACAGATTCTTCTTCTTGGCATCTGAAACCTTTCCCAGCCTGCCTCCTACCTGCCTTTCCAGTCTTAGATGTCACTACTGTCATGTACTTTTTTGTCAAGCTTTCTTACCCTCACACACAGCATCCCATCTCCAGTCTTGTCTCAACCTTCCCACACTGTCCGTCAGATCCAGAATGCACTCAGTACCACCTCTTAGAATTCCTAGTTTCTTTTAAGGCTTAGCTCAAATACCATCATTTCTTCCATGAGAACTTCCTTGTTTCCCTGGGGGCAGGTACCTCTGCGCCAAAGTTTACTTGCATTTATTTTATGTGGACTTATGTTTACGTTGCATATGTATGTGCATACATATGCAGTATTTGTGTATGTGTAGATAGCTAGATAGATAAAAAAGCTCCCTTAGGCCTTCACTGTTATCTTGGTATCACCACTGCCCAGCACAGTACCTGGCATGTAGTAGATATGATGCCTCTTCCACTGAAGTTCTATTCCAGTGCCCCATCATGGTATGGTAATGATTTGGGGTTCCCAAAGGTTATATCAGTGGACCACTGGCTCTGCAAAGCTTTGACTATAGCCCAGTGACATGTTTGTATCTGTTGTCCAAGAAACAGCCCAGGCAATTGAAGAGTTCCTCATCACCAGATGATTACCTACCAGATAATTACATTTTGGCCATGCGTTGATAAAACTCTGCAGAGATTATTATCTGTGTTGGTGGAAGGACTTTATATTAATATCTGCCCATCAAAATAACATCAATCCTCAGTCCTCTGCACACAGAAATTAACTTTTCCTGTGAGTGAACAAAATGTATAATGTGTCTATTGCTAGACTATTAGCTTCTCACTCAAGCACAGGGTAGAAAAGGCTTCTCTTTTCCTGTGTTGGTTGTCATGGGCCATTGGAATACCCATCTAGCCCTTACTCACCTGGCATGTAGCCTCTTGTACTGGAACTGTGAGCAACTCTATATTATTGGTAGTTCCTTAGACCAACCGAAAACCCTAGAAGTTCTAAATGAATGAATACTGTTTTTCATCTAGATACTAGAAGAAATATCAGCCTTCAAGCCTTTGCCTCAGTCTCAGACATCTGGATCCTTAGGATAGAAAGCAAAAGATAAATTTAATCAACCCTTCTTTTAGAGCTTTAGTTGGTTGCCAGAAATCTGAACAGTTTTTGAGGTTTTGAGCCAAAGCCAAAGCAGATAGGCTGCCATTCCTGTGCCTACAGTCATGAGTTCAGAATTGCGTCATTCCTGAGGTGACTTGAATCTTGAATTTCCAGGATGTTGGGAAATGATGGTTGCCTGAGGACCATAGCCCTCCCCTCATGCGGTGATGCCAGTGTCTAGCATGACAACAAATCTCATCTGTTAGAAACAACTGGCCAGAGGCCAGAAGGTACATCTGAATTGCAGATCAACTTCTTAGGCTAGATAGAACAATTCCCAGATCAGTTGGGTCCTTGAACTAACCCTGAGATATTCTTTTGTCTCCCGGAAAGCCACTGGAGATGAGCAAAACCTACTTGTAAAGGTGCTGATTGACCTTTCAGAGTTGTTTACTGAATGTGGCAGAATCATTCTCCTGAGGTCTGTTTTCACATCACTTCTTACGCTTTCCGTTTCTGCCTCTTTGTCAGAACCTTTTCAGGCTTCTGTGTCCCGGCAAGAGTGGCTTGGTGGGCAAGGCCGAGTCAGGGGACTGAGATTCTAGTCCATTTCCAGTTTGACAATTACCTGGTTGTAGAACACAGTGATGATCTATATAAATGGAAAGCATTATTAATATGCCATCTTGGAGAAATGTTTCTTTTCTGGGTCACATAAGGACGTCTCCCATGGGTCCCCAAAGCATAGTTTATTCTGATAGAAGATTATTTGAATGAAGCTTTTTAACTTATTAAAACACATCCTGGTCTAACCTGCTGGATTCTAAAGTCTCGTTTGGCAATTAGCTCTTTCTTATAGGGAGACCACTGAGGTAAAATGCTGAAGGAGATAGAAAACTTCACTATGAAATGACCCCTCTCCTTAGGATTTTAGTTGAATCTATGGCACATACACAAATAACTTATAAAAATAATACATGGTAATTAAGTACATAAGAAAGGCACACAGGGCTATGTGAGGTCCAAGAATTGGGGTGGGGCAGGGGGGAACTGTCAACTGGATGTTAAGATCTGCTGGAAAAACGATAGCTTTTGATTTGGGCTTTAAAGGAATTCAGACGGCTACAAGTGGGTGGGAGGGAAAGTATTCCAGGCATTTGCTATGCGACTCTTTGTGACTCCATGGACCATAGTACATCAGTGTGGTCTATGGGGATTTCTTGGCAAAGATACTGAAGTAGTTTGCCATTTCCTTCTCCAGTGAATTAACAGGAAGTGGTAAACAAGGACAAAAATAGGAAAATACAGGGCAGCTACCCGGAGTGCCAAGTTTGGCTAGAGCATAGAGTACATGTAGTGGTGGTTGTTCAGTAGTTTCTGACTCTTCATGACCCAATATGGGGTTTTCTTGCCCAAGATACTGGGAGTGGTCTGCCATTTCCTTTTCCATTTTCCTTTTACAAATGAGGAAACTGAGGCAACGAGGTACATAAAAAATCACATCCTTTGCAATCTGTTGCAACCTTGTCTTTTCAGTCTCATTTGTAAATGAATCCACTACATTTGGACCAGCTGGGTGGTACAGTGGGTAGAGTGCCAGTCTTAAGTCAGGAAGACTCAGTTTCCCAAGTTCAAATCTGGCTTCAGACACTTTAGCTGTATGACCGTGGGCAGATCACTTCACCCTGTTTGCCTCAGTTTCCTCATTTGTAAAATGAGCTGGAGAAGGAAATGGCAAACCACTCCAGTATCTTTGCCAAGAAAACCCCAAATGGGGTCATGAAGAGTCAAACACTACTGAAACAAGCAAACTACAATAATGGCAGCAACAGAACTAGTAAGGAGCCTCCAGCAGAGGAGTGACGTGATCAAATGTTTATATGTTTAAGGACGGTGTCAGTGTCAAAGATAGCTTCAAGAGAGAAGAGAGTAGAAGACTTGGGAGGAAGCTTTATTAAGTGTCTAGGCAAATAGTAATTGACAGTGGAAATACAGATCTAAGAAAGACTGTGGAGTTAGATTCCACAGGATGGATATGAGGTAAAGGAGAAAAACTTTATGGTTTTGACCGCAAGAGTCTAGATTAATGAATAATAATGCCACTGATAGAAATTGTGAAATCAGAGTTTTGAAAGCTTGGCTTTAGGAATATTGGGACATACTGGTAAAATGTCATGTTAGGTAGCTGGAGATGAGAATTCTAGTCTAGAGACAGACATCTCTCCTTAAAGAGGAAGCCAATATGGGATAGTGGGAAAACCACCCAGAGTGCTCTGCAGACTGGTGACCTGAGTTCAAATTTCACACTGGAAGCTTCTGACCCACGTGACTTTGGGCAAGTCACAATCTTTCTTGGCCTCCGGTTCCTCTTCTCTAAAATGAAGGGGGTGAACCAGATGGCCTCCGGGTCCCATCTACCTCTAGAACTACCATCAGTATAGAGTCAAAGGAGCTACTGAGATTCCCACAGCAGAGTAGAATAAGGACGGAGTCATAAGCTAGTAGAGACGGAAAAAGCCTAGTTGGAGAAATGAGACCCATGAGAGCAGTATCTCTTATGCTGAGAGAGATGACAGAAAGTGGCAAGGCCTGCAGAGAGGTCAAGGAGGATGAAGACTGCTGGATTAGAGGACACTGGCTGGTTACATAGAAGAGACGTTTCTGGTGAGGAGCTATTAGATAACGGACAGCTTTTCCAGGAACTCTGGCTGTGAAGGGAAGTTGCAATGATTCCTTCAGTTCTCTTTCCAGGTATTTCTATTCAGTTTTTCAAACTTTCTCAAACGTACTGAGTATTTGTTGTCACCTGAGCACAGAGCACTGTTGTATTTCTGGTTAGGCTGTTTTCAGATCCCCGTCCTTCCTTCTGTGTACATATTTATATTCCATCAGGAGTTCCAAATCAAATTGTTTTCCACTTCAAGTCCAGGGGCAATAAAATGGACCTCCCTGACTCCTCAGTTTTTTTCTTAACCTTTGAACTTGAAGGGCCATTTATGCTTCATCCTTTTCAATTCAGGGTCTTGGTTTATCTTGGCCCCCCATCATACCTATTCTGTTTTTCTTAAACAAGGCTTCTCTTTTTTCCCAAGATGGGTCTTTCCTTTTTACTCATTAGAGAAAGGAAGTGAAAATGTAAGCCAGAAGAGGACATCAAGTATGTCTTGCCAGTTGTTTCTGCAAATAAGTAGAGGAGGCATTGGAACCAAAAGAGGAAGGAAAAAAAATCTCGAGTTCAATCTGGAAAACAAACCCAAATTTGGGAACCACAGATTAAAACCAGTCCAGATACACAAATATGGGGTGGGATCTAGCTATTTGCTCAGGTGTACCAGGATGTTTACTGAAGAGCTAGACAAGGAGGAACAACAGGTTCTTTCCTAGTAAGTTTTTGAGGGTCAGGTAAAGATAGCATTAAATTTCCTGATTTTTTTAATATGAGAGTAGTCCGAGGTAAAGCAGTGCACTTAACGATGCTTTTTCTTTAAGATCACCATTTCATTTGCTATGTTGGATAGACTAGACCCTTTTATGATAACCTTAGTTTTAGTAAAAGCAGATTTCATCTATTTAATATTTTACCACCTCATCAAAAAGTTCAGATGCTCTAAAAATGTACTATCTCTTATTGCATAAGGAAACAAAATGATGACCTTTATAAAGCATGATGGAGCTTAATTTTATTTAGTTTCTTAGTATTATTTGTCAGATTAAGAAAAATTGTACAAACTCATCACATTCATAGACATGAGAAATGAAAAATTTTCACTATTATTAGAAATGCCTAATCTAATTCTAAAGTTACGTATGAGGCCACGTTAGTACAATGCTTATAATAGTTTGGACAGGAAAATTTCTTCTGCCCCTAAGGCCCAGGACATAAATGTTCCTCAAGTGAAGCTGTCTAAGCAAAAGAAGATCCTTAACCTGACCTTTCCCCAGATAATGTTTAACTTGGATAAAGTGCACATAATTTTGGATGAAATGGTGCTGAACGGCTGCATTGTGGAAACTAACAAGGCCAGAATCCTGGCTCCTCTCCTTATTCTTGACAAAATGGCAGCAAGCTGAACACAGAAGCCCTGTCCTGAAGGCACGGATTCACAGGAAATGCCAGAGGCACCGAACACCCCCTGCAGCTGCACCCCCAGAGAATCCACAAGGCCACCCACACAGCGAACTGGGGTCTAGTGCCAAAAGCACCGTTTGGGGATTTCCATAGTTTCCTAAATGGAAAACAGAAATAGTATTTTCAAAATGTGATATGCAGTGGGAATTATTAACTATATTAATAGGTGGGGATCTTAACCAAGTATAATTCTAAGCATATTTCATACTTCTTACATTTTGTTAAATGAAGAATCTGGTAGCCAACTGAATTTCACAAATCAAATCAAGGAACGGTAGATGAGGCGGGAGGGAAGGTTGCTACTGTCCACCAATGATGTTTGAACATTGGCTTGAAAAAACCTATATAAATAATTGAAGATTATGTTGCTTTCCTATTTAAGATATTTCCTGTCTTTTTTTTATAAATCTTGGTAAGTTTTCTTCCTTTAAATTTGAGTATATCTTCTAAATAAACTTTTCAAAATTTAATCTGATTCCATTTGCCATTCTGTAAAAGCTTTTGCAATCAAAAACACTTTCAGAGCTGTATAGCAATTAAAATATCATTAAGTTTGTACATTTATCAAGTAATGGATCACTAGAATTAAAATGAGGAGTTTTCAACTCCCCTTTACAACACATATGAAATATGTAGAGACTTTCTTCCATCCTCCTCCTGTCTGGCTTGGTCTGTATCTTCAAATGAAGCACTGTCACCAGAATCTCTATGTATTTGTGCGTGTGGGGAGAAGGGGAAAAGTCTATGGAAAGGATAAAGATATTCTGCCCCCTTGTGGAATGCAGCAGGTCTCCTGCCACCATTTTCTAACAGCCTCATTGTCTCTAGGCAAATGATCGAGTTTACTGCGTGTCTGACAACACACCAAATACTATTATTGCCGCTGTTATTGATTCCTAGTTAAGTTTCTCCAAACTTATGTATTTCCTAGATCATTTTTACTCACTTAAGAATTTGCATATTTAAGGCCAGGATCTAACAGTAAAAAATGAGGGACAGAAGTAGCTACTGGTCAGCCTTCTCAGGCAGATCCTGGAAAAACGCAGAACACATGACATGGGTAGAAGTGACCATTAGCTGCAGTATTACACAGAGACCAAGGGCGATGGGGAAGCCCAGGTTGGAATGAGGTCTTTGAGACATACAAGTTAGAAATCACTGTCCTACTTGGTAGGCACTTCATTAGTAGCATTGTCAGGGAATTACTGGAACTAGTACACCAAGATTTGGCACCAAGGGAATGCACAAAATTAATTTCTGGGTCATACCAAAATAGTCACTGTCTTACATCTTAGCACAGATTTTTTAGAACCTTTTGAGCTTAATGACTTTATAAAAATGCTAGGCAGGTATCACTGAAGTAATCCTACTTAGGGAGCCTCACATTTACTAGTTAACTTTATGATATGTTGAATTGAAAAATCAATATTCCCAGTGTGGCTCATTAACTTTTTTTCTGGTTTTTTTTGAAAATGACTATTGACCTAAACTAAACAAATCAGTAATGGTTAAGTCTAGGAAACAAACTGTTGTAGTGGAAAGGGATCTGAGTTGAGAGTGAAAAGTAGAAGAGTAAAATATCACAGTCTTAGAATTTACTTCCTGTGTGACCTCAGGCAGTTCATTTCATCTCTCAGACAGGGCCACTAACTGCTATGTTTCTTTTGCTTAAATATGCTTCTTTATTAGAAGGGAGGCTTCTATAGAAGAAGGGAGACTTTGGAAGTGTATGTAATATTTAAGTATCAATAAAACTTACTTTCTAAAGAAATGGAGAGTGCTATTCCCCTAGTATTAGATTGTTTCCAGTCTCAAACCCAAGTCAAGCATCAGGCATTACCACCTCCACCCCTCTTCATAATTATTCCACACAAAGACCTTGTCTGCTTGGTTCTCTGGAAGCAACAAGTACGCCTTTATTGTACAACAGTATAGGAACAGAAGACCCTGAAATAAAGCAGGCTCTACTACTACCTATTACCTTATCTATGTGACTATGGATAAATTAGGACATTTCTGGGCCTTAGTAGTCTTATCTTTCAAATTAGGGGTTTCAGTGCAATTTAAGTTTCCTTCCAGTAATGAATTCCTATTAAATTCAGGCAGAGCAGCTACCTTGGGCAACACACACACACACACACACACACACACACACACACACACACATACAGCCTAATCACGAGGTATTAACTACCCACCAAAGCAACATACATAAAAAAAAAAAATCAAACATTTCTATAAATCTCCTGGTGTTCTCTGACTATCCTGTCAAATACTGTAATATCCTGGCTGATTTTTACAAAATTAATCATTATACCAGATAATATTAATTTTCTGGAATAGGTCTCTGAAAAGATTCAGTGAACGTTGTCCCTTCACAATTGTTTCAATTTAAATAATGGCAATACTACAACATATAAAATGTATTTTAATCCAAATACTAGTGCAGAATTTGAGCCATGCACTCATGACCTTCTCAAGACAGTTAACACTACCAGTATTTCTTGGATGAAAGCAAACATCATCCATTTCAATACTGCTGTTGTTTTCCTTTCGACCTTAATTCTCACAGACAACTGTTGAGATTGACAGTCACAACATTCTCATGTAGCAACTGCATATGGCAGTTCCCAAATCTGATAATCAGACTGCTACTACAGAAAGGAAATGTACCTGCTACATAGGTAAATGTACAATTTCATCACGTGTTTGGCTAAGTCAAGGCTAGTAATCTTGACTGCATAAGCAGAAGCTATAAAGTCGCAAGAGTTTAGAAATTACGAACCGAGGGTATTCGGTCCCATCTTCAGAACCAGGAAAACGGGCCAAATAAGAGCTTCAGACTTACATGTTCTGCGGATACAAGGATAACAGATTTGGTTTTTTAAAAGTTATTACAAGTAACATGGTTGTTCCTTGCTAATGTAACAATACCACTGAATACATTGTTTGAAATGAACACAAGCTAGGGAACATAAATTTTATACTGCAACTTCAGTAACTGAATTTACTCTAGAAAAATGCACTTTTTCATGTGAAAATTTCCTAAAATGAAATCTGACAATAAGAATAAACAGGAATCTGTCCAAGCTCAAGGTGTGACGAGTGGCAGTGAATCAGTCACATGACACAAATTTGTACGCTGCAAACGTTTTAATGATTATTGTTGAGCATACACATTGGAATTTTTTTTTACTTCAAACTGCAACAAGTTAAATAAATGTTTATAATATACAAAGAAAATACAACCAAAAGCAAAACTTGCTTTAAGTGTGCCTTGCACCTAGAACCAGTGTTTTTTTATTTATTTTTTTAATATAGCTTTATCGTTGAGCTGCACAAACACACTTAAGAATTTGATCTTTATAGCAGGGCATTAGGAAATAAAAATATACTCCCACTTCAAAGAAATAAAAAGGTTGTGCATGATTATATGCCAAACAAAAGAGAGAACGCTAGAATACTCTGACAGTGCAGGCATCATTAAAAAGGGAAAGAAAAAGCCTGAGATGCCCATTGACTCTCTAAGTTTTAAGGGAGCAGGTTTTTTGACCGAATAGCTTAAAAGCCAGCAAAATAGGGATCAGTGATGGCAACTGTAGTGTATGGGGCATGAAATGACAAATTTTACACAAATACACTGTTAGAAATTTTTCAGTAAACACTGAAGATTTGAGGAGCTGCTCTTTGGAACAAACAGGACCACCTTACTCCAGTCACATGAGCCCTTGAAGCATCGCACGGTGTTCTGTGCTATTTACTTGCTGGCTGGGTATTTAAAAGGGATTCATTTTGTCTTTAGCAGCTAACAAACTTATTCCACAAGTTTCTAAGCCTCAAAGGTGGAAAACAAAGGCAAGTGTCATCAGAGCATGGCGTGAAGTTCATACACTTTTCTGCACACAAACACAAGAGGCTTCACTATTGTCAAGAGTCTTGGATGTCTTTCATTGCACTCCATAGTTCAATTGAGATGAAAGCCTTTCTCCATAGTAGCAGCTAGCAGGCGTTCTCTCATAATCTCCTCAGAGGGAATATTCAGGCAACTTAAGGTAATGCACACATGTATTCACCGATGGGTAACTTGCATCTGTAGCATCAACCTACAAAACGAAAAGGGAAACCCAAGATCACGACCTGCTGAAGTGCTACTCGTTTTTCAAAGTCACTCAATGATACAGTTTCGTGTGGAGGGTTTGTACCTTGCGGACGACAGTAAGGCGGGGATGAAGGTTCGCCAGGCCACCTGGGGGCAGGGTTGAGCAGCCAGTGGTGAACTGCAGGAATGCTTTCCTTTCATCTGATGACATACCACACAAAACTCTCACAAACCGCAGGAAACCAGGGCTAAACAAAAAAAAGAAGAATATCTCAAAGTCACAGAAACTAATTAAGTGTATTACATGCAGCAATTATCATATTCTACAAACTGTTCTGGGCAAGCACCATCATACATTAACTGCAGCTATTTTCAAAATGACTACATGTCAATATAACCATTCTAATGACTTTTTAAAAAGCAGATTTAAGTAGTTACAAATGGAGAAATCAAGAAAATAAGTGATCTCGCCCATATTCAGGGGACTTTCCTAAAAAAACTTCCAAAATCCTCTATAGCACAAAATTCTGAATTTTTCACCCTACATTACGGACTACATACTTTCATTACGCTGCAAGCTGATCGTGGGGAAGAAAAAATGGTGAAGCTTTAAATGAGTGCTTACATAGAGACTTGATTAGCACTGTCTCTGGAGTCCAAGGACCTGGGTTTAAATCCCACCCTGGATGCTTACTGCCACATACAAGCTAAGGCAAGTCCCATATCTTCTGAGGGCCTCCATTTCCTCATCTGTAAAATGAGCAGGCCGGAATTGGAAGAGAGGACCTCCGAGGCCCTGCCAGTTCCAAAATCTGATCCTGTGGTTTTTGAAGTTCTCTTTCAGCTCCAAATTCTACCATCTGATGAAATGAGCTCTATCTTGTGAGAACCTGCTCCAAGTATGGTCATTAAAAGGCCATTTAAGCAGACTTCAGAGGACTAAAAGTGGTGTGCCAGCCCTTCTGAGCAGAATGAGGCATAGACACCATGAAGGTACTTGGCTTGTGTGACTGTTCTTATTTGTTGCAAGAGAGGGTTTCTCTGGGGGAGAAAGTATTTGCAAAAACTTGGTACGCCATGGAGCAAATTTTGAATGTACCTTCGGAGACGTTATTGCTCAATGCGCTAAGCAACCAGTGACTTCCGGCGGTCTACGTTCTAATCCATTTTTGCCACTGAGGTTTTTCATGGCTCTGTGCTATCCACCTGCCTACACACTTTCTCAGGTTTTCAGCTTTAACAGAATGATGGCCTTAATACCAATCACTCCCCTATCAGTCAAAAGACAGATGTGACAAACAGCTAGCCAAGATCATGCTGTAAATTAAATACTTCGAAGCAAATGCAGAAAATAGTGATAATGATCATTACTAGTCCCGTAACTTGGACATATAATACAATCCAGAATAATAGTGTCCAACTAAATACATTATAAATTCATATCCAAACTCAATTGGATCTTCCTTGGATCCTTGGTTAATTCATTTACCATCTCGGTCCTAAGCTATTCCAAACTTTCCATTCGTGCCTTACGGCCCCCACACCACCTCCCCCCTTCTGCCCTGAGGACTTTGCTTCTTACTCTGCCATCACCATGAAATGTGAGCTCTTCTTCCATGTTCATCATCTCAAAGTCCTTCCCGTAATCTTCCATTCTCTCCTCCTTTCACTCAGTCTGCCAAATGTCCTTTCCCTTACCAACACTGTTCTGGAACTACCTATTGAGGAATGTACTTGATCCTATGTCCCTCCTATCTTTTCCAGGAATTGCATTTTAACTCATCCCTTCAAACAATTCTCCCCAATAATTTATCCCTGTTTTAAAATATTCCCAGGTTTCCCACAGCCTTAAGAAATCTTCCTTATACCCAACCATTTCCTCTGTCCTATAGCTCTTCTCCCTTCCTCAGCCAGACTTCTAGAAAAGTCTATTTGCAGTTGCTGCTTTCATGTACTGTTCCTATGACTGACCCTTCAGCCTTTTGCCCTGTGGCTTCTAATCTCACCACTCAAAATAATTCTTGCCAGACTTAGCAATGACCTCTCAATTGCCCAATCTGATGGGTTTTTTCTCAGTACTGATCCTCAAAATATTTGCTACATTTGACACTGCTGACTGGCTTCACCTCCTCCTGTATATTCTCTTTTCTGTGGTTTCTTATGACACTTATCTCCCCCGATTTGTCCCCTAACTATGAATGTTCACTAAAGTTTCATTCCTAGACTGTCTTCTCCTTTTCTACTCTCCCTTTGGTAACTTAAGTAACTTAAACCCATAAAAATCATCTTCATGTAGATGACTCCTACATCTATATCCTTCCCCAATTTCTCCCATGAGACCTACATCACCAACTGCCTATTGGACACTTCAAACTGGATGTCCCAGAGACATCCTAAACTATGTCAGAACTGAACTCTCTTTCCCAATAAACCCTCTTCTCTTCCAAACTCCTTTCAGTCTACTAAGCCTATAACCTCAGTATTATCCCAGGATTTCTCACTCTTCCTCAACCTGTATATCCAATTAATTGCCCAATGCCACCATTTCTCCCTTCAATCCTTTCTGTCCATTAAGAGTTACCAAATGAGGTCAAGTCCTTGATGGCCTCCCTGCCTCATCTTCTCCAGTCCATCGCTACCAAAACAATGTTTCTGAAACACAGATCTGACTGGTTTCCCTACTTAATCAACTCCAGTCACTTCTTACTGCCTCCGGGATAACATAAACCTCCTTTGTTTAGCTTGTAAAGCCTTATGTGACTAAGTCACAACCTTCCTATCTTTGCTAGCTTCCTTGGGCATTACCCCTCCAACTCTGCAATCCAGCCAAACTTGCCTTCTCTTTGTTCCTCCCATATGGAGTGTCCTTGCAGGACTCCATATCCTGTCCCTGCGCCTTTGCACAATAGCTGTCCCCCATGCCTGGAATGCACTCCCTCCTAAGCTAGTTCTCCCCTTCCTAAACTATCTTCTATTTAACTACTTTGCAAATATATAGGACCTTTATATTTATGCTGTATATATTTTCATATATACTTGCAGTCTTCCCCATTAGAATATAAGCTTAAGAATAAACAAATTCTGTGTAATTAACAAATTCTGTGTTTCATTATTTGTACGTGTATCCCTAGAACCTGGTAAAATACTTGGCATGCAATACGCAGTAAATACCCCTGCTAGGTCATTGCCTTGAAGGCAAAAGGGAGAAGGGAATGATAGAGGATGAGATCGATGATGGTGTAAGGGAACATGATGTTGGGCAGACTTCAGGAGGTAGTGGAGGACAGAAGGACCTGCTGCGCTGTGGTTCATGGGGTCAGTAAGAGTCAAAACGTAACTGAGTGAACAAACAGCAAATGCACTACATAAGTACTTGTTGCCTGAAATGATTTTGTAGGTGAGGAAATTAAAATCTCAAAGATTGAGTAACTTTCACAAAGTCAGTTATTATGAGCACAGGTGGGACTAGAATTCAGGGCTTTAGTAGCTAATAAAGAATTAAGGATAAAAACCAAAACTAAAAAAGGAATAATCCAAAGATTATGTAATATAAAATAATTCCAAAACATTTTCCTTAAACAGCAAGCAATAAGTAGTTGTCTGGCATGTTCCTTACGTGGTGCAGAAACATACACAAAGTAAGCTCATGACAGGTCTGGCTTGAATTATTTTTGAAAGGATCATTCCAAACATAAATGAAGTTTGTTCTTAGCTGTGAAAAGCTTCCTTCCCACCCGATCAATGTATAATGTTAAATTATTTCTATGGGACCACTGAGTTAATTAAAAAAAAAACCTCAGTAATAACTGTTATTTCTCTTATTTGTCAAACTAATGTTATTACAAGTAAAAGTTTATGAAAATCTCTTTAAGATTCCTTAGTCCCTAGATTGCATATAATTTTGCTAAAGAGAAGGAAGGGGGTAGAGAGTGATGATGATAGAGAGTTATTAAGTCTGTATGAACAGAATTTTTGTATAAATGATTAACACCTCTAGAGACAATTCATGCCATAGGAAATTTCAAATGGAAAAGTGAGCTCCGTAATAGAGTAACAATGTACTTTTCTAGAAAAATACCCCTTCTCCTTTTCTCTCTGACAACTATGAAAACTGAATTTGTAGTAACACTTGTTCCTACAGTTTGGAGAGGATGTTTAAAAACAACACACTTTTACTCCCTTTGCTTGGTCCCAGTTCTTGTGCACGTACCTGTCCCGTGTGTAGCCTAGCTTGGGCTCGGTGTAATTGATAATGTCTTCAGCAGCCCAGGATGGCGACTGATTTCCACAAAGAATCATCTGGACTTCTTCATGGCTGAAGGAACTCAGCTTCTCCATGGGGAACACTTTGTTAAATCCATCTTCATATATAAACAAATTAAAAACAAAATCACTGAGAATGAAAACTCTATTTCTAAATTCAGATTTCAAAACAGTTTAAAATTATAACACCTCATGTTAACCAAATGAAGAATGTACTATTACAACATTAAAAGCACCCACAGAAATAATTATGAATAAAAACCTACTTCAGTTATATAAAATTTCTCTAAGTGACGGCCACAATCTTAAATGAAGAACAGGCAACCAGTATGACACATGTATTGATGCAGATAATTCTCCCCAGTCACCCCAGGCCCCCCCACTGTACGATCCAGCCACACATTTTCTAATCATATGTACTTGACAAACATCACTCTTGCTAGTACCTTTTCCAGAAGAATTAAAACAAATAAAAGAAAATATATTATTTCACTCATCTTGACAAGTTCCCACCCAGCTGAAACCCTTGGATTTCGTGACCTTCAGAAACTCATTATTCTGAAAGAACTCAAAACTCACACTCCTCAGATCATTTCCGACCCCACCTGCAGAACTTCATCATGCTCCTGCACCAGCTAACTTTCCCCATATTCCGTCCCACTTTTCAGCTGCTTTTTCTGTGTTCTCCTCCCTCATTATGTTATTTCTATACATTCCCAATGTTTAGCATAGAACTTAACCCAGAGCAGGCACTTAAGAAAGAGACTCTTGACTAGGCAGAATGGAGTACGCTGTCCATCTGACAGATGAATAACAGTGCAGTTACTGAACTGTATCAGAGGTTAGCAGCCTCCATCCAATGAACAGTCTAAGGAGCAGGGAGCTGAATCCCTCACAAGATTCTAACACTTCTCCCTATCCCCTTCAAATCTCACTATCTCCTTTTTTTCTGGTGGTGAACTAGATGGAAAAACCTGCAAAAATCAGGCAGTGCTCACCACAGAACAACTAGCCACACCGCCCTTCACCAACTGTTACCACCCTAGTACCTTGCCAGTGAGTCCCTATGAGTTAGCTCCATCACCCCCAAATATGAACCAATTACACTAAGGAGTTTCTGTTAAAAGGAGAATTACGAATGAGAAAACATTGTAATGTATTCAGTTCCTTCACTGTAGTTAACCTAAACAAATGTGCCAAAGAGTCTTCTTGTAGTGATTAAAATCACCTCTGAAAGCTTCCATCTGTTTCTGAATACCCGTCTGCATGCAGAAGTCAAACATCAGGTCCACATACTCCTCTGCATTGTCCATGGTAATCATCTGTAAGAAAAAAAGGAAATTAGCTGTTCCTGTGCTGGTCAGAGTGTTTCAGCTATTTCCTAATGCACAGGATACTGATCAAGAGAGAGAGAGAGAGAGAGAGAGAGAGAGAGAGAGAGAGAGAGAGGGAGGGAGGGAGGGAGGGAGGGAGACAGAGAGAGAGAGAGACGGAGAGCGAGAGTGGGAGGGAGGGAGACAGAGAAAGAGAGACGGAGAGAAAGGGAGGGAGACAGAGAGAGAGGGAGAGAGAGACAGAGAGAGACAAAGACAGGGAGAGAGAGAGGGAGGGAGGGAGGGAGACAGAGAGGGACAGAGAGAGAGAGAGAGGGAGAGAGAGAGAGGGACAGACTATTTTCCCCAACAAGGTAAAGCTATCGAAGTCTGATCATTCCAACAAAACCTTTACCTCATCTTCCCCTCGAGGTTTGAGATCCACAGCTGTAAATCCATAAACTCGGGAGGAAGGACAGAACTGGAAATTTAAACTGTAAAGAGAAAGAACAAAGGATTCGTTACCAGCCCGAACTGCTGAGTGCTGACACCAGCTTGTAGCTAGGAGTGGGTCCTTTCCTATGGGAACAGTAAAAAGAAAGCTATGACAACTGAATCATCTCAATATTCCATCAACTATAAAGACATGAAGTATTCATGTAACAACCCCCCAAAACTCCTGATTCCTTTTCCACAGTGACTAGAAATAAACCGATTAAGAGAAAAGACTTTTGCTCTAACTTCTCTGCTCTTGTTTATATATTTTTATATATTTATGGTGGTTGATGTATATTTAGGATGCTATAATTAAGAACGTTTGATAAATACAAATCTTATTAATTACAATGTAGATTTAACTCATTTTTAAGGTCAAAATTTATTTTACTAAGCTATAAAGTGCTTTCCTTTCCAAGCCTTTTCACGCCATCTCCTAAAGCACGACAGCTCTCCCATCCAGACAATCTGTTACAATCCCCTCACATGAAAGATGAAACCGCTACCCTTTGGACATAAAGTAACTTACCCAAAGTGATACGGGTAAACAGCCCAAACAGGGTCGAGGTTAGCTTCAAACCTAGTGCTTCTTTCACTAACCTACACTAAAATGAGCCTATTAAAAAATGCTCGCTGGTTTGTTTCTAATGGAATTCAGCAGATAGGCATTAGGTCTATTCTTAATATTGCATGACATTCACGATGGCAACACTGACAAAAATGATTGTATAACCTACAGCAAGAAGAAATGAGAAGCTTAACCTATTTATGTCTTCAGTTTAAATAATTTTAAATGTTAATTTTTAACATTAGGCTCTGAAAAGAAACCATCTACTTTTCAGCATGCCAGTTTTTTTCAAATCCCTCATATCTCAGTCATTCCATCCTTTATAAAAGCACTAGAGGCAAAGGTTCTCTCTCTCTCTCTCTCAAGATTCTACTGGTTATAACAGTAGAAAATTACTAATTCTGCAAAAAAGGGGCTACAAATTCTACACCACTGCAACTGAAAAAGACAATTCCATCTATACATCTATGATCCTAAAAACTAACATATAATAACTTATGGAGAAGCAGCATGGTTTGGTGGGTATGGAACTGGCCTAGACAGGAAGACCTGGATTTAAAGCCCTACCTCTAGTATCCATACTATACTAGCTGTGTCCATGATTACCACTTAACCTCTCAGTGCCCTTGAACAGTTCTCAAAGATTATGTATAATACGTTGATGTGCATTTGTGAAGAGAGTTCCCTCATATAAAATAAGAGGCCCAGAGCAGGACCCGCAATCCTACAAAACTCTGAGCACTTGCTGATAATAAGCACAGTAAAATGAAAGAAAAAAAGCTTCTTGTGGAGACAGCAAGTTCAGCACACACTAAAAACAGCAGAATTAAAATGAAAATGTTAATAACAAGATATCTCAGGCCAATAGTACATACACAGTGAACACAAGAAAAGGTTCCTCTATAGTGTAAGATATTTGTACCCTGTATTAAAAAAAAAAAAAAAAAGCACAAAATGTCTAATCGTTGATTTAGGCTAGCACAGGTCCCAAGCTGGTCTCTTCTTCTCCCAAAAACAATCTAAAAGCACTGGAACTATGAATTTATGACCTTTAATTCAGAACTTGAAATTTTTAATTATTTTTATGATTAATATTCTTACCTTTCAGAAACAGTAATCCCTATGCCACTAATAGAGGTCTAAGGGTCAACAAGAAATCAAAAATTCCTATACAACTTAAACTTTTTCTGGAGTTTATCTGTTAGAACACCGGTCTAGTTTAACACTCTTTCACTTAAGAAAATTTGAAGACAAAAAGTAATAGCTGATTCTTCCATAAATGGGCACTCCCAAATTACAGTAAAAACAAAAGAAAAATGTCTTCGAAGCTATCACATATGTATAAATCTTACCCTAAATCTTCTATGCTAAGAGGAGGTCCAGAACCTGATGGATTCTTCAGCATTAGATCTTGCAATTTTGTGTTCTTTTCATCTTCTGAAAGACTTTTGTTGCCTAAAATTTGGCGCCTTTTAATAGCAAGGTCTTTAATTTCTTTTAAAAATCTGGCTCTATGTGGATTTACCAGTTCAAAATCTTCCCAAGTTAAAATCCCATTAAACCAAGCTGGGGGTTTTGGTTTGGGTGGGTCAAGAATAAATTCTGATTTGGAATCCTCTTCAAAGCTTCCTACTGAGAGGGAATCGTGACCTTCTTCCGTGGATGCTTCCGACTGACTCTCGGTACAGTGCAAATCTCTATCACCTCGGGACTCATATATCAATTTACTCATATTGCTTTTAATGTCCCCCATACACATGAGTTTAAAGAAAGGCTTAGAAATGGGTAAGTCCACGAGTCTGTTGTCCTGAATGCATTTGGCCAAGAAAATTCCAAGGAAATGAAAGAGTTTTGTGATTCTTTCAAGTTCATCACTATCTTGTGGGAATGGTGCAGTAAAAAGTCCACATGATCTTTGTACATAATACCCGGGGGGCTTCAATCCACCTCCAAGATCAACCTGGGGGTTGTAAAAAGAAGATAATTAGACTACAACTGAATATATGATAAACTAAGACTATCTTCCCTACTGGGGAGATAGGGGGAACCCACAAACATTACTTTTTGTCCAATAAATTCTAAGTTAATATTTCTGGTGGCTGAATTGTGATGTTAACAAGCATTAACCTAATTACCAGTCCCATTATCACAGCATTCACAGGTTCTCTAGTTTAGTAGAGGCATAATTACGAATATGACCTATATTAAACCTTAATTCCAAAGATGCTTTTTCAAGATATAGTTAAGTCAAACTTACCCACCAACAAAAGCCATTTCAAGCTATGTATTGGGAGAACAGGGAATGGGAGGGTGCCCCACAGGGCCAGAGAGGGAGTGGAGATATTTTTAATTTTAAAAAATGAAAACACTTAGGTTTGACATCTTTTCAATTCAAGTATTCTGACTATCTCAATAAAGAATATAACAAGTTTAATATTACTCATATATCAATCTTGTAATTCCAGAATTCTATGGTTCACACACCCTTAACATCCTGACTTGTTTAGTCCCACATTCATGGGTCAGTATTTCTATTTCATGAGCACAAGATGGGGAAAATGGATCTTACATGACGAGATTCATCATCTGGAAAGTCATCATCACAAAGCCATGTTCCCAGTTCGGTTCTCTGGAATTCTGCTGCCACCAGAGCATAAAATTCTAGCGTAGGTCCCAAGCCAGTCCCTTCTTCTCCCAAAAACTCAACCTAAAAAAGATTGGGAAAGTAGGCTTAAAATTGGTTATTAAAAGGTTTCAGTAAGGTACATCCAAGATTACACATCTCATTTTAACTTTTCTGTACAACTGAGTCTATGTGGTTTGTATATCATTCAAGAAACACTACAATTAGCTTAAAAATAAAATTCTTCAATGTATTTGTCAAGATAAAACTTAATATTCACAAACTACTAGGATAATAGCAGATATTATTTCACCAAAGAGGTAAAATGTATTAGAAAATGAGATGGTGAGTAAGAACTCAGATCTTATTATTCTGGGACTGTAATTATGAACCATGTGACACTAGGAAAGAAGTTAGAACCTCTCTGGTCCTCAGTTTTTACATGTCTAAGAGAAGGAGTTGGACTCCATTCTACTGTAGAAAAGCATTCTAATTCAAAGGCTGTACCTCCAGAACTGATTTCCGATCTGCATGTATTTGCATAACATTCTCAGCCCACTCCATCAGCGAATCACCCCGTGGAACTTTTACTCTTTCATGCTTAAGACGACCAACTCTAAACTCTCCTGGATCATCTCGTCTCACGGTACTTGTCCTCGTTCGTTCAACGGTGGCCTCACGCCTATTCTGCAACCATACGATTGCTCTAAAAGAAAAAAAAATTATGTGCAAAGTAACATCATGTTTGGAACTAGCAAATTTCCTATGCTATTGAAAACTTTAGTTAAGACACTTTTTTAAAACACAGAGAGAGAAGTACAAACAATAGCAAATATACAAAAGAAATGTGGGAATCTACTCCACACTAAGTTTAAGAGAGCAAATATTACAAGCTTCCTCTTAAACAAATGATAATTTACTATGTGGTACCTCTCTCTGTGAAGTAAAATAAAAGGAGCATTCTTATAGCATGAAGCATCAATTACATTAAAACTAACATTATAGGAAAAGAGCTTATCTGCAAATGTAATATGCACATACATGCATTTTGTATGTAAAGAGAGAGGAGGGGCTGGAAGACATAAGTTTAAATCTTGCATATGGTATTTATTACACATGGACAAGTATTCTTAAATTCTTTGGGCCTCAATTTATTCAGATGAAAAATGGGGATAACTCAGAGTGACCTGACAGCTTTTGTGACCCTCAAATGAGATGCTCAGTGTTTCAGAAATCGTCAAGTATAATATGCAATAAGTCATAATTGTCATACTTCTATTTACATAGGAAAATACTTCTAAGTAATTAAATATGAATGTCTCATATTATGGAGAAAGTAACTCTGCACATTTAATCTCTAAAGCATAGAGGGCAATGCAGCTATAATTAGTAAGTACTATATGTACCAAGCTCAGAGCATTAACTCAACCTTCTCAGCTCTTAAAGATATGTAATATTATTTTCCATATATATTATGAAAAAAACCACAGGATTAAACTACTTTTATAAGTATGCAGCTGCTGAGTATCATAAAAATTTGTCATTTAAACTTTTTATTTTGTAATTATCACAACAGCTGGAAATCTATTGAGGAAGATAAATGTTTTACTTCTAGCAGTAATGTATCTTACAATAGAATTTAAGATGTATGGAAATTAATGTTTGGCAAAAAGTATAATTTTAGCTGTTAATAACTAAAATACTACAAAACTTTCAGGAGCTTTTTTGATAAATGGACAAATTTCCTATTCCACAAAATTAAATCATACTACGCAAGGATGAGGCCTGGCACTTCTTAACCATTATCCAGATGGCAGTGTTTCTCCCATTCAATGAGATTCAATTCAAAAAGCTTTTTATTAAGTATGTGATGGACGCTGAGGAACACAAACACAAAAATCAACTGTCTGGGCTCTCAAGGAAGTTACATTCCATCTACAACTTTATGTGTGATATGTAAAATGTTACCAAAAGTAACACCCACAATGCGAAGTAAATTAAGAAATGAAGAATTCACCTTTATCAGCCACACAATTCTAAGTTGAAATAAACCCCTACACTTTGACTAGAAGTGCTATTATATGGAAGTACTAGGGAGAATCACCTATTTA
Source organism: Bettongia penicillata ogilbyi (assembly GCA_023548195.1). Taxonomy (NCBI): domain Eukaryota; kingdom Metazoa; phylum Chordata; class Mammalia; order Diprotodontia; family Potoroidae; genus Bettongia; species Bettongia penicillata. The sequence goes on along the minus strand of JAJHZJ010000447.1, from coordinate 12,382,046 downwards.
TGTAAAAATTTTACCAGTACGTAATCAAGGCAAATTCTTTTATCAACTTTCAGAATTTATATATAGTTCTAGGAAGAATGTGTGAACTTGCTACCTGGTCTTTCCCCCAAATAATATTTTTTTCTTTTTTTGGATCACAAGTCCTTTTAGAAAAGAAGTTATTTTGAAGCCTCTCCTTTACATAAAATACATTTTATATGTAAGCCTCCTGAAAGCAACAGATGCACAATTCAAAACCTTTGCCCCCATTCTTCTCCAAATCACAAGCAAATATTGAAAGAATATTTCAAAGCAAAATTTTATAACATTAGGCACATTCTAAAAGATTACACCAAGAAATATATAGTAGCCCTAACTATGTTACTACTTGCTGAAAATACTATTACAGTGCTAAGCAACTTCTAAAAGGAGATACATCTCTTACCTGGATGCTCCAAATGCTGTACATGTGAAATAAAGCTGCCTAGTTTCAAATGGTATTAAGAAGGGACATTTGCTAGTTAACTGTTCACACCAGTCTGGCAGAGCCCCACTTGCTAGTGCCAATGGTTCCTGAAAATTATCACATAAAACAACGGTCTCAGTACCACATAGGTGAATTAACAGAAAAAGAGTAAATCCTAATATATAATTAAGCAATGCAAAGTCAAGGTCCAAATGAGTAAAAACAACCACAAAAAATCAGGCAGAGAAGAACATGTCAAAGGAAGGCCTTCCAAAGCCCAGCACTTACAGTACTGCACAGTTCACTGGCCTGCGGTCATTACCTCAATCTGCTGCAAGATTTTCGTAGTGATTTTTTTGCTTGTGAATTCATCTGGTGGAAAATTAAACTGAAGCTGCTCATCTCCTTCTGCAAACATTAATAAAAATATAAAAAACTTGACTTGCTTTTTAAATGACGCTCAAGAAGCCAGACAAGGTTCCATACGTACCTTCTTGGGAAGATCTTGAATAAGGGTCACTTGCGACGATATACAGAATGCGTAACAGCTGTAAAACGTCTTCCACTCCACACGAGTTCTGTCCGTTGCCCGCTTTGGCCTGTGGCTGTTCTTTGGCCAAACTAAGAATATCACAATTTTGGAAAGTAGAAATGGCTCCCTGGCTCAATCCAGACTTTGATCCATGCTCACAAAAATCCTATACAAATAATTAACAAAATTAATCATTAAGTCATATTTTTAGAATAAATGAAAGGCTAGTCTATAAAAATAGCGGAGTATAATCAATTTCTTTTAACATTAAATATCTCCTAATAAGATGCATACATTTACAAGAAATTTTACTAGCATCTCACTTTATTAGACCAGATTTTAAAATAAATGTGGAACATGGACATCATTAACTAAACAAGCTTCTAAGAACACCCCATTATCACTTTCCTCCTCATGAGAGGAATCTACAAAGCTGCAAAATGAAGCACACAGCCATTCCCAAACAAAAGAGTATTTGGATGAGGACATATACCTTGTATGCAGCTATGAGCTGAGAACAATTTCTGTTTTTCCTAATACTTTTATTAGTGCCAGTTAATTTCCAGTGGCGCAGGAAAGCGGAGTCTGCATTCTTCTGCAGGTACGTTATCAAGTCATTCTTTGGTAATTCATCAGTGCCAAGGTACTGTTCCACATGCTCTACGGACCAGCAACCCTACAACAGGAAGAACCAAATGTTGGTTTTTCCTGATTGTAAAGTCTAGGATATTATACATGCATCACACTAAGATAGCTATAGGATCGTGCATTTAATAATTACAACTTGTTTCTAATTTAAAATTTTGAATGCTGTTAGTATTGTTTTTTCCACACGGTGCACCTCACAAACAATAATATGTTGGTTATTGACTAAGGCAATAAATAAGAATTTTTAAAATAATAAAGAAAATATTCTTACCATCTTTCCATTTTCCTTTTCTTTGTCAGAATCCTTCATCTCTCTGTACATAATTCTAAATATGAAGACATTTTCCAAATTAATTAAGCATTTTCTTAAGGTTTATTTCCAATGAAGTTTATTTATACTTTAATAAGGACATCCTGAGGAGGATAATAAAATCTTGGGAGAATAACAGGTACTTCAGATCCAAGACAGGGATAAAGCAAGAGAGGTCACTCACTGCAGAGGAAGATGTATGACCTGAATATTTCATCATGAATACAAATAAAGGACACGATGACAATGCAGAAATCTTGATTAAGTCATAGTGTGGGAGATGAACTTGATCAAGCGCTGGAAAGAAACCTAACAGAGTGGGGAAGCTCTCTGCATCTGAGGTTATATTAAAAGAATAACCACAGGCAATGAAAAAGGATATTTTTAGCATACAGTAGTTAAGAGAGAAATTTTCAAAGGTAAGAGTCAAAAATTAAAAGATGGGTTTGGGAAGGGAAATGAAGGTGAGGAGGGAATCAGAGACTTAGAAAAAGAAATTACTGCTCTGCTTACTTCCTTTTCCTTCCATAAACTGAGGTGATCCGTAAGAGACTTTGGTAATAAATCACTACTTTTATAATGCATGCTTACTGTAAAAAAAATGTCAACCACCAAATTACAAAACTGTATCAAACATATATATATATATTTTAATACTAATTAGTTCATAATTTCTGTGACATTAAAGTCTGATGTAAAAACATGCTTTATGTATATTGAAGGGAAAAGGTCATCAGATAGGTATTTTTAAACAATTCTACAAATTTTGGTTTACAAAAAACAGAACCTGAACTAGTGTCAGAAATAGAGTTCAAACTTGGACATTTCTCATGAAAATGTAACTCAAAAAATCTCTTACGTGTATGTTGGTTCCCAAATACGCCTAAGTTTATCAGATTTCACATTGCCATTACAGGAAAATTGAAGTAATTTTTGTACATAGTAAAAGATGGTTGATCTGAAGTTAGTGAGGGGCAATTCAACTTCACGAGTTGTTCCAAGACCTGTTACTTTCAAGGTAAGTGCTAATCGAGGTGATGGAGTACATTCAACTTCTTCTAAGAGTTCTGAGTGAGGTGTACCTATAAAATGTGAAAACCATATGAGAAACTTCACTACCATAAAACATACAAAATAAAGTAGAAAGCCCATTATATCAACAGGCAGAAGAAATAATATTTACTCCTTTCTTTATGCCACGTTAACTACATGAACAATTTATCTTACCTTCTAAAGGCAGGAGTAGGGGGTAAACTTGATCATATCTATAAGCATCTTCTAACCAATCACTTACCATTATGTACTACAGATTAGCCAAGTTTATTCAAGACAATGCTATATTGTAAAACATGCATCTACCTTCACAGTTAAGCAAAAATGCCCTTTCCGGCTTTTTCAATTGTTACTGCCCAAAAGTATTTCACTAAGATTTTCATGTCATGTTTTTTTTTTAATTTTATACAAAAATCTTCCATGACAATAGTTTGTTAAAGAATGACTAGGAATGAGTCCTAAATTTTGTAAAATTAGCAGAAAGGTTAAACAGTGTTTCCATATTCATCATGAGCCCTTTTGAAAACAATTCCCTTTTTAAATAAGGAAGGAAATTTCAAAAAAAAAATCAAATTTATGATTTCGGAAAGTTATTTGTTCTTTATTATGACGAACTGCAACATCTTGGATTTATCAAAATATTTTGTACTTGAAATCTTCCTATTTACATGACTTTCTATTTTCAGGATGAAAAAGAACAAAACACTTCCTTTTTTCACTAGTTCACACATTAAACCAATACCTTCTTTTCCTAAGCTAACCACATGACTATTTTATTTAATGTCTAATATACTAAAATTAATCAGAAGAAGATATAAAATATATACTATTCTCTCTACATACCAGGGGGTGGAATTTCTAGATCAGTTGTCTGCTGGACATTAGTACGACCAGGTCTAGGATCAAAAGCAGGCACTAATGCAGAAAACTGACGTTTTAGCACATAATCGTCATCCCAAGTTCTCCGACGTCCTCCTTTAGTTTCATACTCTTCCTCTTCCTAATAAAAAAAAATTCTATATCAGTCAAACATTACCAGAGTAATAATTTGATGCATGCAAAAGAAATGCAACCAGTGCAATGTTTCTATGCAGCCAACTGGTTTTTTCAGTCGATAATTTGGTATTACAGTACAAACGTATATCACATCAGAGAAGAAGCAAACCCAAATTGACATATGTAAAGGTTATATACAAGACAAAAGGAATTACACTACTAAGTTCCCCTGGACTGTAACTAAAAGGATGGAATTTGCTAAATTTTAGTAGTTTAGGTAGTAGTTTTATTGGCGTGAAATCAAAGTGGCTAAACATACAGCACTTTCAACCAGCATAAGCTATGGTTACATATGCTACTGGAATTTATATATTAGCACACCACAGAACATAATGAAATGTGACTTGGAGAGGCCAAGTACCAAATGCTAGAAACACTGCCAGCATGAGCTTCTTGAACCTCATGGCCAAGATGAAAGAGGTCAAGACAGATACTGCGTCTCAGCTAGCACAGCTATTCCCACAGCCCCAGCACCCTGCCCTATCCCTACCTCAAGTCCTTTTTCACAAGCCTAAGGAAGTAAAATGCCCAGGGACATGTGTCCTAGGAAATGTCATAGGTTACCCTTCTGTGGACAGTCCTTTCATTTATCTGTTCTTTTTCTTTAACAACAGCATATATTCTTCAAAACACTTTTTTGTTATTTGGAGCAAAAAATTTTAAATCATAGGTTGAGGTAAAGAGGCTAAGGCTTAGGGATAAGGATGAGATAGAAGTCTACCTGTTCCCCAAGGGGCCGGCTGCCTGCTCCAGCAGGGACCTGTGGTAGCTGAGAAGTGACAGCATGGTGAGTCACATCAGAACGGGAACCTGCCCGACGCTGCAGGGATGGACGCCTCAGGATCTCAAAAAAATGTAAAAGATTTCTTTATTACAGTAGGACTATTTCCACTACTCAAACCAATTCTGCTCTGAAACAATCAATACACACTGATATTAAAACTGAGAACTTTATCTCTATAGGTCACTTTCAGAAAAACTTAAAAAATAAATTGGTTTGTAAGCATCCCTCTTTCTGATCATAAAACTGTAACCAATTTATTATTCATTTTCTAAGCCACAGATACTAAAAACAGCTTCTATCTTTCCCCATCAAAAAGTCATTTTATTAAGTCTGATCAAATAGAAGAGTTAGTATATGGAGATCCAATATATTCAAGTTCCTACAAATAGATTTTTCAGGCACGGGACTTAGTTGGATAACTATGAAACAGTCTGATTTAGCCCGTTAAAAAGAAACTCACAAAGAGCTGCATTACAGTACTAAATTCACATAAAGACAGACTTCAGCGTCAGGGCACAACTCTAAATGTCATGATCCAACCTTTCTTCTCCATCAGTCAAAACATCCATCTCTGCACATGGAAAAGATTTTCTAATCACCCATTTCCACCCAAGAGAGCCAAGGTCTCCTGTTACCATAACTTCTTCATACTCTTGGTCTTCCTGGTTGTCGTCCTCATTCTCATCATCTTCTTCATCTGGCTCAGGCAAATCCTCATCATCATCTAACTCTGCTAACAATGTGCTTGCACGACAGCTATCAAGAAAATCTAGAGAATAACATCAATAATTTTACTTTCAAAGTAATCAGTGAACTAACCAAAAAAACTTTTATGGTCCCACGAACAGATAAAAATAAGAATAAAAGTATGAAATTATATATTAAGGAGAAAATGACCCAAATATGATCACAGGAGAATCTGTAGGGTAAATTGGCTACGATGAGGCAAGACGGAAAGGACAACATGCAACAGTCATTAATGATGTAATTTAACAGACAGGAGGCAGCAAAGCTGTATTATTTTATATTTTTTTCTCATGGTCCACTGAAAGGGAAAACTTTCTAATTGATTTTATCCTTTCTTCAAGCTGCCAGAAGGCACTCAAATAGGTAACATGTGTTCTCTTTTTCCTTCTTGACTCTAGGAGTCAAGGTAACAGAACATCATTAAAAATTTCTAACTAGATATATCACAAATTAAATTAGGTCTTCTAGATAGTATTATACTAGCATTATGAAAGAGTGTTTAATACATCTATGTTTAACAGGTAGAGATTAGTCTCCTGTGTTCTACTCCTCCTATACTAACACTTCCTTGCTGCTTATACTTATGTATACACACACTAAGTATACACATGTATGTATGTATATATTCATCCACATATGTATGTGTATATGGGTGTATATGTGTGCATATATGTATATTTGTATCGGTAGTAGCCAAGAATGATCTTTTACCCTTTACAGAAAAGATAAAAGCAGGGAAGGTCCATTAACCAAAAGAACAACAGGAGCTAGCTCCTGGATAACTTACAAGAAAATAATCTACATGGTTCCAAAGACATAGCTGCAATGTCACCACAGCACGAGAATACTCAAGAAGTATATCCAAGGAAAAAATGGAACCTTCCCTCTCCTGATTAGTTTCATTTTCTCATGCTATAACTTGTTTGTACATAATTGTTCACAAGTTATTTCCTCCATTAGTTCCTGGAGAACTGGGACTGCCTTGTATCTTTCTCTGTGTCCTCAGCACTAAGCACAATGCCTGGAACATAGCAGATGCTTAACAGAAGCTTAATGATTGACTAGTAAAAAGCTATGGTCCTTGACATCTATACACAAATGTACAGTAAAATAAGCAAGATAAGGTGGGACACCTTAAAGCAAAGAGGAAAAGTTGACCTGACAAGTATTACGAAGATATGACTGGAATTTGGATCCATAAAAAAAAGTGGGCTGAGAGCAGAGAGACTGCACTGCATAATTAATCAGGCCTATACTGGGGAGGCAGGACCATATAGCAATGACACAGCAGCCCCCAAAAGCTTATACAATCTTGGGCTGTTCTGAAAAAGCTTCACTTCCAGGAGAAAGAAGGTAAGAGAACCACTGGACTTGACCTAGTCAAACAGTTTCAATAGGGGAAAAAGAACCTCTATGTTCTCAAATATTTATTAGGAGTTCTCTTTGTGTTGGTAAAGACATGGACATTGTGGGGATGCCTGTCACCTGAGGAATGGCTGAACAAGCTGTGGTAGGATCACGATGGAATACTACTGCACAAGAAGAAACGATGAACTCGATGACCTTAGAAAAATATAGATAAACCTGCACAAAACAACGAAGCACGAGACAAGCAGAACCAAACAAACACTGTATACAGGAACAGCTTTGAGAGGCTAAGTCACTCTGACGATAATGAATGACAAAGTAACTACAAAGGACACATGAAGGAAGATGCCATCTACATCCAGATAAAGAACTGATACATGTATACTGTATGCAATGACTTTACATACTTGTGTGCATGTGGATGTATATACACATACATACTTGTACCTAATGGCAGTCATCTAAGGGTGGGGGGTGGTTTAAAGACAGGGAAAAAAAGAAATTTACCATGATAACTTTATGACATATTTAACCATGTTAAAAGAAATGGCAAACTGCAAGTAACAGATCTGCAGTTTCATATGCAATCATCTTTTATTTTGCTATGTTATGAAAATGCTTGTTTTATTCCATAAATTAGTTTTTAAAAAAACAGTATTGTGTTCAGTTCTGGGCACCGCATTTACAGATAAAAGGAAAACACCCAGAGGAAACAAGAACGGTGAAGAGAAATGAGTTCATGACATGAAGAAAGTTGAAAAAATCGAACTGTTTAACACAATGAAGAAACAACTCCGAGGGTACACAGTAAGAGGAAGATAACCAGAACTCAAATGGACAACTGATGTAAATGGATATGGTGGCACGAAATACCCATATTTGTGATTTCCTCAGTATAAGCAACTCCCAGTATAGAAATTCACTCCACTGATGCAGATCAGCTACTCATTATTTATGGCACTGATCTTAAAAGTGGAGACACATCTTAACCCAGAGGTGGCATGATTAACCAATGAGAAACTGGGGAGAAGAAATGGACACTTTCAGGAACAATTATTGATTTGTCCCCATCACCATCCCCCTTAAGTCTTCACACCACTGGCATTCTGGGATTTCAACATTCACCACAGCCTCAAGGCAGTTAAAACAAACACCCAGACATACACAACTCTGTGAAGGCCAAATTCTCTACAACAACTCCATAAACTCCACCATTTTCCACCCCACACCCTTCTGCCACTTAGTGACTAGAGCAGGTACTCCTCAGCAGCAGCCTCTGTGGTCTGGAGAAGTAGCCTGAGCAAAGCTCCACCACACTCACACTTGTCATTTTTCATTGATAAAGAATGAATAACCCAAGATAAGGAAGCAAGAAAGGCTATGACTACAGTATCTTTCCTCCTGAATGTGTCCCTCTTTCAAACTTTTCTCTCTACTGTAGACACCAACATTCGCCCAGTTATACTTGGTATTCCCAATTCTTCAATTCCCTGTATGTATACCTCAATTTCCCTCAACTTCACAAATCTAATCAGTTGCCAACTCCTTTCGTTTCTACTACCACAACGCCCCTGTACTTGTCCCCTTCCCTATACTCACGCAGCCTATTACAAAAGTCTCCTAAACTGCTCTCCCTGCCTCAAGTGCCTGCCCTCTCTAATCTGTCCTCCACACAGCTGCCAGTTATGTTCCTAAAGCACAGCCTGACCAAGATATTCTCCTATTCCAGTGGCACCCTACTGACTCAAAGTTCATATGTTATCTCATCTCTAGTGAATCGCTTTTAAATTTCTATTTTTGCACAAATTTTCTAATGTCCAAAATTTTTAATACAGCAGTATGAATATTTGAACATGTACGTAATATAAAAGTAAATAAGCATTTGCATACTAGGGTACATTTTTTTTTAACTGATATGAGTACACGAACAAGAGTTTGGAGATAACTGGCTTAGGATACTCAGAAGTTAATGACTTGTACACTTCCATGCATGACAGACAAATCTTGAATCCAGGTTTGCCTAATCACAAGGTCAGTTTTTTATCCACTATGACATACTGGATCTTTTCTAATAAAACTTACCCAAAAATGGAATGAACTAGCTGCCCTGGGAGGTAGTTAATTCCTCCTCAGTAGAAGTCTTTAACCAAAGTCTAAATGACTTGTCAGGTTGTAAAGGGGAACTCTTGTTCAGTTATGGAGTTATATACTAGGTGTACTCTGAAGTCCCTTTCAACTCAGCTTCTGCAACTTTCAGAAAAGCAGAAAAAATTTAGATGATTTAGAGCTGGAAGAGACTTTAAAGATCATACAGTTCAACTCCTTCACTTCACAGAAGAAACTGAGGCCTGCCTTACTAAAGGAAACTATTCGCTCAAGATCACACAGATATTATACATAATAAATGACAATTAAACTCAGGGCCAGTATAATCTTCCTAATCATGTCCCTACTCAACAAGCGTCTTTTTAGCTTCGTATTCCAGGGTTTCTATAATCGAGCTCCATATTACATTTCTACTCTTATTTCTCAGTATCCCATCCAGTGTTTTAAACTGGAATGATCTGTTTTACCTCCATCCATGGGTGCAGTAGATCCCTCACACTAGAAACAGCCTTCTCTTAATTCAGTCTAATATATAAGGAAATCCTTCTCTTTAAGGTCAATTTCAGGTGCCGTGTTTTCTGCCATCTTCCCTGATCCCCTCTTAAATTTCTTAGCCTACCTACCACATTTGATTCTATACATTACCATTCTAGAACTTCTCTTATATAAACTTATTTGTCTGTGTCTATTCTTCGTTGGATTATAATTTCATAACAAGTTTAACTCACTTCTTTGTACATATCAATTTGCAGAATTCAGATTTCATTAAGTTGAACCAAAACATGCATGGTTACAAAATAACAAAATTGAAATCTTAATGGCAGAAAGTAAAAGATCATATGGTTTGGAGGATGAGGGGGAATCCTTAACATATTTACAATGTAGAAAACACAGGAAGAATCATTTTTATAAAAATTGAATTCTGAAATACCATTTTAATGTAGCTTATTCACCTGCACTTTTTCTTTCCTTTTAAGTATTTTAAGTATCTACTAAGACAGTTCTCCCAACAGCCTCTCCTAACCTTCAATGCTTGCCCAACCAAGTTATTTTGCATTTTTTTGTCTTTTCCTAAAAAAGAAACTAAATACCTATTTATTATAAAATCATGCCAATTAAAATAATGTTTTATTTCTCACATCAACATATTTAAGTGAGAATTTAACGAGTACTTCCTTAAATATTTTAAGGAAAGGTCTAAGTTCTTCCAGGGAAGAAAAAAATAACTACAGAAAACAGCCAATGACTTCAACCTAAAAATAACTTACCATACAATGAATATTCTGCTTCTTGGCCTGGGTCACTCTCACTCGACGTTGATGTGAGGCTGGTGGTTAAAGTGTTACTCAGTGACTGACCAACCGACAGAACGGTTGTTGCTGTGGCTACGTTGCTGCTGCTGGTAACGCTAGATGTTGACATTGTCACTGTAGACGTGGTACCAGTTGTAGTCAAATTAGGGAAACTTTGGGCACCCATAAGAGGAGAAGCTATAGACAAAAGGATAGTAAGTTAAAAATAAAAAATATGCCCATGTGTTACAACAGCAACAGACAAAAAGAATTCAATAGCAGGAAAATAACTTTTAGGCCGGCTTAGCAATAAATATAATGGTTGTGAAGATTAGAAGGTAACTCTGAGACCTAACACCAAACCGTTCCATAGTACTATAATTTTCTAAAACTGTAACTCAAAGTGGCTGAATTAAGAGAAACTAAAATAATTAACCTTTCCAAACCATGTTTTCCAAAACAAATTACTTTGACTATTTAGTCACTTCAACTGGAATCAAAGCTTTTTCCCAGCTAAAACTAACTTAATGAAGACCTCAGCAAAATCTGTATTAGAATAACACTGATTCAACGAAGTGTGCCCGACTACTGCCAGTTCTCTTATCAAACTTACCTTAGGAACCAAAGACTGAAGCTTCTTTAGTTTACAACAGGAGTAGCCAGGACTATTTATATTTTTCAAAAAAGCAGCTTTTACATTTTTAAATAAAGTTGGCTGTATAAAAACAGGAGAAGGAATGGATTCAACTCTTGGGCTACAGTTAGCAAGCCCCTGGTTTAGAACACAATTAATTTTAGCCCTTCCATATTAAAAGAAGTCCGCTCAATTACCATTTTGAAATGAAAGCTGTTTTACAACTCAAAAACACTAGAAAGCACTTAGAACTCCAGTTTTTAAAATAAAATAAACATACGTCACTGATTAAAAGGTTCTATTTGACATCCCTTAAGAGAGCTGAGAAAAGCATGGTCTTCCATAAGGAAAAGTTCACTTACTTGCGGTGCTCATCACATGCCTCCCCAGAGTGTTAGTGTTATTATCACTGCTGCTTCGACTCAAATTCATGTTGTTGGTAGCATTGGTTCGTGCTATGTTTGCCACTCTCCTTACAAAGGACTCCAAACTAGAAGTTTCTCTAGAGGATAAGTTAGGAACACTTGCACTGGAGCTCATAGGGGCCCCAGCAGCCAACAAAGAAGTTACTGAGAGTCTGTTACTTGCTGAAGAGCTAAGGGGTCTTTGTGAAGCTGCTTCTTTGTTAGTCAGTTCAGACACCGAGCTAACATCGGGAGAGCTAACACTCACAATCCCCATGGATATGGCACTAGACTCTCCAGCCGTACGGACGGAGCTATCAGGGCCTAACTTCCTTTCAGCATTCTCACTTCCTGTGTCCGCTGTTAAGGTGCTGGTGCTTGCACTGGAGGACGACCCTACTTCAGCTTGAGGCACGCTTTCAGCAGACGAGAGAACAACAATCGGTTCATGGACATCTGTTCCTGAAACTATACTCTGCTCCATTACACTCTCTGATCTCCGCTCCATTTTGGTCGAACCCAAGCTGATGTCGCTGCTACTGGCCACGCTACACACAGAACTGCTGCTTCCTTTTCTACTTGAGGAGCCTGCAGCAGCAGAGGTCTTGTCTGGACAGTTGTTTTTCACCAAGCTGCTCCATGATTGTGTTGTGCCTGAAACAGTGGATGAAACAGGTTTGGGTGATGCCGCTGTATCAGGGTCGTACCCTGGTGCAAGCTTGAGGTCAAATTTTCCTTCTGCGCCCATACGGTAAGAGTTTGAGCCACCGGCATCCCAGGTGACATCAATCCAGCCTGGAAAGGGACAGGAGTTTGTGAGACCCAGCACAAAGCAGACAGGAGCGTGTCAGACAGAAGCTCCACAATATGGGATCAGCTTTGTATCTCTGAGTTACTAGAAGTCATTAAATAACTTTGGTCTGCCAACTAAAATTAAACAGGAGATTTGAAATTCAATTACTTTAAACCTTTGTCTCCATAAGGTTACGAATGCCATCACAAGGCCAGCATTCCTTGGGTCATATGATTCACAGCAGAACAGAAGAATAGGTGCTGGAATTGGAGGGAAACGGGTTCAACTAGCTGTGTAGCTATAAGCAAATTAATGATCTTTCTGAGCTTACATGATCTTAGCTTATGACTACTATGAGAAAAGTGTTTTTATAAAACCATCAAGTACCACAGAAATGTAAACTCTTACAGGTCAACTATTTTAGAAATCTATTCCAAACAAAATTTTTTGGTTCCATTTCAGAAAAAATTGGTAAATTCTTCACTCTACTTTTTTCACTTGTTATTTCATTTTGATCCTACACAAATAAAATAAAAAGGGTAATTTCATTCACAGAGAGGCTTTCTGTTTCATTTTTCTAAGTGAATGCTTATACAAGCACAGAGGAAATTAACAAACCTTTTTTTACTATGCTAAAGAAAATTATACGGTCAGGTGGTCAGTCCCCCTCTGGGAAAACACAACATCAGGAAAATAAAAAAACTGTTGGTTCATGGACAATATTTTGCAAAAACTGAAGATGGCATTAAAATTTTTACCAATCCATGGGGGAATGTTATAAATAAACATTAACTTTTTAAAGTGATGACAATTTTTGTCATTTCAGTCAGATTTTGAAGTGCAAAGATTCATTTAGTGGAGCCTTATTATAAAACAGATTAAGCGCAGAAAACTTCAAAGCCAGTGATTTGGTCTGTAATTATTATATACTGTATTATTCATGGACATGTTAAAATGAATCATAATAAAGAATTATAATCTTTCAATTTGTATTACTATGTACCTGAAAAAGAAACTATTTTAATGTTATAAAGGTAATTAAATTAAAAATCATGAGTTAAACTTTAAACTGATTTGAGAAAGAAAATAGTTTAACAAGCTTAAGATTTATAATCTAAGAAGAAAATGTGTACTACATACTTTCTTTTCCTGAACATAAAAAAAGTTATGGTCATTTTCAAATTTAAAACTACATCACAGGCAGGGAAGTGGCACAGCAGATAGAGAGTCAGACTTGGAATGAGGAAGACTTGGGTTTGAATCCTGCCTCAGACATTATGTCATTCTGGAAAAGTCATTTAATCTGTCTTTGCATTAATTTTCTCATCTGTATAATGGAGAAAATAAAAATAGCACTTGGCACACAAGATTGTTGTAAGGATCAAATGAGAAGACATAAATGCTAGCTATTAATGTTGGTGTAATTATTTCTAACAGTTTCATGTTTTCACCTGTCTCCAACTCAAAAGATATAATCAATATTAAAACAAAACATTTGCCCAGGATCTAGCTATGGAAAAGTATTTTAAAAATTCTAGACCACTTTAAAATAGTTTGAACATTATAAGCAGTAAGACGTAAATACATGGTTGCTTTAAACATTACTGGTCTCCTAGAACATCCCTGATGCTACACTAAATGTAGGCAACTCAATTATCCAATGGAGTTAATTATATGGATTTGAGTACATTCACAGAAAATCTTGACTGGATTTCATCTGCTTTATTTGACTAACATCTTAATTTCCTTTGCACACAGAAGAGCCCTTTGAAATCAACACATCTCTTGCAGAAAAAAGAAGAAATGGGAGAGGTAGAAAATTTTAGAAATACATGCGCTCTGTCCACTTGAGTTCCTCCCCATAGAGGACCAAACTTCATTGAGTTTTAAGTTAATTTTTTGAAACTAAAACCACATTTCCCCATAGAAACATCGTAACAAATAATTCTGAGGCCATTCAACAAAACCTTATCAAACTTACCAATCATAGTACATTATTCGTTATATAGAAAATCACTGATATGTATACTAATGTTTCTATGGAGAAAATACAGAAGTCTAGTTTGAGAGGCCAGACAGCAGGAATAATGATTCTCTCGGGTCTAGGACAGTAGTGGTAGCTCCCATTAAATCTGGGACAAGAGGTCCAATGGAAAACAACGTGAGAGCCTGGTAAAGGGAAGTGAGACAGGGGTGGGAGCGTATGCACCAAGAGCTCCTGCTGGTATAAACTCTAAGTACAACTTCAATCCAACTTCACTGAATTTTTTTCTTCAAAAACCTGAAGAAATGACGTGTCTATTCCTCTTTCTCTATAGACTTTTTAAGTATTTAGATTACTTATGTAATTAGATTTTATTATGTCATCCACTAAATTCAACAAAAGAATACTTTCTTTTGACCTACTAAAAGTACTACGGGGAGAATAGAAAACAGCTTGGTTTCAGTGCTAGATTCTTAAGACTTAAAAAAGGATCCGAACTCATTTTCTTCTACACAATTATCCAGCAATTTTTAACTGTGATTCCATTCCTTGAGTGTGTGGTTCTCTAACACTTGTCTTGTACAAACACTTGACGACTTCTGGATCCTCTCTTCCGTTCCATGAATCAATCTATGCTTTCCTGAACACTCAACAGCTTTTATATTATTCTATAACATTTTGAGATCTTACAGTGCTAGTTTATCTTCAGTGGTTTGGTTTATCATACTTGTTCATTATATTCTTGTCCAACTTATTTTTTCCATGTGAATTTTACTAATCTAATATACATATAACAACTAAACTCAACTAATGATCTGAAATAAACCACTGGTATATTTATTGGTATTTTATTAAATATTTAAGTTATTTTGAAAAAAAACCACTAACATTTTTACTTTATTTGCTCAACCTAACCATGAGTAGGCAATATCATATCATTTGTCATAATCATTGAAACTATTTTTGTATAGCTCTCTTTAATGTATGTTTCATCGAAGTTAATGCCCAAAAGAACTGAAAACTGGGGTGGGAGATACCTATCATTTGGGGAATGGCTGAACAAATTATGGTCTAAGCATATAACACTACTGTGTTATAAGATATGATGAAGGGGACATTTTTAGTGAAACCTAAGAAGACTTGTATGAACTGATAGAGTGAAGTGAGCAGGTTCAAGCAAAAAATTTATAGTAAAATATCAATGCTATAAAAACAACCAACACTGGAACCCTTTATAACTCTGACCAATTTAATGACAAACCATGACTCCAGAGTAACAATGATAAATCATTCTGCCCACCTCCTGACCAAGAGGCTACATATTTAGGGAACATGTATCTTTGGATAATGTCAATGTGGGAATCATTTCACTTGTCAGTGCATTATCTGCTACAAGGCTTATATTTTTAATTTTTATTTCTAGGAGATGAAGGACAAGGGAAAGGAAAGAAATGCTTGCTTATTGAAAGAACTAAAATGCTACTTAAAAAATAATTAAGATTGCAATCTTCTTTAAAAAAAAAAAACAACCACATGCAAAAATGTTAATATTCAATAGATAACGTTAGTGCTGTTATTAAGTATTTTAAGGGGGAAATGTGGGTATGATATGAGTCCCAAGAAAGAACAAGGGCTGAAACTTTTAGAGAGAGAAAATCTGAGGGAAAAGACAATAATTGAGTGAGTGTTCTTATGCAGAAGTGTTCCACTGAAGGCAAACAAAAATGGAAAGGAACATAACTTTAGATGATCCAAAATACCCTATCAAAATATACAAGTTTTTCATATTTGACTTTAAGATAGGATTGAGTTTTCACTGAAAATTAACTCTTACAAATACAACCTCTCTCCCTAGTAACCATTTGATAACTAGCTATTTATTTTATAAACTACAAAAACACCTATCTCATATACAAACACTCTTTAATACAGAGACTGTTGTGTAAAACTGTTATCCATTATCTTAGAGATTCAAAATCCTAACTCTCTATATGCTTCAAACCAGTGGAATCAAGCCCCTTTCCCCTGCACAAGGTACACCTTAACTACTGCTACAAACAAGACTAATCAATCTATCTTGGCTCTTTCCTTGGCAATAAAATTCATTTAAATAACATCTAGGAGAACACCATTTGACCCAGCAATACCGATTCCAGGACTGTATCCCAAAGAGACTATAAAAATGGGAAAGAGTCCCTCCCATACGTACAAAAATATTTATAGCAGCACTCTTTGGGTTGGCCAAGAACTGGAAATCAAGGGGCTGCCTATCAATTGGGGAATGACTGAACAAGTTGTGGTATATGAATGTAATGAAATACTATTGTGCTATAAGAAATGATGAACAGGAAAGACTTATATGAACTGATGCTGAGTGGAAGGAGCAGAACCAGAAGAACTTGGTACATAGCAATAACCACAGTGTGCGAGGAATTTTTCTTGTTGACTTAGACTTAGCTCTTCAAAGCAATGCAAGCACCTAAAAAATTCCCAATGGATTCCTGAGGCAAAATGTCTTCCATATCCAGAGAAATAATTATGGAACTGGATCACAGAATGAAGATCATTTTCTCTTGGGTTATGTTGTTTTGTGGTTTCTCCCATTCATTTTAACTCATCTATGCAACATGACTAAGGCGAAAATGTATTTATAAGAATGTATGTGTAGAACCTATGTAAGATTGCATGCCATCTCTGGGAGGGAGGAGGAACGAGAGGAGGGAGAAAGGGGTGGGGGGTAATCTAAGATATGTGATTGTGGACGGAAAACAGATTAATTAAAATTAATTAAAAAATAACTAGGAGATTAAGCGCTCTCATTCACAGAGGACGTCTGTCAAAACACAAAGTCCTATTTCGGCTTTTTGCGATGATCGGTTTACACGCGTAATTAGCCGATTCCTATTTTAAGGCACACACGCAAGAAAAAAATGGAAAATTCACTTCCTTTTGTTATCTGGCAAGTCTCTACTGAAAACATGTATTCATCATTTCAACGTCTGATAATTCTGATGAGCGTTACTGGACAGAGCACATTAAAACCCACCAAGAGCTGCTTGTGGTCAGAAACAGCAGTCTCTTCATGGAGTAACCTCACCAGCAACACTTGAATATAACACTGAGATAGATTTAAGATAACACTGAACTCTGGAAATGAATGTTAAGGGCAAATAACCAGTGGAAAACTTACTCCATAAATTTAACTCTTGTGAAGATCTTGTGGAGATCTCACAAAGAAAGCTAATGGCAGGAGAAAGATCACTCTTGTTCTTGTGCAAAAGGAAGGTTTTTAAATGCTTTGTAGTACCAAAAAAATGAATAATGCCTGATCTCGGCGAAGTCAGAAAGAAATCTAAAGTGTATTATAAAATAAAAGACAAATGAAATATCACAACTGCTAAGCTAAAGAAAGGTGAAAAACATACCTATAAGTTATGTGCATGACAAAGTAACAGTAAAATTTCAAGTACTTTTACTTATACTATCATAGTGATCACATTTTTAAAAATAACCAATATGCAGAGATAATTTGAGATCTTTAAGTTCCTTACAATCACTAATGCGGTACCTATTTCAATTCTTTGTAAAATAAACCATGGGTGCTATTAGAATCATAAGAATTAAGCGTCATAATCCTGAAAAAAAAATTTGGAATATACCTATTCAGTCTCTAAAATATTGAAATGGAGAGGAAAAAGTGCAAATCAACTCCAAGTTTGGCAAAAAAATACCAATATGGTATTTTTTAAAACCCCATAACTCTCAAATTCACAGGCACCTACTAACCATTATGTAGTTCTCCGGTGACAGTGCCTTCTCCTTGTGGGCTACCATCCTGATCCCTCCATTTCCAATCAATTCCTCGTATTACCCGGGCTCCAGGAACCATGTATTTCAAAACTTGTGACCGTACCAGCCGTCGCTGCCTTCTCAAGTTAGCCTCTGCTTCTTTGGCTGCTTTTCCTAAAAAATGACAATTCCAACGCCGTAACCAACAACGTACATTTGAAAATATTATCAACATGAGAAAAACTTGCTCCATATCATCTATTTACCTAGCTGATCTTCACACACTCCATTCACAGTGCCATAAAGTTCAAATCCAGATAAAGAGAGGTAGTGTGTCTGGCCGCTAGCATTCTTCCCCATTTGTTTGATTCTCACATGCCTCCACCCTTGTTTCTCATCCTTCGGTGGATCAAGAGGCCATGTTGCCGTTGACCTTTTTGAGGGTTGAGAAAAATATTTTAAAATGAATAGTAAAAATTTTAAAATGAACTTCAAAATGTTGCTATTTAATTAATATACTATAAACTCTCATCAAAAATAGGACTGATAAATCACTTAAAAGGGCAGACTTGCTCAGTACACTGAATTCCTGGCAGTGTCAAGAAATATATTTGACAACTCCCTAAAGAAACCAACATGCAAAATTCCTTACCATAATGTCAACCCAGAAAAAAATTTATGACCTCCCAAAATAACAGATTTGACATGCAAAATGCAAATATATGACATTTTATATGAATGTATTTAAATTAACTTCAAAGCCACGGTCAGAATAGTGCCTAGCATATAATAAATGCTTTCAAAAGTTCGTGATCCATCTGAAGGTTCTATGTCTTTAGCATCCAATTTTCTAATATGCAAGTTGAGATTACATGTTAATTAATAAATTCCAAATTTAAACTGCTTTTATAAAATATATTTTCCTAAAAAATTATATGGAAAAATAATACTAAAATACCACATTACAAAGAAACTAATCCTCCAACAAAGGCAATTTTCAACTAACCCTGGTTCATTCAGACTACAATCATCCACATGCGTATACAACGTAGTCCAGTTCTGTCCATCTTTGGATACTTGGAAAACCCAGTTTCTAAGTGCAGATCTTCCGTAACCACGAGCATGGCGTAACGTATATGCTGATGGAATTACCCACAGACCAAGATCGATGGCAAACCAAGCATTCTTATCATCATTGCTATGACAATTAAGTGCTGAACTATCCCGGCTTAAGATGTCTTCTAAGCGGCCGTAAGGGAGGTTTCTTCCTTCTGATGATGTTACTACCACCAATCCATAGGCTGCTGGATTTACCCACTCATATGCAGTTCTAAAGATATAAAATCAAAATATTA
Organism: Bettongia penicillata ogilbyi; assembly: GCA_023548195.1. Lineage (NCBI taxonomy): Eukaryota > Metazoa > Chordata > Mammalia > Diprotodontia > Potoroidae > Bettongia > Bettongia penicillata. The sequence continues at coordinate 12,362,746 of JAJHZJ010000447.1, read as the reverse complement.
AGAAAATGTTAAAGCTGGTTATATAGATTCTTTTTTATTTTTTAAATGAGGAATGGGCAAACTTGTGAGTTAAAATGGAAATGCTATAGGCATCAATATTCATAATTAAGTGTCTTTCAACTTCATTAGATAATTTTAATGTTTTCATCACCTTTTGATGATCAGTTATTAAATGTATCCAAATACACGTGTGTTCATATGCATATGAACAACACAACTGTTAAGACCATGATGACTTCCCTTATTTCCTCCCACTGACAGCTAATCTTGATACCATATAAAGCTACTGATAAAAGGCAAACCTTCAAGCTTACCTCATCTAAACCTTCACTTTACAAAACTCACTTCACTTTTTATATTGTTTGAGAAATGACATTTGCACTGAGGAAAAAAATGAGCCTGAAGAGACCAAGGTTTCACAGATGGGGTCTTTTATAGCCACACATCCAACTTCCAATCTCGGAAAAATAAACAAAAAGGGCTTCAACCACTACTGACCTCTATATTGCTTACAGAGACTTTGGGGGAATGGTTTTTGCATGCAACTCAAGTTTCCCCAATGAAAATTTATGAGAAGAGAAAAAACAAATTTTCTGCAGAAAATCTGCGATAGCAGCATGGTCACAAAAAAATGAGTGTGGCCAACAATATAAGATCCTTTTCAGACTCTCTGTTTTTCCTCACATATCCTAATTACACAAGATTCCACGATAAATCTGACTGCAAAACTTTTCTTGTTCAACAATGACCAGAAAATCAGTAAGGTCCTAAAAGGGAGGGAGACAGGGGGTGAAGGAGAGACCTATCCCCTCTAACTGGATATAGATAGATGAATAAAAAGATAGCCAGAAAGACAAAGAGGAGTTAAATTGAACAAAAATGTATTAAGCAACATGCAATAAAGCTACATGCGATGAACTGCATCAGGCACAGGAGAAAACAAGAAAAAGACAGCCCCTAAACTAAAAGACCTTAACTGTATATTATCCTATTGTAATAAGGAAGAGATTATTTTGGCAGCTTTGAAGATGGATTAGTGAGGGATGAGACTGGGGCATGGGGAATTTTTGGTAAAGGTATAATTTATGGTAAAGACACCATTCTCCTGGAAAATTCCCTTACTGAGGTCTTCAAATGTGATTTTAAATTGGGCAAGTCCCTGAGTGCCTGTTAAAACTGTCATCCCATCATCCAACCCGATGTAGACTGCTTTACGTCGAGTCAGGTCCAAGAGTCCTTTCCAACTTTAAATAAAGTTAAAATTTACATACTACATCTGGTACAGGAGTGATAAGGCATAAATGCAGCGGATCAATTATTGCTGCCAATGAGGGCAGGAAGGCTAGGATGTTCAGGAGAGGTGTCACAAGTACACAGTAAGATGAGCTCATAAATGGGACAGACGGGGAACGCTTACCGTATTACATCTGGAAAACTGCAGCTGTTTTCAGTAACACAAAAGTGATAGCAGACAATAAATTCTTTTCTCTCTTCATGATTCCAATTCCAATCTACAGACGCATTGGAAAAATCTGACAACTAGATTTCATACCAAACTCTCTGCAGGCTTTTTCCCTCAAATGCATTTCTCAAACAATACTGCTTATAAAGGGTGTGAACACATACAATACAAAAACAGAATGAAGGTTCTTTGTCCCTATAACTAAGAGGAAAACTTCCAGAAGTAATATTTTATGGTATTAAGACTGGCTATCGGAGAACATCAAAGCAGATGTGAGGTTGTGAAAATATGAACCAGGAGGCCTCTACACCCTCTTGTTGACCTCATGCAGTGGATTTAATTACCATCCCTTTAGAGATGACTCCCAGTGCAATATATTCACCCCTAGAATTAAATGTCATGTGGACATTTCACACTGTATGTTTCACACAATATCTTACATTTAACACAACTCAAACGAATTATCTTCCTCCACAAACCTTCCCCCTTCCAAACTTCTTCATTTCTGTAAGGCATCACTTTCTCTCAGGTTTGTAACCTTGGCATTACCCTCAACTACTCACTCTCCTTCATCCCGCATAAATAATCACTTGCCAAATATTGCTCTACCTACCCCACAACATCTTTCAATCCAAGTTATTCTCTCTACTTGCAAAGCTTACTTCAGTCCCTCATCACTCCTGCCTAGATCAGGGATTGGCAAAGCTTGAAGTAAAGAGAGGTTTTTACATTTTAAATACGATACATTTTTATTATAAGATACAATAAAATTTTATTTCTGCAGTTAGATGATGCAGTAGATTGAGCGCTGGGTCTGGAGTCAAGAAGACTCATCTTCCTCAGTTCAAATATAGCCTTGGGCACTTACTAGTTGTGTTACTCTGAGCAAGTGAATCCTGTTTGCCTCCGTTTCCTCATTTGTAAAATAAGCTGTAGAAGGAAATGACAAACTACCATAGTGTCTTTGCCAAGAAAACCCCAAATGGGATCATGAAGAACTGGAAAGAACTGAGAAATGACTGAACCAAAAAGACACATGTAAAAAATGAGAACTCTGGCCAAGATGGCTGACAACCCAGAGCACCAAACTCTACCCCCCAAAACCTCAAATGTAACACCCCAAAATATTCAAGTCAACAAAAGTCACTCCAGAGTTTTGCATCACTCTCAGTGACACAGGCTCTCAGCATCCTTCTCTTTCTTTCAGACACAGCACCAAATTTTTCACGAGGCTTTTCCTGACACTGCTTCCCAAATGCCCTTCCTCCAAAACTACCTTGCTTTAACTACTCTGAATATATTTATATTTATTCACCTTATATTTGTACTATATAAATTCACATATATAATTGTCTCCCTCGATAAGAAAAAAAACACTCCTTGCGAGTGGAATTGTTTGACTCTTTGTACCCATGTATTGAGCACCTGGCACAGTGCCTCGTAGATAAGTGCTTAACAAATACTTGTTGAATGATAAACAAATACTAATTACCTTCAGCTTGTTGCCAATGACTACTTACATGCAAATTCACATACTAAAGATAGATAAGAGCTTTACAATCCTAACAGCAAACAGGCTTGTCACAAGAGGAGAGAAAAGCACATGGATAGACTGGGTCTTAAATTGAGATATTCGAATAGCGAAAGAACAGTCCTAGGGAAGAGTTGTAAAGGCACTGAATAGTTGTGATATGCATAGATATTGGTAGAAGTAAGTACACACAACGATGAATCACAGAGCTTTCAAAAGAAGGTTACTATTAGGATATATCAAAAAACAGTTCACTTACTTAGCATTTGTCCCAATCCAGTAAATGATCCCATTTTCATCAAAATCATGCTGGTGCCGGAACACAAAATTTTGCCCTTCTCGTAGTTTCCGAACAAAAACAAAAGACGACCGGTCAAAATCATACCACTGCTTTGCGACCTGAAAACAAGGAACGCAGACCATGTCAACCCCAAGAATTCCATTATCTTGAACTGGACAGAAAAAAAGAAAAGCTTACCATTTTCAAGAGATACTGCTCTAAAGATTCAACTGTTGCTAGGGGTTCCATTTTCAACATTCTTCCAGTTCGATCTATTAAAGATGTTTCCCCAGATGCACGTTCCAAACGAAATCGTAATCTTCTTGTCAATATCTTTTTAAAAAACATACAGGAAAATAATTCAGAAAAGGCCTTGCTAGTTTAGAACTGTGAAATATCATAACATGATCACTTTAATGGAGACAGTTTTTGAAAACCACATCAGCAGCAAAACTGACTTATTTTTAATTAATTCTCAGAACAAGTTGAACTATCAAGGAAAGCACAGTTCACACACAAACTATTAATTGCTCTGAACTGTCACATAATTTCAATAGGATAACGTTTTGATAAAATAATTTAACTTCATGATGGAAATACTGCACAGTGGCTTATTTTCCAACATTCTTGTGTTTTTACAATTAGTAGTTACATGTTAATTTTCCATACAGTTCCCAAACAGAAATATAAAATACATGGTTAAAAACCAATGCCAAATTTCGCTTCAGAACTGTGGTTCACCCATCACTTACAAGTCACCTGCTATGGCAGGCATGTGTGCTACTTAATGGAACTGTCTTCACTGTTAAGACTGTATGTTTCTAGAAAGAAAGGACTCTCTTACTTCTGTATTTATCTTCATCATCAAGGCTAATAATGACATTAACTCTAATTCTATTGTGTTGATAGAGTAGCAAACTGCTTTGTGACAGAAATTCTATCCTTAATGAGTTTTGATAACCTCTTCAATTCCTATACCAGAGATTATACTGCTGTTCTGGATAACTGATCTCACGTAAGGCCTGGCCAAAAGACTGAGAAGGAAGCCTTAAGCAAAGTCAAATAAAAAACTTGTTCTCATTCCTACCTCTAAGTCTATGTGGAATAGCCTACAAGGGAATCATATACTTCTGATGTAATATAACAAGGAATAAGTACAAATTCTCCTTCCCTGTCTAGGTTCCAAACTCTGCTTCAGTAAAAGTACTAGCCTTACTGAAGATAAAATATAATTCTATACGTAAGTCATATGTCTGGGGTTAGGTACTAATGGAGCTACTAATGAAGCAATTATTCATAGTATCCACCCTAGAAAAACCCCTTCCCCAAACCTCTCCTGTGCTAAGCAGTTCAGCACTGAAGATTCACCTCATCTCCAAGGCCTCAGTCTGCTCCTCTCTAAAAATGGATGGACTGAACTAAAGAATCTCTATGAAGTGATTAGAGTAACGACCCCTTAACCCATGAATCATTCTGGCTAGAAGCAATCAATCTCTCTCTCTCTCTCTCTCTCTCTCTCTCTCTCTCTCTCTCCCCCCTCCATGGAGCACATGAGCTGGGGTCTGCTCTCAACTTCAACAACTAAACCATGTGCCTTACAAAGGGGAAGTCATCACCCCTTTCATTCCTCAGTCACTTAACCTTCCTGTGTCCCAGTGTTTTTGAAGGCCAAGAGTAAGAATACATGTAAAAGTCATTTTGAGAAATGCCAAGTGCTACAGAAACATGACAGCAACGTCATTTTGTGCTTCTACGGCACCTCAAGTCATAATTACCGATGCAGAGCTCACTGTCTTTAATACATTTTTAAGAGCTCCGTAAGGACAGGGAACAAATTTTCTTCTTCTTAGTCAGACTAAGCGAATGCTTAACAGTTATCTATTGAAATAAAAAAATGCATCACCATCTTACCTAAATTTACTCTATGTTAAATACATTGGCAGTAAAAACTCAATGTAGTAATAGTAGTAACCATTAGGTACCAAAAGGACAGTGTAAGTAAAAAAAGAAAAAGAACTCAAAAATGCCAGGAGGCGCCATTTACTATCAGAGGCAAGGCTGAGAGGAGGCTTACCCTGAAGTGAGGGAGACACATGATTACGCTCTCTTCAACATATCCAAGTCATTTAAGCTCTTACTTCTAGCAACCAGGACTACTTTTATTTAAATGCATGTGTTAGCATTTTTATATGTATGAACAAAATTTTTTTTAAAAGACTCTAGACGGTATGAAACACTTTACCTATTATTTCATTTTATTCTGACGAGTTTGTTCTTCTTGGGGGGAGTGACTTGCGCAGGGCCACACGCTAGTAAATATCTGAAACCAAATTTGAACTCAGGTCCTCCTGACTCCAGAGTCAGCGTTCTATCCAATGTGCCACCCAGCTGCCCCTCTGACAATTATTTTGTGAAGTATGCATACCAATATTATTGTTCCCATCACACTGGCAAGAAAGCAACACTCAAAGCAGGTAAACAACCTGTCCATCCCCAAGGAGCAAAATGAGGACAGAGGTCAAGCTTAGATGTAAGTTCTCCTTTGTTCTATTACACCACAATGCTTCACTATGAGCGTATGGTAACTGCAAATTCCTCAAATCTTTAAGAGGTGCAAATTAATATGAACCGAATGTACTTGCCACGTCTCCCAAAGGCATGTAAATAATGTCTCCACCCAAATGTATAATTTTCTTCTAAGGAAACAACTTGGGCTCAGTTTCTTACGTAAGACAAGCCATTTTTGCGTACGCCTGTCATCTAAACTCTGATTTGTACTCTTTTCCTTCTGAGACAAGTTACTACCATTTTTGGGCAATATATGACAGGGGAATACTGTAGTGAGAGGTAGCAGACACCAGGCAAGTACAGGTCAGGCACATAGGTATTAGTCATGGATCTCTACAGAGGCAAAGGAACAGATACTGTAAGTGTACCTAAGTGATCATGTGGAAACAAAGAAAAGGAAAACTACTAATGAAGAATAGTCAGGTACACAAGCAACTACTCAATCCATCAAGAATTTATTACACACCTACATCAGGTCCTAATGGAATAAAATAAAACAAAATAATAAAAAAAAAGCCCCTGGCCTCAATGATCTTATGTTCTAATGGGGAAATAGACAAATAAGCAAAAATAATGATGTTTTCCATCTCCTCAGATTAAGAAGTAGGAGTAGCAAGAAGCTTTCCAAAGTTTCTTGTGCTTCAAGTAGATGAGTCTTAAAGGAGATCAACCATTCTACCCAAAAGGACAACAGGGAGCACAACCCAGATTGGACACAAAGCCCCAATTCAGGAATTAAATAGAGCTGACATTAAGTAACACCCAAGAAGACATGAATCCTCCCAAAAATGCAAGTTTAGAGATCTACACAAAGGAGAGAATAGCTATGAGGAGTGACTTAAAGGAAAAATAATGCATTTTCCACAAGGTCTACATGAATATCCAAAAGAAATAAAGCAAAAGATAAAATAAAGTTCCGTAGAAAAGAACTAGAAGAATAAATACCCTCAAAGAGAAGGTAGTAAAGTTGATCCAAGAAATGGGACTCTCAGAAACTAGAATAGATCTTGTCAAAAATTAATTACTTCCTGGGAAAACAGGAAACATTATAACAAAAATCAAGACTGAAAAAAATATAAGAAAACGTAAATACATAATTTCAGCAATAACTGATGTGGGAAACAAACTTAGAGAAAATTTGGAATAACTGGAGAAAATAATAATTAAAGAAAAGGTGGGACACTATTTCAAGAAAGCATAAATGTCAAGTGCCCAAACTTATAAAAACCAGAGGACAAGGACTGAAAGACACCAATTACCTTCTGAAAGAAACCACAAAACAAAAAGTTCTAGGAATTATGTAACTAAAACCCAGAGTTCCCACATTTAAAAAATTCTGCAAGCATCCAGAAAGAAGCAGCTACAGCACAAAGGAACCAGAGTCAGATCACACAGCTTCTACTAAAAATGAGAGATCTTAGAATATAAAAGTCTAAAATGCAAAAGACACAGGCTTATGACAAATAACCCAGTCTGCAAAGTATAATCTTTCAAGAGGAGAGAATATACCTTTGATGGAATAGAAACTAAAAAGGAACTTAAATGCAAACACCACAGTCAAAAGTAACCTAGAAAGGTAAATGTGTCTGGCTCACTGGAAAGGGCTATACTGTAACAGGGGGGAAAGAAACAATTTTCCCTTGGAAAGCTTAATGTATTTAAAGGGCATAAAAGGGAATTAAATACAAAACACATGAGCTCTAAGGATGGACTGGTTCTATTCCAAGTGTTTTTTAGAAAAAAGTTTAAGAGTAAACAGCAAAGTAGTGAGGAAAGGAAGATAAAGAGGTGAAACTTGCTATTTCTCTTGGGGTCTGGCAGAAGGGTACACAAACATAAAGAGGATATCTGAAATATGGTGAAGAAGGCAAGAGGCAGTGCAGGACTAGTCTTTTTTTTTCTTCAAAAAACCATTAGGTCAATAAAATGCAGGCCCGGGAGCTTGACTCTGACTGATGCGAAAAATTATAGAACAGACCATTAAAGAGATAGTTAAAAAACTTCAAAAGGAAGCAAGGATTAAGATAAACCACTATGGTTTCATAAAGAACAAGTTATGTCAAACTAACCTTATTTCCCTTTTTGATAGGGTTACTAAACTGGTAGATTAGTAGAATGTTGTACATTTAAGTTTACTCACATCTTAAAAGAATTCCATAAAATGTCTCATTATTCTTGTGGCATCTATGCAGAAATGTAAACCAGACAATAATGCGAGTCAAACTGCTGGATTCAAAAAGCAGCTGAGGGGCAGAGCCAAGATGGCAGAGTAGAAGTAGGGATCTGCTTGAGCTCTCCCTCCAAACCCCTCAAAAATATCTGTAAAAAATTTCTCTAAACAAACTCTAGAGCAGCAGAAGCCACAAAGTGAAACAGATTTTCAGTCCAAGACAATCTGGAAGGCCAACAGGAAGGGTCTTTGCACCAGGCTTAGAACAGAGCACAGCCCATGCTGCGCTGGCACAGACCCAGGCCTCAGGGCCTGGAATCACTGGCAGTTGCTGTGGCTTCCGAACTTCTCAATCCACAACTGCCAAAGACAGCTTCAAAGATCACTGAGAAAGCTCCCTCACCTGGGTGAGAGGGGAGCATTGGTCTGGGTCTGGCTCTGGCCCTGACCCCAGCCCCAGCCCTAGCCTCATTCCCAGGCCTAGCCCCAGCCCCAGCCCCAGCCCCAGCCCCAGGGCAGTGGTGGCAGCTGCTCCTGCAGCTCAGAGCCTACAGACAAGTGGGGGAATTGAGTAGCTGATCTGGGTCACAGTCCTGAGTGGTGGTCCTGCGGTAAGGAGTGCAGATGTGGTGGAGCTGGTGGTGGCTGTGGAGAAGAAATCTTACTCGCAGTTTCAGGGCAGAAAAGAATGTTTGTAGGTGCTTACAGACAAGAGCTCAGGCCAGAAGAGGGGTAAGCACCTCTCCCTTGATTATAACACTTTGGAGGAACTGAGAACTTACAGGTCACTAGAGATATCTCTGAAAACAGCTGCACAAAACTTCTGAAACTTGGGGTAGTGTACCCTCCACTTAACAAAGAGCTCAAAAGTCAAGTCATTGGTTGGGAAAATGTCCAAAAAGGGAGGAAAAATAAAACTCCAGAAGGTTACTTTCTTTTTGAAAAGGTATTTTCTTCCATCTTTCTGGATGAGGAAGAACAAAGTGTACAACTGGAGGAAGACCAAGGTCAAGGCTCCTCCATCCAACGGTCTCAGGCCATGGAAGAGCTCAAAAAGGATTTTTTAAATCATGTAAGAGAAATAGAGGGAAAATTGGGAAGAGAAATGAGAGTAATGCAAGAAAATTCATGAAAAATGAGTCAATAACTTGCTAAAGGGGACTCAAAAAATGATGAAGAAAATAACACTTTTAAAAATAGACTAAACCAAATGGTAAAAGAGGTCCAAAAAACCAACGAGAAGGCCTTAAAAAGCAGAACTGACCAAATGGAAAAGGAGGTCCAAAAGCTCCCTGAAGAATTAGAATGAAGCAAATGGAAGGTAATGACTTTATGAGAAATCAAAAAATTATTTTAAAAAATGAAAAAATAGAAGACAATGTGAAATATCTCACTAGAAAAACCACTGATCTGGAAAATAGATCCAGGAGAGATAATTTAAAAATCATTGGTCTCCCTAAGAACCATGATTAAAAAAGAGTCTATATATTATTTTACAAGAAATTATCAAGAACTGTTCTGATATTCTAGAATCCACTGATCATCTCCCGAAAGAGACCCCAAAAGGAAAACTTTAGGAATAGTGTAGCCAAATTCCAGAGTTCCCAGAGTAAAGAGAAAACATTACAAGCAGCCAGAAAGAAAGAATTCAAGTATTTGGGGAAATAAAATCAGAATAACTCAGGATTTAGCAGTTTTTACATTAAGGGACTGAAGGGTCTGGAATATAGTATTCCAGAGGTCAAAGGAAGTAGTATTAAATCCAAGAAATCACCTACCCAGCAAAACTGAGTATAATATTTCAAGGACAAAAATGGAATTTCAATAAAATTGAGGACTTTCAAGCATTGTTGTTGAAAAAACTAGAACTAAATAGAAAACCTGATGTTCAAATATCAGAATCAAGAGGAACATGAAAAGGTAAACAGGAAAGAGAAGCTATAAGGCACTCATTAAAGCTGAACTGTTTACACTCCTACATGGAAGGCTGATATATGTAAATCACATGACCTTTCTCAGTGTTAGGGTAGTTGGAGTGTGTGTGTGTGTGTGTGTGTGTGTGTGTATGTGTATATTATATATGTATATATATGTAGGTGTGTGCGCAGAGAGGGACACAAAGGGCACAGGGTGAGCTTAATATGAAGGGAGAACACCTAAAAAATAAAGGTAACTGTTGAGAGGAATGTACTGGTAGAGACAGAAAGGAAGAGGTAATTGTAGCAAATCATCTCACATAAAAGAGAAGTGCTTTTACAATGGAAGGGAAGGAGTGGGGAGATGAAAGGGAATTAAGTGAGCCTTATTCTCATAGGATTTGGCTTAAGGAGGGAATAACACCATTAATTGGGTATGGAAATCTATCTTAGCCTGCAGGAAGACAGGGGGAAAAGGGATAGGAGAGGGAGGATAATAGAAGGGACAGCAGATGGGGGGAAGGGTAATCAGAAGCAAACACTATTATGACTGTTATGAAAGCTTTTTGCATGGCTACACATGTATGACCTATATCAAATTGCTTGTTTTCTCAATGAGGGTGGGTGGAGAGAGAGTAAGGGAGAGACTGCGAAACTCAAAGCTTTAAAAATAAGTATTAAAAATTGTTTTTACATGCAACTGGGAAATAAGATGTACATGCAACGAGACACAGAAATCTATCTTGCCCTACAGGAAAACAGAAGGGAAAGAGACTGGGGGGGAATAGAAGGGAGAAGAAATTGGGGAAAGGGGTGGATGGGGTACATGCTGAATGAGGAGAGATAGGGAGAAAATTGGGAATTCAAAATCTTGTGGAAGTGAATGTTGTAAACTGAAAATAAATAAATTATATGCATATTTTTAAAAAGCAGCAAAGACTCCAGGGGTCCACAGTAACTGTGCATGTGAAAGGTTATCAATGGCAGAGAAATGAGAGACCTTCTTAGCAAAAAGGAACAATGGTCAAAAGGTGCAAGAAGGCAAATTTAGCCTTCATATCAGGAAAAGCCTCCTAACAATTAAAATACCCTAAATGGAATGGGTTATCTTGGGAGGTTGTGGGTTCTTGGTAAAAAGGTATTTTATCTACTTCGATATCTCTGAGCAAAGGGTGGATACCCATTTGTTAGGTATGTTATAGGGGGAATTACTTTTGGTTATGGGTGAAATTAGATGGCTGCTAAAGTTCCTGCCAAATAACTGTGGTATGCAATAAACACTTAAAAGAACTAAATATAGTCTCTTAAAGTACAAAGGGTGATATGGACATGGACAAACTACAAAGGACAGATAAAAGATTCACTGAAGTAAATATAGTAAAGAAGAAAGCAAAGACACATAACTTTAACTGAACTTAAATACAAAGGGACAGTACAAACTCCTAAGCAGAATGCTGAGAGTACTGTGACTAAAGTGCTTTACAAATTATAGAATACTATATAGATGGGAGTTACTGTTATTGTTAGAAGCCATGGATGTGCAGAGACCCATGAAAAACACAAAATATGCAGCCAGATGACAAAAGAATTTTTTCACATGTTTGGATGTGAGAGAGTTTGGGAAAAAAGATGAAGGCTCAACACTTGTGGATATTAGTTTAATGGTGATGTGTAACAAAATGTCAACACTATTCAACTCATACTTTGTGCCAGCCTTCTCCAGTTTGGAAAATAACTTCAAACTGAAGAGAGGATAACAATTACAGTGGAATGGTTTTTTAAGTCTAAAACAGTTGATAAAACAAGAATACATTTAAACTCTTCAAGTAAGTCAACTCTCAGTCCAGACAAATGATACCCTAATGTGCATAAAGAATCTATAGATGAGATTACTGAGCTAATCTCAGAGTTAACAGAGTTAATCTCTGGAAAATCATAAAAAAGGAGAGAGGAAAATAGGAAGTGACAAACTGTTCTTATTTCAAAAAAAGAAACAAAGATGTCAAAAGTAGAATAACAACCCCCAAAAGTAGAGATTATTGAGTAGCTTCAGGGAACAGGAATGAGTTCACTGAGACCAACCTCACTACAACTAAACTAACCTAATTTTCTCCTATGATATAATTCATTACTATGAATTACTAGAAGAATGTCAGACATGGTGATTCAGATTTGAGAAAATCATCCAAACTCTGGCATAACAATCTGACAGGGAAGATAGCAAAATAAGGACTTAGATAGCCAGCTGAACAACCATACCCCAAAAGCAATGGTTAATTAACTGGCACCACCCTATACACTTGTCTCCAGTACAGTGACAGAGGACTCAGAATGATCCTGTCCTACTCAACATGTTTATAAATGACATATCAAAGACTTCAATAAAGCTTATAAAATCTGCAGATGACACAAAGTTGAGAGGGATACCTAATACGATAGAAGGCAGAATAAATAAACTATCTTGAATACTAATATACTGGATAAAAATCAATCAAGTAAAGTGACAGGGAAAATGGAAAATCATAAGACTCTTACACACCTAAAACAGGTAGAAATCCCCTGTAGAGTGCGTGTATGTGTGTGTGTGCACGTGTGTATTTAATGCAGCACACATTTTTAAATATAAACAGAAAAAACTGAAGGCTTAGAGGAGGGTACATACTTCAGGCCTTTAAACTATTAAAAAAACAATAGAAACTACTCCCCAAAAAGTGCATAAAATTCCCTTACTTCATTTGATTAAAAAAAAAACAAACAGTGGGCATCAAGAGCGTAAATCTAATTCTTTTTATCTTTTTTTTGTGTAAAGGAAATTACATTCCTTTGTAAATTTACTGAGGAAATAAAAGTTGAAAGTACTAATACTTAAAGCAATTTACAAAGAGGATTTGCCAACATGAATACTGTCAATCAAACAGAAGGAAAAATAAACCTCTTAACAAAAAGACTGCTTAGCTGTAGACTTTCACCATTTTTAATAGTTTGTGTACTCTCTATGCTTACCTGGAGATTATATGTAGATCCTGGGGTGTCGTACAAATGGAGAGGTAGACGTTCAATAGATTCTAGCACTGCTATTAGCTTCCGAATTAAAGCAACTGCTGGACGACTATAAAGATAAGAGTAATTGTGAAATGCAAGAATTCCAAAATATTGAATAAATGATAAAAAGCACGATCATATTAAAAGATTTATCTCAAAGCTACTATACAATTAGATAAAATAACAGAAACTGAAACAAATGAGTTAATTTATCAAGGAAAGAGTAAAACCCAAATATTCCGGTTTATTATTTATCTACTGAACAAGGACTTCATAATCATGCTGCTCCTCTATATGGTGAAAACTATATTTTATTTTTGGCAAACTTCTGAGGAAGCACAGGCATCTATGCATAATTCAACTTTATTTCTAGTGAACCTAGCTTTAATAATTTGAAGATTTCTGTTGTCAAAAAAAATCCTTCCCTGTCAATCGTTTCCAATGTAAAAGTAACATGTCATTTAAAACTGATTTTGAAGAACATACTTTGTTTAATTCAAAACTTACTAAGCATTTACTTACAAGGCATATTTGATGTTGAGGAATCCTTTATTTCAAAGTAAAGAATATACACGTTACATCCCAAGATGGCTAGGTTGCTCTAGATAAAATAACCCTCCTTTTTACATAAGAAAATTCACAGCAATTAAGTGGCCTGCCCCTAGATCATATGGCTAGAAAGTGCCTTTCAGACAGCAGAACACGAATTCCCCAACTCTACCAGACTTCCTTTTTCATACAAACTCACAGAACAAGGTACCTAAATTAGGTTTCATTCAATCATTCACTGACGGCAAGTAATATACACGGAACTGTTTAAGTTGCTACATTATTCTGTGTAAGCATTTAATAAAAAGGTGGCTCTTACCTTTCATCATCTTCATTTTCGCTGAAGGCTGTCTTGAAAACATTGATCCTCTCGACCAGCTGACTACAATCTTGTTTCACTTCTAAATCCACGCTCTAAAAGAAAAACAATCTTATCATATAATAAACTGTAAACAGTATTCTTTCCTCATTGGGATAGTGATAATATTCACATTTGCACAAAATGTTTTTTTTTTACTAGAAAAATTATTCTATTTTAAGATAAAAATTGGACGTACTTAAAGTAAGCCACCAATATTTTTCTATTATGTAAAGGTCTCCAATGAAATTCTGTATAAGGCAGTTCTGACTACACCTATAATACTAAACTGCTCATCACCAAGAAAGGATAAAGAAACTAAGGGCTAATTATATTTCAGAGAAATGGAAAACACCGATCAACTAGCTATACATCATTTTGTCAGATACAAAAATCATCATGAATTTCCTTTATGTAAATCCATAAGCTGATTTTGAGGGACATAGTAAATGAAAATCATCAGCAGTTACCTTAATAAGTGCTTGAAATTTACTAAGGTAAGTGCTAATGGATTTCATTTACCTTTGTCACTACATGTAATAAATCAATAAATTAGATGAAATTCTAGATTAAATGATTCTTTTCAAATATTCCAATGATTAGAAAAAGGGGGGAAAAATGGAGATTCATTAAAACTGAACAAATAAAGAATGGTCAATAAATTCATTATTGAATTTTTTTACTCAACTTTTTAAAATCAGATATTACATGGTTTATACCAAGTACTTTTAATATTTTAGTTTCTGAAGAGGTGCTGACAAAATAAAGTTTTTAATGCAGAGAATGAAAATTTAAATACAATACTAGGTGATTCCATTTATTATAGTCTATTTTTCCACTTATGCTCAAGAACAGACTTACATTATTCAAAACTGTAAGAAGTGCTTGCACCAAACCACTACTGCACATTTCATATGGTGAAATAGTGTTTTCATCCTTCAAGAGTACAATTAAGTTTTCCAAAGCGGTCTTCATTAAATCTCTCCAAGTATTCTCACTCTCAATGCACTAAAGAGAAAACACAGAAGGTAAAAGAATATAATAAGCAAAAGCCAAGTTCCTATTTTAATTCAAACATTATCAGCCTTGGTAATAAATGAATTTCTCTATTATATGCCAATTCTTTTCATACTTCACTGAAAACAAAGACTGAGGGGAAAAATTTTACCTCGGCACCTTTACAAAGTTTGTTGATTTGACATAAGAATCTAAACATTTTAAACTATTGGTGGATCTGTGAATTGACTCTTTTCTAAAAATCTGGAAATTATAAAAAACAATTTGAAATTATACTCAAAACGCTCTCTTAAAATAGTGATGTTGAAAATAGACTAAATTCCTACAAGCTTATAACACAAAGAGACCAAACAAAGAGAGAAAAAAAAAAGTCTGTGCACAAAATAGTTATATCAAAGAACTGATAACCAAGGAGGGCCTGTCACACAGGGAATGGACAAAGAAGGTGAAAAATTATCGTAGCACAAGAAATGACAGATTTAGACAAAAACCAGGGAAAACTTCTAAGAACTAGTACAAAGAAAAGGGAATAAAAGGAGACATCTACAGAATGACTAAAACAATGTAAAAGAAAACCACTGTGGGAAACTTCAGAACTCTCATCCAGGAGAACTCCTGCAAAAGTTGGTGTTAAAGTTGCTGTTACAGACACCAAATGAGACAATTTCAGACACTCAGTCTGAGGTTATGTTTTGCTTGAACACTTAATCATTAGAAGGCAGAGCCTTTAATTTGGAGAGGGGGAAGAGAGTTGGGGAGAAAGGAGTGATAACAGGTACCCAAAAGTACGAGAGAAGGAAGCAAGCTAAGGAGGAAACACCGACAGCAGAAGGCTCTGAAGGTGACACTGTAAGTGATGGAAGCTCTCAGTCTCACACGCAGTCCTCTTTCCTGTTCTTCGTTCAACATTCCCCTGTATTATCGATGTTTGTTAAGTTCAGGAGGAAAGAAGCCAAGCTTTTGTTAAAATGAATTAGTAACTAAACTCACTTGTCTGTTTGTGTGCAGCTCCCAGGAGGATTCTAATTGAGTCGCTATGTTTCTGAGTGTTACCACTACGCCCCGAGGCATGCTTTCAACAGCTTTAAAGTGATCATCATACAAGTCTCTGGCCATAGTTCGTACCTACCAAAAAAAAAAAAATACCAAACTATTTTTATATCCCATTTAATAAATCTACCTGACTTTTCCTTTACTCTTCATAAAGTATGAGAGCTTTAATACAGTCATGGAAAACTTGAGGTTTTTTCAATCAGCTTAAAATAAAATTCCATCACTTCTTACTCATACATGTCAAATTCCTAACCTAACCATAATGAGTATCACCAGACTAACAATATGAAATTAGGCAAAAATCACTGCTGTAGTTAATATTTTTTAATTATTAAGATTCCACGGACTTCTGTAAACAAAACAGAAATTTATCAACTGGTGAACAGCAAAAAAACTGATAGATGAATGTAATGGAATACTACCAGATGGTGCATATAAAGAGAAATGAAAAGACTTCTATGAACTGAAGCAAAATGAAACAAGCACAACCAGGAAAGCAATATATATTCAGTAATTACAACAATGGAAATCGAAAGTCTGCCACCGCCACCAACAAAACTGAAAGTGTAAAGACCAAGGTTGGTTTCAAAGAACAACTTATGAGAAGGCATTTCCTCCCCTTTCTACAGAGGTGGGAGGCTACAGCTATAGAACACACATAGAATGTCTGACTTAGATGATGTATTCAGTTTTCATTTTTTTCCTCTTTTGTGTTTTTAATAATAGATGGCTCTCAAAAAGGGAGGAAAGAGATGAAAAGGTGATATAAACAAAAACACCAACAAGAACTAAAAAATGTCTTCAAAGTTTCCATGACCATATTTCTGGCAGGATTTAGGTTTAATTTGTATCTTACTGCTATGTATAACTTCTGGACATACTGAAGTTTTAGGAGGTGATTTCTTCTCAAACAAAATAAAAACAATTTGGAGGAGAAAAAAAAAGTTAGCTCACCAAAAATACCACAGATTCCAAAGCAAACCTAAGATAGGATGTTTTCTAAGAATCATTCTGCAATAAAAATGTCTACGATGCAAACCATGGTTTGCAATTCATTAAACCATGCAGAATCAACATTTATTACAACCGAAAATAATATACACATATAATATACAAATGTTAAGGAGAAAAAAATTTATCCATTTTTCCCTCTCCCAACTACCACTAATCACATTTTTTAAACTATCTTGCTACATATCAACAAAAGACCGTGAAAGATACAGTATAATACATCACAAAGAGTATCATATCATAAATCTGAAATAAAGAGTTAAAATAAATTGTCAAAGTGCTATGTTACTACATAAATTTGTCTCAAAGGGTCATCATTTTCACAAAACACATTACTGCTTAATAATGAAACTGTTAATGTGTTCATGTGTATGCACTGGCATCCACACACATACATACACATTTAATTTGGCTAGCATTTCAAGTTCTAGAAAAATGTGTTAAAATATATGTTATAAAAAAAAGTCCCTTTTGGAATATGGCCATCTAAAATATAGAGATATCATTCTCATAGAAAGATCTGTTGCATCCCAAAGTAGAAGAAATTTTAGCCATGATGCAGTTGTAAGAGCTATAATGACATAAAATATAGAAGTAAAATATTTTGTATAAATCCAAATTACTTTCCTGCTCATTTCTATTATGCAGGAATTACAGGATCATATTCACACCAGGAACTGTGACAAGAAACAAATTTTTTTTTTAAATAATGCCCATTAAAATAAATTATTATCCCTAGTGCCAAAACCTAAAAAAATATCTTCCTCCAAAAAAATCTCTGTCTTAAAACTAAACTTTTTGCTGCATTGTGGTTTTTTATCACCACTATAAGAAATAAAATGAAAATATGCTATTTGGCACTTAAAACATGGATATATATTTAGAATTAAGAAATTCAGTTAGAAATCAGAAGAAAATTAAATGAAACTAGTAAACTTAGAAAGGAGAAAATAGCAAGAATTATATTATAAAATTTGATCTGTTCAAACCTTGCAGCTGAAAACTTTATTAGGAATAATTTTAACACAATTCAGAAGAAAAAAAAAATTCCTTGAAAAATACCTTTTGCTTGGTTTTCTCTAATTTAGATTTCAATTTTCTTCCTCTTTTGCCAGTCCAGCCAGTGACAAATTCTGACCCTACAAAAAATATACAATATCAACATATGAAATATGCAAAGTGTTAGATAAATTCTTACCTATTAAAAATTTAAGTACATATATACTTACCCAAAGATGTTTCAGCTGTAAATGAATGCTTAGTTCCTCTATTAGATTCAAAGACAAAACCAGGGAGATCTTCTTTCAATATTGTAGCCTGCTGTCCATCTGAATTATGAATAGCAATTTCTCCTTCTTTTAAACAAGTAAGTGACCAATTGCCTACAGTAAGTTTAGTGGGTCCTGGAACTGAAAGTATAGGTTGACTTGAAGTAGATGGCTTCACTTGACTTCGGGCTCTTTGTAACTTCTCTAAGAATTCACTTCTGCTTTCTGTAAAGGAAAGAAAAGGGGTTATGTTTAATGCTTCCTTCCTTTCAAAGCTTTGTCTTTCCTTAAAAGCTATTTCCAAAATAAAAGAATTCCTTTTTCATGTGAACATTTTCATTGTCAAAACTATCAGACAAAGAACATCTGTGTGATTAAATTTTGTAAAATCAATCTGAGAAGAGCCTCTCAGATAAAATAACGGAATCAAATTGTTGGGAGGACCAGACAGAGAACTGCCCTTCCGATGAATGTATTGAGGCCTTTTTCGAAGGCAAAGCAATTACTGAGGTAGCGATGACTAAGGAACAAATATGCATAAAATTGTTTTCGTTCTTTCAAAGGTTACAAAAAAGAACTAAATAACTGATACAGAGTATGGGAAGTTTATATACGCCAAGTTAGAAGCATACACTTCATATCATTAGTGATGAGCTAGTACTTATGAGGAAACTGATGCCACAGAAAAAGTTTCAGGAGAAGAAGGCAACAATGAAAGGATGAAAATGGAAAAGGGGAAGAAGCTGAACATGGGAGTCAGAGTCGGAGGTCATGAGGAGCACAAGAAAAGCTGTTATGGGGACAGAGCGCCCTCATGAGGCTCAGTCAGCTGAGAGGGCCGCCGGAAGCACCCTGCTGTGGAGACACAGCTACTTGGGCTCAGCACTCTAACATCATCTAGAGAGGGCTGGCTCTGCTGCCCTCACGGCTATGAAAGGAAGGAATACAAGTGGAAAGACAGGATCTACATTAGCTTGGCTGTGGAAAACAAGATCAACTTTGTGGAGAACTGACAGTCCAACGTAAAATCTCCTGTTACTTGAAGAGCTGGGGCAGGCAAGAGAGGCAGAGTCAACCTGAGTTCACTTAATGTAACCTACCCACAAAGACAGAAAATACACCAGAACAAATCCTAATGGGGAAATCCAAGAAAAAACAGGGAGTCATTTTTCCAGGCCAAGTAGGTCTAAGAAGACAGAGAGGCCAGGTGTGGACAGGAGATCACACGAAGACCGAAAACAGACTGAGAAGTGGAGGCAAGAAGAGGTCATGAGGATTTAACTATTGTGCGAGGTTGGAACGGACACTGGGGCCAGCTCAAAATTTTAAGTGTGAGAATTTATCTCAGAAATAGGCAAATGCTACAAAAATCAGCTTGATTTATTTTATTTCTTGTCAGAATGAGGGGAGAAAATGTTAATAATTAAAACTTAAACATGTGATGAGCTCATTTTTTTTTTCAGAGAGATAGCTGTTAAATATTTACTAGCACATCCCTGCTCATGATCCAGCTCCAGGGGGAAATCATGAAGGTACATGTGGTCAGGGGCAGAAAGGAGGGGGTGATAACGGGAGGACAGATTAAGGGAAGCAGTGATCAGAAGCAAAACAGTTAAAAAAAAAAAAGGACAAATAGAAGAGAATTTACAGGCTGGAGAGAAATACAGAGGTAGCAATCAACACCGTGAATGCAGATGAGATGAACACACCCAGAAAAGGGAAAGGAACAGCAAGAGGCCAAGAAACCAGAATCTCGTAATACGTTGTTTACAAGTAACATGCTGAAACAGGAGACACACAGAGCTAAAACAAAGGGCTGGGGCAGAGTCTATCATGCTTTAGCTGATGTGACAAAGGGAAGGTTAACGACCATGATCTTAGAAAAAGCAACAGCAAAAATATACCTAATTAAGAGATAAACAGAAAAACTATATTTTGCTTAAAAGTATTACAGAAAATGAATTAATATACTGAACGCCTATGCAGCAAATGTAGTTAGCAACTGAATTCCTAAAAGAAAACTATTAAAGGAACTGTATAACAACTGAGTTTTCATTTTTTTTTTCTTTCCTTTCCCTCCTTCCTCCCCACTCCCCCCTCCCTCCCTAAGACAGCATATAATTCTATATAGGTTCTACATGTACATTCCTCTTTAAATACATTTTCAACATAGTCATGTTGTATAGAAGAATGAAAACAAATGGGAGAAATATAACAAATCAAAATGTAATATAAAAGAAAATGATCTGTTTCATTTTGCGATCCAATTCCATAGTTCGTTCTCTGAAAGTAGAAGGCATTTTGCCTTAAAAGACCATTGGGAATTTTTTAGGTCCTTGCACTGCTATTAAGTCTACCAGAAAATTCCTCACACCCTGTGGTTGTTGCTGTGTACAATGACCTGGTTCTGCTCCTTTCACTCAGCATCGGATCACATAAATCTTTCCAGGCCTCTCTGAAGTGTTCCTGTTCATCATTTCTCACAGACACAATAGTATTCCATTACATTCATGTATCACAAAACTTGTTCAGCCATTCCCCAATTTATAGGCATCCCCTCAATGTCCAGTTTTTGGCCACCACAAAGAGAGCTGCTATAAATATTTCTGTACATGTGGGATCCCTTCCCATTTTTATGATCGCTTGGGGATACAGTCCTAAAACGATATTGCTGGGTCAAAATAACTAAGTCTTTAAAGGAAAAGTTGATTGAGTTACAGGGGAAAAAAGGTTGCAAAAATTCTATTACCAGGTAACTTCAATTCTTCTCTCAGACAGATTTTACCAAAATTTAAACAAAAAAGAAATGAAAGACCTGAATAGAAGTTAAGAAAACTTAGATATGATCACCAGAGAATAATACATGGGAATACAAAGTATACCTATTTCTCAACTGCATATTCACAAAAAATAACCACATTAGAGCATAGAAACATAAAAAACAAATGCAGAAAAGCATAAATATTAAACATATCTTTTATGGGTAATAATGAAGTAAAAATTTTATTCAAAAAGGGCTTTCTGAAGCAAAGATTAAATAGACCAAATAATTGTAATCTTAAAGAATAAGTGTGTCTAAGAACAAGTCGTTAAAACAATTTCATTAAAGACAAAGACAACAACGAGGCAAAGTGCCAAAATTCAGGGGCACATTCAAAGCAGTATTTTGGGAAAATTTTCTCTCTTGAAATTGTTTTATCAATAAAAAAGAGAGAAAAGAATGTATCAAAAGATGGCAATGTGACTAAAAAACTAGAAAAGCAGCTAAGTAATCTTCTCTCCCTTCCAACCTGCAAATAAACATCAAAACAGAAATCCTCAAAATCAAGACAGGTTAACAAAACTGAAGGAAAACCCACTAAATTAATAAAGCCTGGAGCTAACTTTTGACAAAAAGCAGTCACACAACTAAATCATTATTTAACTTAATCTTTAAAAAAGAGAAAACCAAATTACGTGTTTCAAAAATGAAAAGGATGGCAAGATGGTGGAGTAGAAAGATTCACATATGCTAGCTCCAAACCCACAGCCCATAAATTACCTGTAAAGAGGAACCCCCAACAAATTCTGGAGCAGCGGAAGCCACACAACAACAGAGTGGATGAGATTTCTGTTCCAGAGAGCCCTGAAAAGCCGACACCAAAGGTCTATCGCACACCGTACCTGGAGCAGAGAGCCCAGCCCTGCCTTGGCCACACAGCACTGAGAGAAGCAGATCCTAGCAGGCTTCAGGGATGCAATCTCTGGTGGCCGTGAAGGTCCCTCCACCCACAAGCGCTACAGGTCAGTGAGAGACCCTATCTGGCTGGCCGAGAGGGCAGCGGGGTGTCTCCATAACTCAGGCCTCCTCGGGAGGCAGCAGCAGAGGCAGGAGCAGACCGGAGCTAGCAAAGAGGGCAGGAGCTCGGATCCATTGTTGAAGATATCCACATAAACCCCCTGAGGGAACTGAGCCTGGGCAGCGGCCCTGCCCCCACCTGAGAACCTGAATTTAATCTCACACTGAATAGCAGCCCTGCTCCTGCTGAAAGCCCTGAGGCTGGGGAGCAGCATTTGAATCTCAGACCCCAAGCACCAGCTGGGCAGATCTAGGCTGGGGTGAAGAGGAATCTCAGAAGTCAAGTAACTGGCTGGGAAAATGCCCAGAAAAGGGAAAAAAAAATAAGACAATAGAAGGTTACTTTCTTGGGGAACAGATGTTTCCTCCTTTCCTTTCTGATGAGGAAGAACGATGCTTACCATCAGGTAAAGACATAGAGGTCAAGGCCTCTGTATCCCAAACATCCAAAATAGGTATTCAATGAACTCAGACCTTGGAAGAGCTCAAAAAAGATTTTGAAAAGCAAGTTAGACAGGTGGAGGAAAAACTGGGAAGAGAAATGAGATGCAAGAAAAGCATGAAAAATGGTCAATACCTTGGTAAAGGAGACCCAAAAAAATGCTGAAGAAAATAACACCTTGAAAAATAGGCTCACTCAATTGACAAGAGGTTCAAAAAGCCAATGAGGAGAAGAATGCTTTCAAAAGCAGAATTAGCCAAATGGAAAAGGAGGTTCAAAAGCTCACTGAAGAGAATAGTTCTCTCAAAATTAGAATGGAACAGATGGAGGCTAATGACTTTCTGAGAAACCAAGAAATCACAAAACAAAACCAAAAGAATGAAAAAATGGAAGAGAATGTGAAATATCTCATGGGAAAAACAACTGACCAGGAAAATAGATCCAGGAGAGACAATTTAAAAATTATGGGACTACCTGAAAGTCATGATCAAAAAAAGAGCCTAGACATCATCTTTCATGAAATTATCAAGGAAAACTGCCCTGAGATTCTACAACCAGAGGGCAAAATAAATATTGAAGGAATACATCGATCACCATCTGAAAGAGATCCAAAAAGAGAAACTCCTAGGAACATTGTGGCCAAATTCCAGAGCTCCCAAGTCAAGGAGAAAATATTGCAAGAAGCTAGAAAGAAACAATCCCAGTATTGTGGAAATACAATCAGGATAACCCAAGATCTAGCAGCTTCTACATTAAGGGATCGAAGGGCGTGGAACAGGATATTCCAGAAGGCAAAGGAACTAGGACTCAAACCAAGAATCACCTACCCAGCAAAACTGAGTATAATACTTCAGGGGAAAATACGGTCTTTCAATGAAACAGAGGACTTTCAAGCATTCTTGATGAAAAGACCTGAGCTGAAAAGAAAATTTGACTTTCAAACACAAGAATGAGAAGAAGCATGAAAAAGTAAACAGCAAAGAGAAGTCATAAGGGACTTACTAAGGTTGAACTGTTTACATTCCTCATGGAAAGACAATATTTGTAACTCTTGAAACTTTTCAGTATCTGGGTAGTTGGTGGGACCACACACACACACTTACACACATGTACGCACACACAGAGACAGAGAGCACAGAGTGAATTGAATAGGATGGGATCATATCTTTAAAAAATGAAGCGGTGAGAGAGAAATGTATTGGGAGGAGAGAGGGAGAAATGGAATGGGGCAAATTATCTCTCATAGAAGAGGCAAGCAGGGGACTTTTTAGTGGAGGGAAAAAGAGGAGAGCTAAGAGAAAAACATGAAGTTTACTCTCATCACATTCAACTCAAGGAAGGAATAAAATGCACACTCATTTTGGTATGAAAACCTGTCTTACAATACAGGAAAGTGGGGGAGAAGGAGATAAGCAAGGGGGGGGATGATGGAAGGGAGGGCAAAGGGAGGAGGGAGCAATTTGAAGTTAACACTCAGGGAGGGACAGGATCAAAAGACAGAATAGAAACAATGGGGGGCAGGATAGGATGGAGGGAAACACAGTTAGTCTTACACAGCACGACTATTCTCAAAGTCATTTGCAAAACTACACAGATATGGCCTATCTATGAATTGCCTGCCTTCCCAAAGGGAATGGGTGGGGAGGGAGGGATGGGGAGAATTTGGAACTCAAAGTTTTAGGAACAACTGTTGAGTATTGTTCTTGCTACTAGGAAATAAGAAATCCAGGTAATGGGGAATAGAAAGTCATCTGGCCCTACAGGACAAAAGAGAAGATGGGGACAAGAGAAGGGAGAGATGATAGAAAAGAGGGCAGATTGGTGATAGGGAAAATTAGAATGCTCAGTGTGTTGGAGTAGGGGGAGGGCACAAATGGGGAGAAAATTTGGAACCCAAAATTTTGTGAAAGTGAATGTAAAAAGTTAAATAAATAAATTTATAAAAACTTGCAAAAAAAAAAAAAAAAGGATGAACTCACAACCCATAAGAAGTGAAAGAAATTATTAGAAATACCAATAAAACTGACAATCTAGTTGAAATGCATAAATATTTACAGAAAATATATATATATATATATATATATATATATATATATATATATATATATATATATATATATATCTGGATAACATATCCAGATCAACAAAACAGGTAATAAGAGACTAAAATAATCCAATCTTTGCAAAAGAAACTTAACAAGTCATATATGATCTCTCCCTACAAAAAAATCCACCAAGCACAGATGGATTTTTGGGAGAATTCTATTAAGCATTTAAAGGACAATAAATTACAATAAATTGTCTCAAAAATAGTAAAAGAAAGGTTTTTGTCAAATTCTTCCTATGACACAAATGTAGTCTTGATACCTAACCAAGTAGTCAAAACAGAGAAAGAAAACTATAGACCAATAACACTAGTAAATACTGATGTAAAAAGCTTAATAAAATATTAGCAAGAAAACTACACCAAGACAACACAAAAATTATACACCATAACTTGGATGGATTTATACCAGGAATGTAAGACTGGTTCATTAATAGGAAAGTTGCAAACAAAATTGAGTAGGTTAGTAATAAGAAGAATAAAAATCTGTGATTTATACCTGTAGATAAAGAACAAGATTTTAACAAAATACAACATTTCTATTTAAAAAAACAAGTTAGAAAACATAGAAATAGATGGAACTTTCTTCAATATAACAAGCAGTAATTTATCTGAAACAAATTCCCATCCATAACAGGAAGAAACTAGAGAGAAGCCTTTCCAATAAGATAACTGGGGGAAGAGCAAAGCGTTTATTACCATTACTTGTTAATATCATGTTAGAAATGCCAGCTATAGCAAAAAAAAGGACCAAAAAAAAAATTGAAGGAATACTAAGTCTACGTGGAGAGGAAATAAAATTATTACTTTTGGCAAAAGATATGATGATTTACACGCGGTGCTCTGGAGTCTACTAAAAAACCAATTCAGAGAATTAATATTCTTTTAGCAAAGTTTCAATATATAAAATAAACTCATACAAATCATGAGCAAGTCTTTAAATTCTTTATGCTAAAAAAATGAAACAGGAAGAAAGAGAAATTCCATTTAAAATGACTACAAACAGTATAAAATATTTGGGACTATACCTGCCAAGAAATACACAGGAATCATGAATACACAATTACAAAGCACTTTTCACACAGAGAGACATAACTGGAAAAATATTAATTGCTCATACTAAAAATGATAACTAAATAAATTTACTTATTCAGCACTATAGCAAACTATCAAAGGATTATTACATAGAAGTAAAAAAAAAAAAAGCAAAAATTCATCCTGAAGAAGACAAGGGCATCAATGAAATAAAGTGGGAAAGAAAGGAGCCAAGCAGCACCAGATCTCCGGCCACATTGAAGCCACAGAGAAGGCAATGATTATTGAAAACCATTTGGTGCGAGGTTAAGAACAGAGAGGGTGATCAGTGCAATAGACACAACACACTGAAGCACAGAAGCACACAAGGCTGGAGTTGGAGGAACCGAAAGGTCTCACTATTTAACAAAAACGGATGGGAAAATTACCAAGAAAGTCTGCAGAAACTAGGCAAAGACAATCATCTTGTACCATGTATGAAGAGAAGCTGCAAACAGGTAGAAAGTGTAATATCAAAGAACATCATGGAAAATAGTAGCATGGAAAAAATTATGGGTCAGATCTATGAAGGGAGAAGAGCCTATGACCAAAAGAAGACACAGAGAGGATCACAGAATGTAAAAAGGACAATTGTGATTACAAAAAAATTAGGAAAAAAAAACCAAAGTTCAATTAGAAGAGAAGCAAGATAATCTGGGAAAAATCTTTCTAGCAAGTTTCTGTGATAAAGACCTCATTACTAAAATACACATGTATAACTACATATATATATATATATATATATATATGTATATATATATATATATAAATCTCTATATGCACACACACACGTATGGAATTTTTTCAAATTTATGAGCCATCCTCCAGTTGATAATCAAAGAATATGAATAGTCAGATTTCAAAGAAAAAAATGCAAGCTACCAATAGCCATATGAAAAAATGTTTTGAAATTCACTAATAATAAGAGAAATATAAATTAAAACAACACCAAGGTACCACCTCACACAGACTAGACTGGCAAAACTGACAAAAAAGGAAATGTAAAATGCTGGAAGGGCAACAGGAAAATAAGTACATTAAAAAACATTTAATGCTGTTCCAGGCATCCTGGAAAGCACTTTTATTTTTATTTGTTTTTAATTTATTTATTTAACTTTTTACATTCATTTTCACAAAATTTTGGGTTCCAAATTTTTTTTCCCCTTTTATCCCCTCCCCCCACCCCAATACCCCAAGCAATCTAATTTTCCCTATCTCCAATCTGCCCTCTCTTCTGTCCTCCCTCCCTTCTCTTGTCTCCATCTTCTCTTTTCTCCTGTAGGGCCAGATGACTTTCTATTCCTCATTAACTGTATGTCTTCTTTTCTAGTAGCAACACAAAACTAAACAGTTGTTCCTAAAACTTTTAGTTCCAAATTCTCCCCATCCCTCCCTCCCCACCCATTCCCTTTGGGAAGGCAGGCAATTCAATATGGAACCTATCTGTGTAGTTTTGCAAATGACTTCCCTGATAGTCGTGTTGTGTAAGACTAACTGAATTACCCTCCATCCTACCCTGCCCCTCATTGTTTCTCTTCTGTCTTTTGATCCTGTCCCTCCCCAAGTGTTGACTTCAAATTGCTCCCTCCTCCCTTTGCCCTCCCTTCCATCATCCCCCCCCTTGCTTATCTCCTTCTCCCCCACTTTCCTATACTGTAAGATAGGTTTTCATACCAAAATGAGTGTGCATTTTATTCCTTCCTTTAGTCAAATGTGATGAGGGTAAACTTCTTGGCTTTTTTTTTTTCTCATCTCTCCTCTTTTTCCCTCCACTAAAAAGTCTCCTACTTGCCTCTTAAATGACATATAATTATCCCATTCCATTTCACCCTCTTTCCTCCCACTACATTTCTCTCTCAGCATTTACCTTAATTTCTTTTAAGATATGGTCCCATCCTATTCAATTCAATCTGTGCTCTGTCTCTGTATGTGTGTGCATGTGTGTATGTGTGTGTGCGTGCATGTGTGTACATGTGTGTGTGTGATCCCACCAACTACCCAGATACTGAAAAGTTTTAAGAGTTACAAATATTGTCTTTCCATGTAGGAATGTAAACAGTTCACTTTTGGTAAGTCCCTTAAGACTTCTCTTTGCTGTTTACTTTTTCATGCTTCTTCTCATTCTTGTGTTTGAAAGTCAAATTTTCTTTTCAGCTCAGGTCTTTTCATCAAGAATGATTGAAAGTCCTCTGTTTCATTGAAAGACCATATTTTCCCCTGAAGTATTATACTCAGTTTAGCTGGGTAGGTGATTCTTGGTTTGAGTCCTAGTTCCTTTGCCTTCTGGAATATCCTATTCCACGCCCTTTGATCCCTTAATGTAGAAGCTGCTAGATCTTGAGTTATCCTGATTGTATTTCCACAGTACTGGAATTGTTTCTTTCTAGCTGCTTGCAAGATTTTCTCTTTGACCTGGGAGTTCTGGAATTTGGCCACAATGTTCCTAGGAGTTTCTCTTTTTTGGATCTCTTTCAGGTGGTGATCAATGGATTCTTTCAATGCTTATTTTGCCCTCTGGTTCTAGAATGTCAGGGCAGTTTTCCTCGATAATTTCATGGAAGATGATATCTAGGCTCTTTTTTTGATCATGACTTTCAGGTAGTCCCATAATTTTTAAATTGTCTCTCCTGGATCTATTTTCCAGATCAGTTGTTTTTCCCATGAGATATTTCACATTCTCTTCCATTTTTTCATTCTTTTGGTTTTGTTTGATGATTTCTTGGTTTCTCGTAAAGTCATCAGACTCCATCTGTTCCATTCTAATTTTGAGAGAACTATTATCTTCAGTGAGCTTTTGAACCTCTTTTTCCATTTGGCTCAATCTGCTTTTGAAAGCATTCTTCTCCTCATTGGCTTTTTGAACCTCTTTTGCCAATTGAGTGAGCCTATTTTTCAAGGTGTTATTTTCCTCAGCATTTTTTTGGGTCTCCTTTACCAAGGTATTGACCTGTTTTTCATACTTTTCTTGCATCTCTCTCATTTCTCTTCCCAGTTTTCCCTCCACCTGTCTAACTTGCTTTTCAAAATCCTTTGGAAAGCACTTTTAAATTATGTCCAAAAGTTTATTAGACTATGTGTATACCCTTTGACCCAGTAATGATCTAAGAGATCAAAGAAAGATAAAAAAAGAATCACATGAACCAAAATAGCAGCACTTTTTGCAGTAACAAAAAACTAGAAGCTGAAAGGGAGCCTGTCAATTAGAGTAGATGCCTACTAAAAGAGCTGGCTACTGCTCCAGAGTCCAAGAGCTGCAGAAAAGGCCAATGGAAAAGCTGTAAGGATCACAGAGGAACAGATAAGTAGCTTTAAATAGCACCCAGGATACACTGCCAAGTGTTACCTGAAGAGACTCAGGCACCTCGAGCCGCGAGCGCTCCAGACAAGGGCTTTCCTACTTATCCTAGTTGTCTGCCTCCTTGCTCTGTCACTCCCCACCCTCCCCATAAACACTGTGCTTTCTGGTTGCTGAGTCTAACCCAGGTTTATGGGTGGACTGTTACAACTGTCATGGCCTTCTATGAATGTTACGTTAATTCCTACTCTTTGTCTTCTATATAGTGTTTTGAGTATTCCTGCTTACCACTAAAACCCTGTGAGAATGCCAAAGGGCTATAAGAATGGGTACCCTCTTTGATACAGCAATACCACTATTACATCTTTATCCCAAAGATATCCCAAAAAAGGGGAAAGAACCTATTTGTACAAAAAGATTTATAGCAGCTCCTTTTGTGGTGGCAAAGGATCAGAAGTTGAGGGGATGCCCATGAACTGAGGAATGGCTGAACAAGTATATGGTTGTGATGGAATACTATTGTGCTATAAGGAATGACAAGCAGGACGCTGTGAGTAAAAACCTAGAAAAGCACGAACTGATGGCAAACAAAGCGAGCACAGCCAGGAGAACACTGTACACGGCAGCAGCAATACTGGAGGACGATCACTGAGCTACTCTCAACAAGATCATCATGATCTAAGACAATTCCGAAAGACTCATGATGAAAGAAAACACCGTCCCCATGCAAAGAAGGAACCGAAGGCGCGTGAATGTAGATCAAAGCAGGCTACTTTTCACTTGGTTTTTCCTCTCAGCATTTTCTGTCACAACATGACGAATAGGGTTTTACATGATTACATATGTGTTCCTATGTCAAACTGCTTACCATTTCAGGGAAGGAGGGAGGAAGAAAATGTGGAACAGAAAAGTTTTTAAAATGATGGTTTAAAACTGTTGGGAAAAAAATAAAACTTTTTTTTTTTTTAAAATCCAGAGAGAATCTGATAGTAGCATAGTTGTGCCTGTGACCAGGTCTCTGATTGGGCAACGACTGGGGTGTAGGTGTGGAAGAAAGATATCTCTGACATGTTGTGGACAAGTTAGGGTTCTGTGAGCCAAACCGTAGGGATAAGGAGGTTGTGGGTGCCACAAATGACACCATACCAACAGCCTGTGGGAAAGTCCATGGGCACAACCAGTCTACATAAAGAGTAAGGCAGATTACATCTATGATTACTATTCCCCCCGGGACTCACAGAGGTCTAGTCGGCATGCACCTGGGGCACCACCAGGGCTTAAGTCACAAGATATGGGAAAACCCTAAAACCAGGTGAAAAGCATCAGTGTAGTACAATGACAGCTAATTGTGGAGACAAAGAACCTGGGTCTGAATGCCTACTCTGCTTAATAATATGGAACTTGGATGATTAATACACCCATAACAGTACTGCGAATTTTTTTTAAAAATCACTTCTTTACAAAACTACCTTTAACAATAACAAAGCTAAAATAGACATTAAGTTGAAAATAATGTGTTACCTGAACTATCAGACCCCCCTTCAGGACTGCCGCTGGAATACATTGTGGCAAGTTTCCCATCCAAGATAAATCTGAACCATCCATTGCTGCCATTAGATAACTCCAAAGCTGCTGCATCGCTCCAGATATATAAGCAGTCCCTTCCCCTAATAACTGACCAGTCTCTCCAATGGTATGGTCTACCCTGCTGCAATTCTTTAGCATCTTCTTGTGGTTCATCTTCCTATACAAGTAAGAAAGTTAAATGAAACTTGGTAAATAATCTGAATTACAACAATTTAGAAAGTATTTATAAAAACTGATCAATAAATGATAAATTTAGGATATAAAAAACTAAGTAACATTCAAATACAGAAGTAAATATACGTATTCATACATTGAGAATTAACTTCCCATAAAGATGGCAAGTATTTACACCAAACTGAACAATTAATTGAATTACAAGTTGATAAGACCAGTGACATAGAAAAGTGGCACAGCATGGTCAAAAGACATAGGTTCCGGTCCCAGTTCTTCCATTAAATAGCTGTGAGACCCAATGCATGTTATTTCACCTCTCTCATTTGACAAGCTTTACGGTCACTTTTTAAGACCATTATTACACAGGAACAAATGTCCCTTCTCCAGAAAATATCCTTTCAAACTCTGCTTCTACAACCACTTACTTTCTCAGGTTTTGATTCCTCTTCGTTTTCATCATCAGACGAAGGCCCTGCCAGGGTGGATACTTTGCTAATTACTCCAAGCCTAGCGAGCTGGTCCAAAAACACATCGCCGCCTTTATCTACCAAATCCCTTATGATTTGCAAAGCCAATAAGTGGCCATCATCATCATCCTAAAAAAGATCAGGGAGAAAGTGATTAAAATTAAATTCCATTATATGCCACATAAAGAATGACATTAATTTAAGTCAAAATTTAATTTACCTGAGAATCATGATTTCTATGGTATACAAGTAAAAACACACATATAAGAAGTAAAGGCTTTACTGAATAATTTACCTCCTGATCAAGAACAGTGGCAGTAATCTCCACTAGTATTGTAGGCAGATTGTGACCAGCATCAGAATCACAAACTTCTTTAAGGAGTGCTTCAGAACAAAAATGAATCATTTTTCTAATGAGAGCAAGACTTGCTTTCCTTTAAAATAAAAACAAATTATTCCCATAAAACTAAAATGAAATAAATAAATAAAATCACTCAAAAGTACATAGTAACAAATACTAAAATTTCCCCGATTCCTATGTGGATATATCAAACCTAAAGAGTACTATGAAGTCACATTTCTCTCTCAAGTACAAAATTTGATTATCAGAAGCAACCAAAGACTAGCTTTAGTTCCTTGGTACATATTTAAGATTAGCTATGCATGTTCTTGATTTCCTTCATGAAGTAATAACTTAGGTTATTATCAACAATGACTACTTTTAAAGCTTTGTGAAATGTTCCTATATATTACTGTTTAACTATCAAAGATTTAAATCATCATAAGATACTGGAAATAAAGCTGATATTCCTTGACTTGAGGAAGAGCTAAAAAAAATTGTAGTTAATGAATACAATGGAACATTTCTACACACACTATAAAGCAACAAATTAAGTCTTGGAAGACTTGCACAAACTGATGCAATGAAAAACAATACTTGAAAGTAAATTTACACAATGATATAAAGAAAAAAAATGAAAGATTTTAGAACTTTGGTCATTAATACTGACTGCAAAGGAAGGGTGCTGAAGCCTGCCTCATAACTCAACAGCAGACGGCTAGGAACTAGAGAAACAGAGCGAGGCATTTTCAGGTGTGACCGATGTGCTGATCTGCTCTGTTCTGCCTGATTACCCATGTTCTGCCGCTTGCTGTTTTACCAAGGATGGGGGGAGGGGGAGTAATGGAGTAAGTGACAGGATTGTTCAAAAAAATGCAAGCAGTTTCATAATTGAAAAGTACTTTGTGAAGAATATAAACGAATAGAAAATTATAAAACGGACAAAAATATTCCATCTCATTTTTTAAGAAAACAACAGCAATATAAAGCACATAAGCATTCAGTAAGCAATTACAGAACAATTAACTTTTCAAGGAGCAAATGCAAGAACAAATGTATTGGATAATTACGCCCAAGAAGATCAATCACCAAACATTGTTAAACATATAACATATAATAACAACTAGAATGGAATTCCCATTTCTCTCCCAAGACTGCAATAGGTTGAAATGCTGCAAAGGAAGTTATAAATATAATAATTTGAACAGAAAAACCTGCTATTTTGAATTAATTCCATAAGAAAACAATGGAAATGCATATGAAGGATTCTGAGAAATGAGTCTGGAAACCTGGGGCAAAGGATGAATTTAGCATAAAAAAAAAAGGGGCATAAAGCTGATCTGTAAATAACAGAATGTAACTAAGTACCTAGAAAACAAACTCTAAGTTTTCTTCTCTTCTAATGTTGCTTCTAAAATTATAATAACTTTGGTTCCCTAAAGAGCCACAAAAACAGTTATATAACCTGAAACTTAACATTAATATGGGGAAATGGTGAACACGTGAGCCATTTACCTGATTGAAGGTAACATAGTTTGCTGAAATGTTTGTGCAAAGACTGGTAATAATCTTTTCAAGTATATTGGTGCCATTTCAGGATCTCCTTTGGGTTCGTTACATTCTTCTTCATCTTTATTTGCATCCTTCTTCTTTTTATCATCTCCTTTATTAACTGGACACATCCAGTCACCTTGAAACCAGTAGGCATCAGTCAATAAAATACATTTCTGGAACTTTTTATAACAAACAAAATTTAAGTGTTCGACCAAATTTAAGTTTTTATTACCACACCTAAAAAATCTATGCTGTCACTGAAATCCTGATTCAGTTGTTTTTACTTATCAGACTGTTCATTTTATTAATACACAATATTCAAAAAGTTGTCAATCCCAATAATGAATCGGTTTTGGGAGCAAATAATTACAAAATTATAACCTGAGGTTATATGTAAATACTAGAACAATGTGATGAAATGAAAAAAATTTGTCAACTAAGCAGCTAAATAACACTCCAAAACTACTTAAACTGATTTGCCTCCCCAACACAATGAGTGACTCCAGTCATGTAGCCCCACCTTGAAATAATATGCAACACTATTAGTTACCTAAGATTAGCTAACCACTTCCCATGACAGTACACATGCAAAAACTCATCGTCAAAACTGGCTGGAAAATTGAAGAAACATTACTGACGAAACAATGTTATTACTCACCTGGAGACTGGAGAATAGCTACTACTTCACTATGGCCTCGTTCTCGAGCTTTATCCAACGGAGTTTTCCCATCTTCATCCCTTAAATCAGGATTTGCGCCATGTCTTAATAGGGTCTAGTATGAGAAAAACAATTTAATGAATAACAGTAATTTTTAGTTCTATATTCCAAGAAATTTACAGAATCCTAACTAAAAGAACTGAAAGGTTGTATGGCCCAAAGTTCAGTCCCTGAACTTATCAGAATCAAAAGTCCTAAGATTTAAGTTTCAGTAACAGATCTCAAACTATATTTTCAGAGTCCCTGTCCACAAGGAACTTACATTTATAAAAGGTGAAAATAATTTACATTTGCATATAAACAAAATACACACAAGTGATTTTTTGGAGAAGATGTTAACAACAGGCATCAGGAGAGGCTTCACAGAGGTAACACTTGAGTTGAACTTTGCAGGAAACTAAGGATTCTAAAAGGTAGCCAGGTAAGGAAACACATTCTGGGAACGTGGGACAGTCAGTGCAAAGGAACAGGAAGACGCCATGAAACAGGAAGAGTAGTAAGAAGCTTGGGTAGACAAAATTATGTGAAAATTATATGAAGGGCTAGAAAGGCAGACTGAAGAAAGGCTGTAAAGATCTTTAAATTAAAAAAATTAGATTTTATACGTTATCTTAAATGGTGCTACAGAAGTCTACTGAGTAAGGAAATGAAATGGTCAGACCTCGGCTTTCTATGTAGAGTAGACTGGAAAGGAAAGACTTGAAGCAGGTAGATGAACCAAGAGGCTATTACAAGTCTTTGTGATGGAGGGAGGACCAGAACCAGGGTAATGGAAGGAAGGAAAGTAGAGGAAATCTATATGCGCAATAAATGCGGCAGAAATAAAACTGAGACATGGCAAATGATTGCTACATCAGACAGAACTGACAAGACTTGGAAAGAATCTGAACAGAACAGAATCTCTGGGATTCCATGGTTAAGAACCTGGATAATCAGGCCGATACCACCATGCCACCACCCAGGAACAAAACTAGGTACATCTG
The DNA here is from genome assembly GCA_023548195.1 of Bettongia penicillata ogilbyi. Classification (NCBI taxonomy): domain Eukaryota; kingdom Metazoa; phylum Chordata; class Mammalia; order Diprotodontia; family Potoroidae; genus Bettongia; species Bettongia penicillata. The sequence goes on along the minus strand of JAJHZJ010000447.1, from coordinate 12,327,945 downwards.
GAAGTCAAGTGGATTTGGAGAGCTTGGCTTTTATTAAATTTGATGTGTCTGGGATATCCAATCTGAAAAGTCAGATAGACTTGTGGAGATAAGACAAGAAGGTAGGAGAAAGGTTAGTGCTAGATAAATAAATATGGGAGTCATCTTCATACAGATACTCAAATCTACCAGACCAGAGGAGATCACTGAGAGAACACAGAAAGAGGAGCAACGAAAATCCAGGAGAGAGCCTTCGGGTACCCCCATGCTTGAAGTGTGATGCAGATGTTCATCTGGAAAAAGAAAATGAGTGATCAAGCAGATAGGAGGAGACTCAATAGAGAGGTGTCATAAAAACTCAGAGAGAAGTGATGGTCTACGGGATCAGATGTGGTCAAAGAGCCAAGACTGAGAAAAGGTCATTACATCTGCGACAGCAGTGACAAGGGCACCAGTAACTTGGAAAAAATAGTTCTGGCTGAGTGATGGAAAAAGGGCTAAGAAGAGTGAAGGAAAAGGGACAGCAGAAACTAGAGAGCTTTGTCTGAGCTGTGAAAGGAGAAAAGAAACAGGACAAGAGCTTTAGGGGAAAGCAAGGCAGAGGGAGGGTTCAGGGATGAGGAGAGCTGATGGTGTTCACGTGCAGCAGGAGCGGAAGGAGCACAGGGACAAGTTGGAGATCAGAGGGAGCAGACACAAGCTACGTGAAGAGGTAGGTGTGGCCAAGCACAAGACTATCCTGTTCCAGGACCAGAGAAAGGGGAGAAGGAGAGATTCACATGTAAAAGGGAGTGGAGATGCAGAGACATGGATTTTCTCAATAAAATGTGAAGTGAGACACTAAGCTTGGGTCAGGGAAAAGAAGTGCTCTAGGAAGTATACGAAGGATGGAATACTATTGTGCTATGCAGATTTCATAACTAAAGTGAAGGGGGCAGAGGCAGGACAAGAATAACGCAGCACAAGCAGCACTGGGGGTGATCGCCCACGAACAGCTTCGCTCTTCTCAACAAGTTATCCAAGAAAACTCCCAAGGACTCAGGATAGAAAATGCCATCCACATCCAGAGAAAGAGCTGACGGAGTCCGAATGCAGATCGAATCATACTATTTTCACCTTATTTTTTTTTCAGGGTTCATTTCTTTTGGCCGGTTTCTTCATTCACAATATGACTAATGTGGAAATATGTTTTACATGACTGTATATACATGACATATCAAATTGTTTCTTGAAACTGCATCGGAAGATACAGAAGCTATCTTCTCCCCATGTTCTACTGTAGCTTGTCATATCTACATTAGTCAAATGGATAGTGAGGAAGACAGGGAGAAAATATGGAACTATATTAATAAAAATTATCTTTACCTGTAACTGAAAAAAATACTATTTAAAAAAAGAAAAGAGGAGGCTCATCTTAAAGATCTGAAGGAGTCTGTAGTTCACATTTACAATAGCATTTTAAGATTTCCAAAGCGTTTTCCTCACGACAACAGAGTGAGAAAAAATTGTTCATTTTTTTTTTTCCATTTGGGTTGAGATTTGTCCAATCACCCTGCGGGAAAGCATCTAAGACACGACAAGACTCCTTTCAAATGCTTAACCAAACTCTCAGTTCCCACAAACCAGTGTGACCAGTAGCACACCGTGACGCTGACACGCTGTAACAGAACCTACAACAGGATATGTCTTCTACGGACCAAAATCATAAAATTCATGAAGAACACCGATAACACACAAAAATGGGATTATATATTAATATATATTACTTATCCCCCTCAATATAATTCTTAAACACACATAAGTAACTTATTATACTAAAGCTAAAATTCACACCTTTGCTACTTGAGGCCTTCCAAAGCAGGCTGCGTAATGTAATGACGATGACCTCTGACCCCTGTTCACATCAGCACCTCTTTCACACAGAAATTCTACCTGTGGGAATTTTTTTAAAAAGTTAGTTGCCTCATTCATTCCCCTGCCTTTGAAAAACTAGTTATTACGTATGATCTTACCATTTCCTGAGTTCCAAAAGCAGAGGCCCAGTTTAAAAGGGTTTGCCCTACATCATCCATAAAATTCACTTCAAAAGCTGCAATTATTAAAATTAAAATATAATTGAGAATCAGATGAAAATGTGAAAGTATAACTACAAACCACAATACAGAATGAATTTATTATAAGTAGATATAAATATTTCCTATCATGAATTTTCTAGTAGTTTGAAATGCTCTATGCTTTCCCCCCCACTAAAGAGAATAAGAATAGCAAAAATTCACTAAATTTTGAACAACTATAAGTAAAAGCAAACTCAGTTAAACACAAGTCTGTCTTTTTAAAAGAGACCTGACATCTCTTCTATATTTAAAATGAACAAAGATGGTAGTCTATAATTCAGATTACTTATGGAGTTCAACTCATAGGCAGAGAAGAAACTAAGGTTGAAAAGAATAAAAAAACTGAAAAGAAAACTACACCCGAGGCCAGACATCACTTCATTAGACATCGCAAGATGAATATCTACCCACATATCTTAAATGTCACAAAATAGATGGAAACTGTGTAAAATGGCTAGATCACAAACTAAATCTTATCCTAAAAGCAGTTCTATCTTTTCATCACTTTGCTTCCAAAAGAAATTTTTTTTTTAAAGACCAGTATTTCACCACTCAGCAGCAATCTGCCTGGTCCCACATTTCCCTCAGATTCCAGGACCATTCCTGTGAACCTTAATTATGAGGCAGCACCACCCTCTAGTGGGGAAAAATGACAACTGCAGACTAACACACAGAAGGTAAACCACAATCATGTGAAGATAAATTCTGTATCTTCCAACGCAGTTTCAAGAAACATATAACATCAGGACCTCATCTCTTAAGGTAATCTGCATACCTCCTGTGTCAATTGCATCTATAAGTGCATCAGTATCTTTACTTCGGATACAGTCTATGAGCTGCCTATGTGAGCGCTCTCCAGAACTGTCCAATCTACGAAGTCCTGGAATTCTGCCTGTGGATCCGGCACTGGATTTTGGTAGGGCCTTTCGTCCTTCAAATAACAGGACCAAGAGAAGGTCAACCAAACGCATGGTATCCAACACACATCTTTCATCCCCCTGCAGAGCACTTTCAATTGAATCTGGAAGCTCAGACCTCAGGAGATCCTAGAAAAAGGGATGAGAATAGTTATGTCTGTAGTTTACTAATGACTCTGTTCCACCATCCCATAAAATACTATCCTCTGAAATAAAAAACAGTAAAAAAATATTCTTACATGTGTGACCACTGGAGATCCTCTGCAAAGTGTTGACAGCAAGCTTACAATAGTCGAAACCTGATTACTTAATTTGGAATCAGCCGCTGTAGATGGTGCTCCGGTTGTGCTTCTCCCAGGTTTGCATGCTGACGATGGCCCTGATACAGTACCACCAGCTGCTGCCATTCGAGATAAGAGCTCTTCAGTGAGTCCATGCTTGGCTAGCGGGGCTGGGTCAACACCACGTCGAGTAAATCTGTCGGCTAGGGAAGCAAAACATCGCAAAGCTCCATCTGAAACCTAGATATGGAAATAGAAAATAGAATCTCTAGATAAGGAGATCATAATTTACATAACTTGACCAACTTTAAACTCACTGAAAAGACTATCATACTATTAAGACACTGAAAACAATACCATTGATACTGCTAAGAAAAATCTAAGCAGGTTGCATTGGGTTTAGAGAGGAAAAAAACATATTTGATAATAATATTGATATGATAACATCTGACATCTAAATTCTGTCAATTCAATAAGTCTGAGAAATAAAACTGTTAATCTACTTTACAAGAATTCTTGATTGTAAGTAACACGATCTAAGAAATGAATTTGTTTTGTTTTTCAGAAAAATATTTTTAGAATGGATAACTGATCTGACTACAGCTTTTCTCTCTTTTCCTAGAGTACTATTTCAAAATCTTTATTCTTTCTGATTCTTCACCACCTTTCACTCAAGTTTTACAAAAAATGCTCATTGAATAGAATAAGCAAATGATTCAGTTCTGGGTCTTCCTCCTATTCCTCAAAATTTCTCAACATTACCAGGTTTCCCTATGTTTCACTAAGCCTAATTATTATACCTGTTAAATTAATCCCATTTCCTCTAGGAACTATCAGTCATCCCCAATCTCTCATTCACTTTTCATCTCTTCTTATCAACAAATTCCTCTCTAATAAAACACATGTTCAGGTTTCACCAATTTTTTAAAAAGTTCCCTTGACTTTTCCACCCCTCTCACTGCTTCTCCATTATAACTTTACACTGCTAAAATGCTAGAAAACATTATCTACAACCCAAGGCTTCTACTTGCAACTGATATTCTATCTCCCCAAAAGTCATCACTTGATAGTTACTAAGAACAAATCCAATGGTGCTTTCAAAGCCCTCATCATCTCTGACCTGTACGACCACCAAAACTCTTGACTACTTCCCTCTAACTGGATACTCTTCTCCTCAAAAGGCTTAAGAAACACTGGATTCCCTTGCTTCTCCTTTCATTTCTAATTTCTCCACTTTCCTTGTCTAGTTCCATGATTTCTATATAATCCCTTAGCACAGGTATCCCACGCAAGTATCATGCCCTAAGCAGTCTTCTTCATGGCCATACCTTCAATTAACTTCTCTATGAAGATGACTGACTCTCTGTCCATTCATGAACTCTCTTCTGAGTGCTGGATCTGCATTCCCAACTGCCTACAGAGAAGGGATTCATAATCTGGGGTCCACAGATCCCCACCACCCCAAGAGGCCAGTGGATAGAGAGCAGAGGATCTGTGAACTTGGATGGGGAAAAAAAATGCATCTTTATTTTTACTACTCTTTAACTGAAATTTAGTATTTCCTTTAATTATGAATGTAGGTAACAAAATCATTATTCTGAGAAGTTCATATGCTTCACCAGATGGCCTATGGTGTGTAAGACACACACGAAAAGGGTAAGCACCCCTGCCAGAGAATGTTTTCCCTAAGAGGCAGCGTCATAATTTACCCCAAACTTCCCCAAATTCATAACCTTGGAGTTACTGTGGCTTTTTGTTCTTTCTTTTATTTCCTTCTTTAATTACTGTCCATAACCAAGCAGTTACCAAAATCACATAAATCTATTTCCATAACATTTTCCAAATCTATGTCCTTACCTCTCCAAAGACCTGAGCTTCAGATCTAGTCTCAATAGATATCCTCATTACAACTTGCCCAGATTATTGTGGGAACTTCCTAATAGTATCTTCCTTCCCTCTCTCTTTTTAACCTACTCCCTAAATTTCTGCCATAACAATCTCTATTAGCCATACATTTGCTCATGTCACTCCTTCTTTCAAAATCCTGGACTCTCTTTAGTGGCTTACTGTGTAAATTTCAAACTCTTCTGGCCATCAAGCCCTCCTGGCCACACTGCGTTTCCAGCATTATCTTTAAATATCAGAATTTTCAAATTGGGAAGGGATGTTGGTGGCCATATAGTATAACCCATGTCCCAAAAGAATCCTTAGTAGTCATCCAGCATCTGCTTGAAGTCCTGTGAGAAAAAAGAACTCTCCTTCTCTACTTCCCAAAACAATCCAATGCACTTTGGGACAGCTATTGTTAAGAAGCTACTCCTAATATCAAATCTAGATTTGTCTCTTTGCATCTTTCCCAATGTTAATGTTCTTCCAATTTTCTCTCTGTAATCTTCCTAAAATGTTTGTCAAAAAACTTAATACAGCACTCCAAAACATATTAGTCCTTTCACGCACTTCAACAACATTCTAGTCTGTTTCATATATTCTCTATTTTAACACCAATTGATGTACAAAATCAATCATGTTTGTAAGGACTTCAAACAAAAAAAGCAACATAAGTTCTGTTGCTTTTAATATTGTCCAAATCTTTTGGCAAACTACAACAACAACAAAAAAAACTGAAAAGAAAAAGCCATCATTATAAATTGTAAAAACAAAACAAACAAAAAAAAACCCAGACTATTCTGATTAATTTCCTTGTTTTCATCAAATTGTCTACATACCTGATGATCTTCATGTTTTAATAAACTAGACAGGGACTCTACACAGATTTCTAATGAAGAATCTTGAGGCTCCATTTTGCCACAAAGCCTTGACACTACAGCCATTGCAGAATGAAGAGTATCTTTATGAACCAGGTGTCCACTGTCACGAATGAATGTCAGCACACAGTTTAAACCACCAGCCTCAAAGACAGCTCCCGATTCACGAGTACAGATAAGTTCCAAAACCTAAGAATAATTAAAACACAAAAATACAAAAAAAAAATTGTGCCTTCTTAAAGTAATATTTTCCTTCATTTGCTGTTGGAGAACAGGACTTCTACCAATCTAGCAAACAATCTCTAGATGTTTCCCCACACTGCTTCAAATCATAAGCTTCCAACCCGATCTACGAAAACAAAGACAATGAGGCAACAAGAAGTTTCTTTCATTAAAGGACATTCTTTATTCAACCAGAATGTCTAACTGATAACAGTCCTTCCTCCTTTCACAGTGTTGGATGATAAGGTTTTTAGAAGATAATAATACAAAGAATGCAAAAAGAGAGATCCCTAGAAAGGTACCAGGCAAGTCTGCCGGCTTGATACTGACTGCTTAGAGTTACAAACTCTGGCATGGCCCATAAAAGGCCAGGTAAAAAACCACTCTTAGTCTGACAAGTGACGTAGAACATATCCCTTATCTCTGATGAGGCATCACCCATGAACCAACAGGTAGCTGAAGCAGTATGAGAGAGTTTAAGAAAGGAGCTTCAAGTCTCTGTTACAGGCTCCCCCACAGTTAAGACTTCTTACCTTAAGCGCTGTAAAACCACCCTTTGGTTAGATAAAAGATACATCTTCAACTACTCTACCACTTTCAACAAGGAAAGCTAAAGGTGAGGGAAAAAATGCTTTCCATCTTGCCAGAAGACCTGATTTTTCTCACCTACCTATCTCACAAGGGTGTTGGGAGAAAAACAAACTTTAAAGCCCAGTATAAATGCCAGTTATTAGTACCTCTCTTACATATAAATGCGGTACAAAGAATCCTGGAACTGGAGTCCAAAGCCCTGCGCCTCAGACCTAGCTCTAGCGCTCGCGAAGAAGAGGAGGAGCAGGGGAGGTAACAACTAACGCGTGTTGAATGCTTGCTATGTTCCAGGCAAACACTTCACAGTCATCTCCTTTGGCCTCCCCACAACCCTGGAAGGTAGGTTCTATTACTATCCCCAGTTTACAGACTGAGAAACTGAGCCAAGCAGGGCGTTAAGTGACTTACTTAAGGTCACACAGATAGTGAGTGTCTAAGGTCTTCCCGACTCCAGGCCCAGCACTCTAAACACTGCACCATCCAGCTGTGAGAACTTAATAAAATGTTTGTTGACTTGGTAAATCTCTCTTAACAACTTCCGAGCGCTAGCTTGTCAATACGACTAATATGGAAATGTCTCACATGACTGCACGTGTGTGACCTCTACCAAACTGCTTGCTGCTTATCTTCTCAATGAGGAGAGAGAGACAGGGGTTCAGAATTCAAAATTTTAAAAAACAAATATTAAAAATTGTTTTCAGATTTAACTGGGAAAAAGTATTACGCAGATTTAAGAGAGCCTATCTGCAACATTACTCAATCTCCATATGATACATCTTCAAAGAATGAAAAAGGGGTGGGGGGGGTGGGTGAGTAATATTTACATCGACCTCACAGGAGTATTGTGAGGAAAGTACTTTGTAAACTTTAAAGTTTTATACAAACCATGTTGTTAAAATGACCCTCAAATGGAAAAATTTAAGGTATGCATCTTTTTAAATCTGTAATGTAAGAAACAATTTTTTAAAATTTAAGTTTTAAAAGATTCTTACCTTCACACATTGTTCAGCTAAGTCTCTGCTGGTTCTGTTGTTAAGTTCAACTACCACCAAACGATTACAAAGTGCTTTTATGGCTCCATCTACTCCAACGATTCTCCGAGTACATTCTGCTGATACATCTAGGTAGTAGGTTATGGCACGGGCTGTCACTTCTAATACATTGTCTGGTGCACTTTCATCAAGAAAAATTTTACAGAGCGCTGGTAAAAATGTACGAGGAGGGCACCTACAGTAAAAAGGAATACATTATACAATACTAACAAAATATATTTTGCTATTAACCAACACATAAAAAAATGAGACGAGTAAAAACAACTTTATAGTAGCATTATGAAAGAAATTAAGGAAAGATGAAACAATTAGAGGCATGCTCCATTTGTAATCAGTTCAAACATAAATAACCACATCAAAACATCACAAATTTTTACAGATTTAATGCTATTTAAAATGCACGCCTGCTACTTTCATGAATTTAAAGACAGAAAAATAGATCAATAGAACAGAGGACAAAAAAATAGAACCCAGTACGTATTAGATTAATTTTCAGGGAGGGCCTGGCACATAGTAGGCGCATAATAAATGCTTGTTCATTTGACTTGGTAAACTCAAAATACAAAAATATTTGAGAAAGGAAAAGGAAAACAAAAATTGTTAAAAAAAAAATTGGATAGCAGTATAGCCACAAATTAATAGAATTATATGATACACAACGTATTTTAATAATCCAGAGTAGACCAAGGTTATAAATATAAAAAACACAGCCATAAAAGAATACTCTATCTGTCAATTGTGGAAAGAAGCAAAGGCATCTATCTTGAAAACAGAACAAACTATAGACACAAGATTTACAGAATGGCTGGGCCAAAGAACACATTGTTGTAGGAAGAAAAGCAACATCTCTAGACTAAGTAAAAAATAATCAGACAGATGAATACATTTGTAACAAGGATTTGATAGAAATTTGACACCAAAAATATAAGGAACTAAAATAAATAAATAAATAAAATAAATAAATAAAATAAGAATTTTCCAGGGGTATTATAGGCAAGGAATATTAACATTTTCTGAGAAAAAAATTATGAACCACTATCTGAAAAAAAACTACTCAAATATCTAATAATTCAAGAAATGCAAATTCAAAACAACTCTCCATCAAATTCACCAAAAAGTGGTTAACTGACATAGGGGCAAGAATGTTGGCAGGGCTGAAAACTGGTTAAAACTTTTTCAAAAGCACTCTGACAATTTACAATTAGTTACAAAACCAGTCATGGCTACTACCAGAAGACTCAAACATCCTACTACTAAAGCTATTACCACAATGAATGAGTGAGTTGATGATAAAAGTGTTTATTAAGCACTTAAAAAGCTTTGTATAAAAATACTCATGGAAGTTTTACACCGAAAGCAAAGAAACTAAAAACAACGTATACTTCTATAATAGCTGGACACAGTATGGGATGTTGTCATACTTTTAAACTTTCATTTATTTATAGGGCAATAATACAAAACAAGGGATAAGCACCCAGTAAAATACAGCAAATCTAATTCAAAGTATGGCAGATATGATGACCACCTACTGCAAAGCCCAACTAGTTGATTTCCCTGCTTCTGATCACTTCACACACACCTGTCTGTCTTCCACATACTTTGCCAAAGTAATTTCTCCTAAAAAGCACAAGTATTCTCCCAATCACCTCTAGGATCAAACATAAAATCCGGTTTGGCATTTAAATTACTCTTCTTCCTTTGAGTTTGCACCTTCCATTCCAGAGGATGGCCCCAAGGCTCTGTCCAGCACCCTTTCTCTATTTCAGCTGGTAATTTCATCAGCTCCCAAGGATTCAATTATTATCTCTAGACAGATAAGTCTCCAGATTTGCACCTCTAATTACCTATGAGACACCGCAGACTGAATGTCCCTTACTGACAACATTACAATAAAAATTATAATCAACAAAGGAAATGAGAAGAAATGGTTAAAAATGAGCTAGAGAAGCCAAGATGGTAGAACGTAAGACCTGTACAGTGGAGTTCCTCTCCATAAAACTCCTCTAAACATATCTACAAAATGCATCAGATTGAATTTAAATAGGGAAATCCAGAAAAAGTCATAGAAAGTCATCTGTCCAACCTGGTTTGGCACAGGGAGACTGACAAAGATGTCTGCATACAGACAAAAGGGACAGGATCAGGCCAGGGGCACTACAGCTCCCAGGGAGAGGGAGGTTCCAGAACTCCTGGGACTCCACCAGACCTAAAAAAAAGTTCTGAGACTCAGGACAGACGCAAATTTGCAATTCTGTCAGCCACTACCCACTTCCAAGTCACAGTATGGGCTGAATGTTTAGAGGAATGTGCTAGGAGAAAGAGAAAGGGAGAGGTAGAATGTAATAAATCACCTCACATAAAGGAGGCAAAAAGGACTTTTACAATGGAGCAGAAAAAGGGGAGATGAAAGGGAATAACTGAGCTTTACTTTCACTGAATTTGGCCTCAGGAAGGAATAACATACACATTCAATTGGGTACAGAAGTTTATCTTACCCTACAGGAAAGTAAGGGCTGTAAAGGTACAAGACAGGGTGGGGGGTGGGGTGGGGCGGGAATAATATAAGGGACAGCATTTTGGGGGAAAGGGCAATCAAAAGACACAGGTCAAAGGAGAGAACAGAACAAATGGAGGGCGGGACAAGAGCGAGGGAAATACAGTCTTTCACAACATGACTTATGAAGCGTTTTGCATGACTACACATGTATATCAGTATGGAATCGCTTGCCCTCTCAATGAGGGTGGATGGGGCAGGGGGAAGACAGAGAATGTGAATCTCAAAGCTTTAAAGATGAATGTTAAAAACTGTTTTTACATGATACTCCAGGAAACAAGATATACAGGCAAAGGGGTATAGAAGTCTATCCTTCTCCACAGGAAAATATAAAGGAAGGAGATAATGGGGGAGGGAATGCAGAATAGAAGACTGGAGGAAAGGGAAATCAGAACACACACTGTCCTGAGGGGGAGAGATGAGGAGAAAATAGGAAATTCACAATTTTGTGGAAGTGAATGTTGAAAGCTGGATATTAGTAAATTAAATAAAAAAGTTAAAAATAATTTTTATAAATGAAATAAGACTATGTAAGGAAAAAAAATTTGGAAAAGAATCAAAAGCTAGGGAAAAAGTAAAAGGGGAATTAACAGTGGGTATAAAAGTTACAAAACCTTGCCCAAGCAACACACTCCCTGAAAATTCAGATGAACGAAACAGAAGATGCCAATGAGAAATATTAAAGTCAAGAGGTTGATAAAATAAAACATAAAGGTATCTTGGTAAAAACTCATCAGGAAAACATATTGAGGAGAAAAAAAATCTAAGAAACACTCTACTACCTGTAATGCCATAACCAAAAAAAAAAGTGTAAATATCTTATTTCAAGAACTATGAAAACTGGCCCGATCTCTTAGAACCACAGGGCACAATGAGGGGAGGGAGGAAAGAAAGGGAACTGGAGAATGACAATGCAGGTTTCACATGATTAAAACAAAATGTTTTTAAACTTAATTAGAGACTAATTAATTAGACTGCTGCTAGTGGACAGCGTAGGGGGATTGAAGTCTGGAAGACTCATCTTCCTGATTTCAAATCTGGTCTCAGACCTTTACTAGCTAGGTCTTCCTAAGCTCACCTGTAAAATGAGCTGGAGAAGGAAATGGCAAACCAGCACAATCCCTTTGCCAAGAAAGCCCCAAATGGGGTCATGGAGAGTTAGATAACAGCGAAAAATGACTGAAAAAGTTAATCCTAAACAACTGGTAGATCAAAGAGCAAATTACAGAAACATTAGATAATTTCATGAGAACAAATAACAAGACAGCATATTTTGATATGAAAAGGCAACAAATCAAAAAAAATCCCAATTAAACATAAAAACAGAAATTCTGAAAACTGAGAAAACAAGAAACCAAAAACACTACCAAATTAATACACGAAATATAACTAGCTGGTTTTTTTAAAATACAAATAGCTAAGAGGAAAGTCAAACTGTCACTTTCAAAAAATGAAAAAGTAAACAAATGAATAGTAAATAAATTATTTTATCAAGTTTATATGCCAGCAAAACACAAGACTTAAATAAATTGGATATTTTACAAAAAAAAAAAAATACCCAGATTACAAGGACATAAAAAATTTAAATAACCTGATCTCAAGAAAAGAAATCAAACAAAGCATAAAGGAACTGTTAAATAAAAAAAAATCAAAATTACATATATTTACAAAGGAATTCTACCAAACATTTAAAAAGTAATTAATTCCAAATTACATAAATTGCTTGCAAAAAAAGAGGGGAACAAAGAATTTTACCAAACTCCTTCTATAAAATAAACATAGTCCAGATATTTAAATCAAAAGGAAAGATAAATCAGAAAACAAAAACTATAGGCTGATATTTCTAATAAATGTCAATGTAAAAATACTGAATAAATTATTACAAATGACATTTGTTCTTGTTCAGTCACATCCAAATCTTTATGAACGTGCAGACCATACTGTCCATGGGGTTTTCTTGGCAAAGAAACTGGAATAGTTCACCATTTCCTTCCTCAGGGGATTAAAGAAAATAGGTTAAATGACTTGCCCAAGGACACACACACCTATTAAGTGTTTGAAGAAAAATCTGAACTCAAGTCTTCTCGAATCCAGGCCCAGCACTCCACTGCTCCACCAGCTGACTCAACCAAAGGAGTTACAGAAATATCCTTAAAAGAGTATATACTTTGTTCGGATTATATTTATCCCAGGAATGCAATGCTGATTGAAATGTTAGGAAAATCATTAAGAGATAGCAGCAAGATATAGTGGATGGAGAGGTAGTCTCTCAGTCATAAAGACCTGAATTCAAGTTCTGCCTCTGACATGTACACACTGTTTAATCTCTTGGTGCTCTTAGAAACTCACTAGGCATAGAAGCTGTCCAGTCTCCTCTCCTGGGAATTCCTATACCAATGAAATGAGGTCCACCAGGACCTATAAAACATGAGTTCTTAACCTTTTTTGTGTGTCACAGACATACCACTCCTTACCCTCTACTCCCCACTCCTGTCCCCCTTGGTAGTCTAGTAAAAATTATAGCTCTCATCTTAGAAAAATGCTCTTAAATGCATAAAATATGTAGGATTATGGAACGAAATCCATCATAATGAAGTAGTTATTCTAATATTTAAAGAAACAAGTTTACAGAACCCAAGTTAAAAACCCCTGCTACAATTTTATTTAAAACAAGATATGTAAAAACAAAAAATACTCGGTACCTTCATTTAAAAAATTCAGTAATTTGGAAATTAATGGATTCTTCTTTAATAAGGTAAATTGGTTGTTGTCTGTCTTCGAAGAGGACCAAAATGACATCACCATGATAAAGTGAAATTTCAGTGTGTCCATCTGTGGCTGATCAGACCAATACGAGCTCGGAATGCTCTACCACAGGTTGGGCACAGACAGTCCATTTGAATATTTGGGGTGGATATCCCAAATCTGCACATCCTGCGTTTACTTTGTGCTATCTCAATTCTGCTTTGCTCAAAGAGCACAGCACCTTTTCTTATGTGGGCACACCATGCTGAGCAGTCCTGTGCCAGTGTCTCCCATGTTGCACAGTCAAACCCAAAGTTCTTGAGACCTTGAGAGCGTCCTTATATCGCTTCTTCTGGCCACTTATGTGATGGCCTGCCCCATGAAAGTTCTCCATAAAATAGTCTTTTTGGCAAGCATACATTTTGCATTTGAACAACATGGCCAGCCCATGGGCTCTCTGAAGCATAGTTTGAATAGTTGGCAGTTCAGCTAGAGCAAGGACTTCAATGTCTGGTACCTTATCCTGCCAGGTGATCCTCAGAATCTTCCTAAAACAGTTCAGATGGAAGTGATTCAGTTTCCTGGCATGGTGCTGGTAGACTCTCCATCTTTCACAGGCATACAGCAATGAAGTCAGCACAGTGGCTCTGTAGACCTTCAGTCTGGTAGTCAGTTTAATACCTCTTCTCTCCCAAACTTTTCTTCGGAGCCTCCCAAACACTGAACTAGCTCTGATAGTGTGTGCATCAACCTCATTGTCAATATGTTCATCCCTGGAAAGCATGCTCTCAAGGTAGGTGAACATCCACAGCATTCACAACTTCTCCATTTGTTGTAATTGATGGTTCCAACGTATAGATGGTGTGGTGGTGGCTGATGGAGCCACCTGTGTTTTCTTGGTGTTAGTTATTAGGCCAAAATTAGCACAGGCAGCAGAGAATTGATCCATATTTTGTTGGATCTCAGCTTCAGAGGTTGCACTGAGGGCACAACCATCTGTAAACAGAAAATCATGCACTAACATTCCCTCCACTTTGGTCTTGGCTTGTAACCTCCTCAAATTGAAGAACTTACCATCAATTCAGTAGCTGACCTTGATGCCATGTTCATCCTTATTGAAAACATTTATCAACATGGCTGAAAACATCACACCAAAAAAGCATGGGAGCAAGCATACAACCCTGTTTCACTCCATAGTTGACTGGGAAGGCACAAGAGCTTTGTTCATTATCCAGAACCTGGGCAAACGTGCCATCATGAAACTGACATACAATATTGATGAACTCCAGGCAACCAAATTTTGACATAATTTTCCATAAGCCCACATGACTAACAGTGTCAAAGGTCTTGGTCAAATCCACAAATGTGTAGAGACTTCTGTTCTGCTCCTGGCATTTCTACTGGATTTGTTAGGCTGCAAACACCATAACGACTGTTCCTCAGCCCTTTCTGAAACCACACTGGCTCTCAGGTATATGCCCATCTTCCAGGTGAAGGATCAGCCTATTAAGGAGGACTCTAGCAAGAATTCTGCCAGCAATGACTAAGAGAGAGATCCCCCTGTGATTGTCACAGGACATCTATTCCCTTTACTCTTATAGAGATGGACAATGGAGGCATCTTTGAACTCCTGGGGTATAACCTCCTGTTGTTATATAACCTGGAAAACTTCAGTCAACTTTTGTATGAGCAATGGTCCCCCTACCTTGTAAATCTCAGCTGGAATAGAATCAGCACTAGGTGCTTTGCCACATGAAAGGAGCCGAATGGCCCTCAAAATGACCCTCTTCTTAAATTGGAAGTTCAGCTAAGGAGGGACTGACTTCAACCTGAAGTAAAAGGTCAATGGCCTCAGCACTGATTGATGATGGTTTATTGGGAACACTATGGAAGTGTTCAGCCCATCTCTCTAGGATCATGTTCTTATCACTAAATCAATATGACTCCATCAACACTGAGTAGTTGTGATGCACCGTAAGTTTTTGGTCCATAAATAGCTTTCAGGGAATCATAAAACTGCTTTGGATTGTTACTATCTAAATAAAACTGAATTTCATCTGCCTTGTCACTGAACCAGGAATCCTGCATCTCTCTAAGCTTTGCTTGTACTTTGCTTTTGTTGGAACTAAATGCTGCCTTCTTACAGATGACCTATTCTGCTGGTGAATCCTGTGGAGTTCACGTTTTTCATTTAGCAGTTTCTGAATTTCCTCATCATCTTCATCAAATGAATCTTGATGTTTGTGAGTGTTCTGACCCAGATAAGCAAATGCAGTGCTGTACACCAAATCTCTGAGAGCTGTCCACTCCTTTTCTGCTCCACTGTTGCCAACTGTGTGTTGACTCAACTTTCCCTCCAAGTCGGCAGCAAATTGTTCGTGCTCAGAGAAGAGCTCTAATTTGTTGAGATTAATTCTTCTGGTAGTCATTTTTGCTGTGGGAGGGGGAGCTTTTGATGAATGCAAATACTTAGCTTGGAAAGGATAAGTCTATGATCAGTCTAGCACTCTGCACCACACGTTGCCTTTGTCACTCTCACATCTTGTAAATAGTATGTATCCAAAACCAAGAGCTATCATTTCCTGTAGTCGAGAAACACTAGGAATGGAAATGTCTAATAGGATTGTACATATACAGCCTATATCAGACTGTATATTGTCTTGGGAAAGTGGGAAAGGAAGGAAGGAGAAAAAATTTGGAACACAAAATCTTACAAAACTGAATGCTGACAATCATCTTTACATGTAATTGGAAAAAATAAAATACTATGGGGAGGAAAGGAAACACTAGGAGACTTTATAAGAGGTTTAGGGGTAAAACAAAGATGTCTATTGTTACCACTATTACTTGATCTGATTCTAGAAATGCTAGCATAACAACAAGGATAAAATTGTGGGAATGAGCACAGGCAAAGGGAAAACCAAATCAACCCATTTTTCAGATGATATGATGGATTACTTAGAAAACACTAAAGATTCAACTAAAATATTAATTGAAAAAAATTTAATGCATTATAGTAAATGGATAAAAAATAAACCTGCAAAAATTGCCAACTTTTCTGTATATAACCAACAAAAACCAGAAGAAAGAAAAAGAAATTCTTTTCAAAATAATTATAGAATGTATGAAATAATTGGGAATTCACCTACCAAGAAGCACATCAGAATTATATGGTAATAGCTAGCATTTATATGGGGCTGAAGATTTACAAATATTTTATATTTATGTATATACATATATATGAACATAACTGCATCAAGTTAATCAGTAAACAGACTTTTACTAAACAACATTTATTAAAAGTTTATTATGCTCCAGGCACTATATCCAAGTAATAAAAAGGAAGGTAAAAACACTGACCTAGCTCTCCAGCAACATACATTCCAAGAGAGGTAATAATATATAAATAATTAGGTACATAAAAAATACGCAGTGTGAACAGAAGTAGTCTGAAAGGGGGTAGTACTAGTCGCTGAGGGGAGCCTGAAAGTGCTTCTCCCCAAAGGCGGGTTTGGAGACCATCAGAGACAGAGGTGAGGGAGGTGGAGCTGTAGCCACAGCATTGTTGCTAGGAACTAAGGACACAAATACAAAACAAAAAACTGCCTTAACCCCAAGCAGCTTACATTCTACTGGGGCAATGTGAAGTCAAATATTTAAGTCTAACTGAGCTGAACCTTGTGTTTTTGCTTCTTTTGACCTGACCCAAAACATTTTATTACTATCCCTTACTTTATAGCATTAAACAAATAGCAGGCTTTGTTCTCGACAGTAAGTTAAAAGCCTAGGTAAACAATTTAGTCAAATGGCATATAAACGCTGCAAGATACCCTTCTAACTATTCGGAAAAGTGACGAGGCAATATTAAATGTCAACTACCAATAAACATTAAATCCCCTAATTAGCCAACTCACTACACAAGGTAGACTATTTGTGGATTCCTAAAGGCTAAGGAGAAGATTTAAACTAATGAGGAATGCACTGGTTTTCACATTTATGGACAATTAGTGGCCCACATGGAAAAGATTAGATATACACTCTATAAAAGCTGCCTATTGGTTTCTTCATATAGTTAAAAAATGACTTTAACATGTCAGATAGCATTTGGATCTCTGCTTTCCGAGGCCCTGTAACTCAAATTTATCACAAATTATATTCCTGAAAAAGACTGAGGGATGCTTTAAATACACATCACTTGACTCAGTCTCTTCTTTGCCAAGTAACTTTTCCTCATTACTTTAGCTTCAGTATATAATGCATGGTATCTCTTCTGGGCTTTTATAATTAGTAGAGAGAATCCAAATTTTCACATACTATAGTTACCACAGTTGCACTGTATATGTTTTTAAGGTACTTCACAATAAACTACCATAATTCTTCAAAAAAACTGAAGTACACAGACTGAATTTCTTTTATTAACTAATTAAAAAATTATAATGACTTATAGAACTGTAACTCACACTTATTAAAATTCCAATTCAAAGACTACTTAGTTGCCTACTATGTACTGAACACTATTCAGAGTAAGAGAGATATTTTAAGTGGATAAGGAGGAAAATGAGGTTATTAGATGACCTTAAGATCCCAGTTAAGTATGCAATAAGATCATCCGCTGAAAGTTAAATAAGAGGGAGAGGACTTAAGAGCTTAACGTACAAAAAGTTTAAGACCAGTCAAAGAAACAGCATCAGCTCTTAGGGAACTCAACATAGTTTTGTAACTTATCTCAACAATGCCTAACAGTCAAGAAGGAAGAAAAACAAAACGTGGGGATAAAGAAGCTGAAACACCAAAAAGGGGAAGACCACAAAGGCTTGGAATAGTGGCCACGACACCAGGGCCTCTAGGGAGTGAATGGAGACAGAAGTCAGTCAATCGATGAGCATTCAGTGTAGCAGGCACCACGCAGATGGCTGGAAACGCAAAAAAGGAAGCAAAAGACAGTCCTCAAGCTCAAGGAGCCAATACTTCCAAGTAAACAAATATGTACAAACAAACCGCATACAACATAAATGGGAAATAATTTAAAAAAGAAGGCACTAAAATTAAGGTCACAAAGTTTCCTATAGAACACAGGATTTTAGCTGGGACTTAAAAGGAAATCAGGGGTGTTCAGGAAGACTAGCCCCTCTGGTATGAGGCATTCACACTCTGATGTCCACCTGCCACCCAACGGCCAGCCTGGGGCTCCAAGAAGCTGCAGCGTGCCCGGCGCCCACATCCCATAAGTGTCTCAGCACACAGGCCAAACCAAGTTGAAGGTAACCTGCAAGCTGGGAACGTCTACCCCAAGCATGTGAAGATTCTCCCCAGTAGAATGGGCGATAAGAACAATTTGTTGAAATGGCCATGAAGGTAACCTGAAGCAGGTGCTACAGAACACTTAAAGCTTGATCAGATGCCAAAGTAACATATTGCATCCCAGGTCAGTATCCGTTGTCCTGAAGACTTTTGTCCTGTCACTGGACCTCAATGACTCGGCAAGAGAGTGAGGCTGATGACTTTGTGCAAATCTGCCTCACTTAAACCCATTCACGAGCTAGTCAAGATGTCACTCTGGGATGTCTTCAAAAATGAAAGACAAACAACAAAGGAAACCAGAGAAGCCAGAAGACACAGAGAAGGAGGGAGAGCATTCCCAGCATAGGGAACAATCGAAGAAAACTGTCACAGAGTCAGGAGATTGTATCTTGTTCAAGGAACAGCAAGGGGGCCTGTGGTATTAGATCAATGTTGGGAAATAAGGGGTAAGAAAACTGGAAGGGTGGGGTAGCCTCGATTACGAAGGGCTTCAAATACCAAACAGATGATTTTGTATTTGCTCCTGGAGGCAACAGGGAGCCACTGGCATCTGACTGGGGAGGGAGGGAAGAGAGTGAAATGATCAGAGGGAGCTACTTACATTATAGGAAAACCACCCTGCCATGAGCAGAGACAAGGCAGCTGAACCACCAGCCTGCTGTCGCAGCAGTCCAAGCTTGGGGCACTCACCAGAAGGGCGAAGAGGGCGTATTAGAGGGATGGGGAGAACACAGAATTGACACCCCTTGGCAACAGAATAAACGTGGAAGGGGAGAGTTAGTGAGGAGTCCAAGACGGCACTCAGGCTGTAACTCTGGGGGACTGGGAGGGTATCCTCAACGGTAACAGGGAAGGCTGAAGGAGGGGAGAGTTTGGGGCATAAGCCCAGCTTTGGACAGGTTGAGTTGGAGACGTCTGATGAAGATATTCAGTTCCGAATGTCTGAGAAGCAGTTCGAGATGCAACAATGGAGGAGAGTATGGGGCAGGAAACAAAGATCTGAGAATCGCCGGCATAGTTATATCTGTGAGAACTGGTGACATCAACAAGAACTTGGGGATGAACTGGGAAAATAAGAAATGGGTCATGATGATAATGAACTAGGTTCAGTAGAAATAAAGCAGCAGGAAAGGTAAAATAGGAGATTGTCAAAGAGAATAATTTCATGCTTCAAGACTTTGTAGGTAGGAAGGCATCACACAAAGGCAAGCACCAAAGTGGTGTCGCGAGTTCAAGATCTGTCTGGACTCTCCAGGCTTCACTTAGGACTTCCTCCACCATACTGAAAGCCTCATCATGCCCTAGTTCTTCATCTTGAAACCTCATTCTAGCAGAACCAGAAGAACATTGTACACAGTAAGAACAACACTGGAGGATGATCAACTATGACAGATGTAGCTCTCCTCAATAACACGATGATCCAAGGCAATTCCAAAAGACTCATGATGGAAAATGCTCTCCCCACACAGAGGAAGAACTGTGGAGTCTGAAAGCAGATCGAAGCATGTTATTTTCACTTTGTTTTTTATTTTTTTTCTTTTGTTCTGATTCTTCTTTCAGAACATGACTAATGTGGAAATGTTTAACATGACTGTAACATGTATAACTTATAAGACTGCTTGTTGTCTTGGAGGAAGATAAGGGAGAAGTTGGAATTCAAAATATTACAAAAATGAATGTTGCAAACTATCTTTATATACAGTTGGAAAAAAATTAAATACTATTAAAAATGTAAAAAAAGAAAGAAACCTCACTCTAGGACTGGAATTCACATATTGGAAGCACCCACCATCCCACGACCGCTCCCTCTGATTAGACAGCTCCTTCTTGAACTCCCATTTAAAAAAAGAGCCTAGGCCTGCCACATTTATTCCTCTCCCTCCTGGACTTTACATATTGTTTTCCTTTTTATTCCATAAAGGCAGAGATTTTCTTTTCACTTGTATTTTTAAGTACAGCCCTCAGCACAGTGATTGTATGTGCTAAGCTCACTATCTTCAGCAGTTAAAAAAAAATAAAATAAAACAGAGGCCAGAATTTTAGAACTATCATAAATTTGGTAGTTTGGGGATATTGGAGTGGATGTCAACAAACATTCTACAGAAGGGATACAGATCTGGAGACTGTAACATTAAGAAATGCCTCCCAAAAGATTTGAAAACCATATTAAAAGAAGACTCAACTAGATGCAAACAGCTTACTGATGAAGCTGATATTAATATGATTTCCTCACAAATGTGAAGCTGCAGTATACCTAATCAATTAAATCCACACTAAGATGGATCAGAAGGACAGAAATAAGGACAGCAAACAACGAAGCAAAGGTAAACAAGTCCCTTAAAAGAGGGTAATGGATAAAACAGTGGTTCTTAACTTTCTTTGTCTCATAGGTCTCTTTCCCAGTCTTTCCCTGTCTCATGGCAGCCCTTGCAAGAATAAAGTTTTCAAAAGCATAAAACAAAATACACAGTTTTACAATAAAAACCAATTATACTGAAATAAAAATATAACTTCTAGTACAATCAGTCAAGTAAAAATAGAAATTGTATTTACGTATACATGTTCTTTATACTCCAACCACTTACCTACAGAAATGGTTTTTTTACAGTTTTATTCTATCAACAAAAATCTGCCTTCTCTCTCTCCTACTCCCCTCCCCTATTGAGAAGAGAAATGTGAAAGTATAGTCAAGCAGTCTCCCAATAATCATGTTCCCCCAGAATGTCTCAATCTGCATTACATCCATCACGTCTCTGTCAGAAGGTGGGTAGGTAGTTTTATGAGTCCTCTGCAGCTGTGGTTGGTCACTGGTCGTTGGCTGATCCCAGTTCTTAACTCCTTCAAAGGTATCTGGATAAATATTGTTATTATTGTTGTATACAATTCTATCTTAGTTGTGTTCATTCACTTCCCATCAGTTCATATAAACCTTCCTGTCTTCCAGTGACCATCCCCTTGATCTTTTCTTAAAGCACAATAATGTCTTTGGGTAGGTTTTTTTTTTTGGTTGGTTGGGTGTTTGGTTTTAGAAAGTAATAACCAAAAGGCTACAGAGGCTAGCAAACAGAATCCTATGCTAGGATTCAGGACATGGAGATCTAGTCCGAGCTCAACCACCAACTATGAGCTACTAGAAATGGAAAAGACATCAGAGGAAAGTCACCCACAAGAAGGACATGAAAATTCTCAAAAAAACACTATCACTATCTCAACAAAAACAAGTGCCCTCTGGATACAGTAATGTTTTAAAACCTGAATTCTTATCATGTGAACCCCGTAATTAATAGTATTTTACATTCAACAAAAATTACTCTGAGGTTCACAAAGAAATTACTAACAGTTTCCAAATAGGTATCTTTCTCTTTTTGGGGGGTAGTGGGGGGCGGGGGCAGGTAGGCAATCAGAGTTCACTGACTTGCCCGGGGTCTGTACACAGCTAGTAAGTATCTGAGGTTGGATTTGACCTTAAGTCCTCCTGACTGCAAATGATCTATCTACTCCACTACCAAATGGATATCTTGCAGAGCCTACTGCAATAATACAGCATCCATTTTAGCAGAAAACACTTTCTATATGTTATGATTTATTGTGTAGCAAAATCTTTCTCGTAAATTAGAGAACCCAACCTGAAGCACAATTCTAAATTTTAAATCCAAATTAATACAATTTTATATTGTTTTTAAAAGAACTGTTCTTTGCCTAAAGTATTTCAAACCTGATATAAAAATTTAACAAATAAAATAAATTTCTGGCCCTTAGCCAGCTAAATGATATATTACCAAAGAATCAAATTTAAATGTATTTATTCTAATTCTCCTAAATAATCCTACACTGTCAAAGTTAAGTATCCAACTCTATCTTAAACCACTAGAAAAGCACCTTTTCTCTGGCAACAAACACCATAGTCTAAAATTCTGCCAAGGCATCAAGATATTAAATAGGGAATTTATTAAGCAATACCACTGAATCCTGAAAGAATTAACAGAAATTGTATATTTTGTTCCTAGATAGCAGTTACCGGCCTGTAGAATCAAATATGCACAAATGAATATGAACCTGAAAGTTAATTTTAACAAACTTTAAAAAATAAATTGAATTAAAATTTTTTAAAAATGAAGTCTAAAAAGAATAAAGATTATCAATGGGCATAATCAAGGAGAAAGAATTGTTACTAAATGCTAAATATCTTGTTTCTTCACTAATAAATCAGTATTCTAGGGAGGGGCACTGTAGAGGATAGTCTTAAAAAAGGATGTGAAGGCACAAGCAGAGGAGAAATCAGGAGACATGACACTACGTGGCTAAGACTACGTATGTTGTATATATACTTATACATATACACATTGTTACCCCCAATAGATTAGAAGTTCCTTGAAGGGGAAAGACAGCTTCATTTTTTTCATGGTATCCCCAGTATAAGTTTGTTCACTAGATCAAGACAGGAGGTATAATGAAAGAGAATGGTGACCTTACTGACTGAGAGTTTGGGCAAGTCATTTAATCTCTCAGAGCCTTTTTTTCCTTATCTATAAATTCGGGGGTTGGGCTAGATCAAAGGTGTAAAACACATGGGGGTTTATGTCCCTGAAGCAGATTAAAATGTAACTGGGGAAATATTTTTTTAAAATACAATAAAACATAGATGAAACTAAGTCAACATAAAGCCCACACGGTCCTGTTTCTATCTGTTTGACACCACTGCACCAGATGACCTGTAAGATCCCTTCCAGTTCTATCAAAATCTATGATCCTCTACATACCTTCCACTCCAAAGGATGGGTTGTCTCGACCAAGAAGGACAAGTGGCTTAGAGATAAGGTAGATGAAAGGACAGGGACTCCAAGTAAGGAAATACTGGCCTCAGAATGAAAAACCAATGGTAAAGGAAAGGGCATAGAAAAGGATTAGGCCCCAAAATGTGATACACAAAGTCCTACTGCCTAATCTAAGAATATATCTGAAAAATGAAGTACTTCAAAGAAGAGGAAAGACTAAAGGAATGAGTAAGAGTTACGGAAGAGATCTGGGACAGCACAGATGGGCAGCTTAAAGAGGTCAAGACTGAGTACCCTAAACACCACACCGTGTGATGGAAAAGGAAAAAATACATACAAAGTTCATGAAAGGAAAGTATGGAAGACTAGATTCCCCAGTATCTTAGAAGGAAAAAGACAGGTGGGGAACGCAATGGAAAGGGAGAAATCACGTATCATTTGTCTGGACTGGAAAAGAGAGGAGTATGTAATAAAAACAGTAATCAATAACGTAAATAGGAGCCAAGGATAAAGACCTGAAGAGAAACTAAGTAATGACAGTATAAACAGTAAGCGGATGCACAGCAACAATAAATGTTCTACAGAGAACAATGAGAAAATACACCAAAATTTACAGGCTGAATCTCAAGGAGTTCTCAGGAAAATTACCATCTCTGAAAAGATCTATTTCCAGACTATAAGAATGAACTGAGCATGCAAACAAAGATAACTAGAAAAAATCACAAGTTAACCCCAAAATAAGCACAAAGTAAATCTTAAAACTCACAAAAAATACACTTTAAAACAAAAGACATAAAGAGTTGTTTTAACTCGTGGCTCCTGTCGCTGTTGAGTCATGTCTGACTCCTCATGATCTCATGGTTTGTCATTTCCTCTCCAGAGGTTAAGTGACTTGCCCAAGGTCACAGGGCTAGTGAGCCTCTGGGGCCAGATTTTAGCTCCGGCCTTCCTGACCCTAGGTTCAGCACTGTCCACTGAACCACCTAGCTGCCCAGCAAAAGCAATCAACCATTAACCAAGCTGATTAAAAGAGAAGAGAAAAATCAAACTAACGAAAAATGAACAAAATAAACTCTGAAAAAAAAAAAGAAACAGTACTATGAAAAAATACCATACACAGCTGAGTGTCAACAAAGTGAAAAAATTTAAAGGAAATTACTGACATAAATAGAATTAATTAAAACAGTTAGAACTAATCAAGGAAGTCCCTTTCTCAACTAGATGAGCTTTTAATCAATGTGACAGCCTTTTTGCCTGAAGCATCTAAGGGGCATCCACCCACCAAGAAAATAGAAATACACTACTGCTTTCTTTAGAGGAGAAAGAGAACTCTCCCAACTGCTTTTCACTGACTGAATCTGCCTCCAAGCTGATTATCTCTTCCTCTCTCCATGCTCTATATCAAAGAGTCAGAGAGACTCCTCTGCTGTTCACATGGTAGAGCAATACAGCAACCGATTAATATCCTTCAAATGCGAGAGAAATGAGTGTGCACGCACTGCACTGTCGTCATTTGCACAGCCTCATTTCTCAAACCACCTTTAATACTCAAAGTCAGCTTTCTGGACACTGGTCAGAAATAAGCTCCTGAGAGTGGGCTTTCCCAACCCTAAAAAGACATTTTAGGGTTGGGAATCCTGTAGGATCTTTTGGCTGATATTAAAGCACTTTAAATTCCTGCAAAAGAATATAACAAAAGCAGACAAGTGACTGCACACCACCCAAGAGGACAGACTGTTAGAAGTTTTATAGAACCTATAAACTATTTCTTCTTAATCTGCTGGAATTTCAATATAATTAGTTTCCTTTACAATCTTGTACATTTTATGTTAGACATATAAAAAATATTTTTCTGAAAAGGGTTTATGGCACCAAAAAACAAAAACAAGGGGTGGAACCAAGATGGCGGAGTAGAAGGACACACGTTTACAAGCTCCGAAACCAAAGCCCATAGAATTAATGTAAAGAGAGACCCCCATAACTTCTGGGTCAATACAAGGTGTGCAGAAACGGAGTGGAAGAGATTTCCGTTCCAGGGAGCTCTGGAGACCCGTCCCCAGGGTCCATGGCACCCCGGAAAGCGGACCCCACCCCCAGCGCTGCCCTGGCCGCGGCCCCAGAGAAGCTGACCCGAGCAGGCTTCAGGGACGGAAGCTCCGGCAGCCGGGAAAGTCCCTCCACCCACAGAAGCTACAGGTCAGTGAGAGAGAAGGCCGGGCTGGAGGAGGGGAGTGGAGCGTCTCCGTGACTCGGGCCCCCTCAGGAGGAAGCGGCTGCGGAAGAGGCGTGGGCGGCGGCTGAGGCAGCAGCGGCCCAGGACTCAGGAATCCCCCAGCAGCAGGCAGGATCCTCATTACGGAAGGTTTCTGCATAAAACCTGATGGAGCTGAGCCTGGGAGACAGCCCTGCCCCCACCCCGCTCTATTACTGAAGGCCTCTGCATAAAGCCCCTGAGGGAACTGAGCCTAGGAGGCAGGGGGCCCCCCACCCCGCCCCCACCCGCTCCATTCCTGAAAGTCTCTGCATAAAGCCCCTGAGGGAACTGAGCCTGGGAGGCGGCCCTGCCCCCACCCCAGCGCCAGAACTAAAGCTTGCTGCGGAAAGCCCATTTGAATCTCAGACCCCCAAGCACTAGCTGGGCGGATCCAGGCAGGGGTGGAAAGGAATCTCAGAAGTCAAGTAACTGGCTGGGAAAATGCCTAGAAAAGGGAAGAAAAATAAGACTATAGAGAGTTTTTTTCCAACAAATGCAAATGATCCCGACATTCAGATCGGATGACGAGGACGTATTCTTGCCATCAGGGAAAGACGTGGAGGGTGGGGCCTCAGTACCCCAGACACCCCAGGGGGGTGTCGGGTGGGCTCAGGCCTTGGAAGAGCTCAAAAAGGATTCTGAAAAGCAAGTTAGACAGGTGGAGGAAAAACTGGGAAGAGAAATGACAGAGATGCAAGAAAAGTATGAAAAACGGGTCAATACCTTGGTAAAGGAGACCCAAAAAAATGCTGAGGAAATTAACACCTTGAAAAATAGGCTCACTCAATTGGCAAAAGAGGTTCAAAAAACAAAACAACAACAACAAAAAACCTCTACTTACATTTACTAGCCCTTAGCTCCTAAGAGGAAGACTGAAGAATTTCAGTTCTCTAGGACAAAATCCAGGAAACTGGCCTTTTCGCCTGAGCTAAATAAACCCTAGAGGCTGCCTCATCAAATCTGAGAATTCCTAAGTTTGAAAATTCAGGCACCAGCCATTTTACAGAAAGAAGAGGATTGGGCACGTAATTACTGAGCAGTGTCCATTCTAGGAGAAAAAGAAAGCTCACGTTGCCTGTGAAGCTGAGAGGTCACAGAATGGGAAGTAGAAATGGAGAAGTCTGCAGAAAGAGATTACAGTAACTTGGAGAGGACAGGTGCAACACAGAGGTGATGGTTTCTTCAACAGGCCCTAAAGAAGTGCTAACAACTACCATATGGGGAAAAAACTCCAAATTACTAAGACAAAACCACGGACTGAAACAACTCTAATGTCTCACCTACAATCAGTAAACTGGCAAAGATGAAAATAGTCAATGTTACGGCAACTGTGGAAAGATAGGTACACTAAATCATTTCTGCCAGAGCAGTGAATTAATATGACCATTCTGGAATGTAATTTGGAATTGTGCAAATAAAGTGGCTGAAACGTCCCTATCCTTTGACCCAGACATTGCATAGTTGCATAAAGGAGGTGGGTTTTTTTTTTAAAAAGACCCCATATACATCAAAATATTTATAACTGCACTTTTCGTGGCACCTTGGAAATCAAATAGATGGACACCGATTAGGAAAGAGCTAAAATAAACTATACCACATGAAGGTAACAAAATATTACCAGGCTGTAAGAAACAATGAACCGCAAAGAAGCTTGACAAAGAGCTTCTGGAAGGACTTCCACGAACCGATGCAGAGTGAAGAAAGGAGAGTCAAAAATATAAAATGCACGACTACAGCAATGTAACTGAAAAGAGTCACCACTAAACGAAGAAAAATAACGTTGCAGAATTATTAAAAAAATAAGCATGGCCCCAAAGAGGAATGTTAGTCAGTCTATAAGCATAAGTGAATACCATGAGCCAAGCCCTCTGCTGAGCGCTGAAGACACGAAGAAAAACGATGAATAGACATATCTTCTTAGAACTGTTAAAGAAAATCAAGAAAACAATTTACAAGATGAAGACAATGTACGTGAAAAGAACCACCACAAAATACAGTCAAAAATGAAGGCTGCAAAATGACAAAGCACAGGCTTGGCCCCAAAGAAGAGATATGGGAATACGTATCTCCCCCCTCACCGTCCCCATTCCTTTACATGACAGATTTTCCCAGGTATGAAACACTGCATTTATTGTCAAATTTTTTCAACATTACTGGTCAGTTTTAATGATCCTCTTTATCTTTTTTCATTAAAAATAAAAGTCTGCTATAAAAGATGGGTATCTTGAAGAAAACAAAGGCATGCAGGGAAAAATTCAGAGGATAATAAAGATACCATAAACTGATTTTAACAAGTTGTGATGGCAAAGTGAGATCTTTTGCTGTTTTTGTTTTAGTATAATCAAATTTTTCCTTTTTATATTCTCCAACAAAGTCTTTACTATGAGTAAAGTACAGAAATAAGTTTCTTTAACTAGAAACAGAGAATCTATTTATATTGTTAATGTGATTAGACATCTTCCCCACTCATTAATGGGCCTTCCCATTAAAGGGAGTTTGATTAAGGAAGATTTGTAGAAGGCCCACCTCTTTTGTTAATGAGGCACTGGTTCTCCAGGGCTGGGATACCCTCTGGCTCTAAAAAAGGCATAAATACTCTGAGGGTGAGGTTTTACTTTGGGGCTTACAGATTGGAAGTGTTTGTATGGCCAAAAGAGGACTCTGGGAAGCTGCTAAGGAGCCCCCAGCTTTGAAAACTCAGATGTTGGTGCTTCCCTCTCTGGTAACTACATTCAAACAGTTGTATCTGTCTGTTGATGGGCAGGCAGAGGAAGCCATATCTCTTGATCTTTGATTTCTCGTATTTTTTTTGTAGTCCAGGGTGCTGACTCCCCTGAACTAGGTGAATGAAATATGTGTTTGGTTAAAGGAATGATACATGTGCTTGAGCCTTTCCTTTTATGAATGCAGACCTAAGAACCTGTGGTAGCAGGACCCCCTGTGTATGTTGGAGTGCTTACTAATACACAAGTATGTAATAAATTCCACTTGTTTTTAATGATTGACCTCACGACCAGCAAACTGGTAAAGATGAAAACGCAATGCTGGAGGAAAAGCACGAGCGTTTCATTAGCAGAGCTCTGAATATGTTCAAGCATTGTAGAAACCTATTCAGAATTATATTTAAAAAGTCACTAAAACATTCACACCCTTTAACCCAGAACAAAGGGTTATATAGGGTTATATAGAACAATTTTTGCTGTAGCAAAAGACTAGAAACAAACTGGATGCTGATCTGGGGAAATATGCACAAACTGTGGTATATGATTATATAGAATATCACTGTGATACAAAAAATTAGGAATATGAGGAATTCAGAGAAATATACAACCCAATTCAGAAAAACACAAAACCCAAGAGAATGAAGAAAAGTATCACAGATCTAGAGCTGGAAGGGTACCTTGGGCATTTATATCCAGTTAAACTCTCTCATTTTAAAGTCAAAAAGCCTAAGGCTCAGAGAGAATAAATGACATCCCAAAATCACACTGGTTCTAAGTAAACAACTCCAAATTCATGTTTTTTCTACTGTACTAGGCAATCTGAAAATAATATGCATAACTACAATAATACAAGTGAAAACACAAATACTATAAAACACAAATTAATTGCAATGATCATTTTTTTTACTCTTTGATCCAGTGACACCAGTCTCAGGAATATTTCAGGAACAACACATTCTATCTCTTGGTTCTGGGCATTTTCTGTAGCTGTCCCCCATGCCTAGAATGTACTCATTCCTCAGTTTCTCTTACTTACCTGCCTAGCTTCCTTTAAGTACCAGATAAAATCCTTTCTTTTATAGGAAGACTTCTCAATTCTGGTACCTTCCTTTTCTTAATTACTTCCTATTTACCCTATACATAGTTTGCTTTGCATGTACTTGTTTGCACGTTGGTCTCCCCCATCAGACTGGGGGCTCCTTGAGGACAGGGTCTCTCTTTTGCCTCTTTTTGTATCAACAGGGCTTAGCACCATGCCTAGCACAGAGTAGGCAGTTAAATGTTTAATGATTATTACCCTCTGACCTTCTGACTACCAGTACAGAGTATACTGTGTACACTGTCAGACCTGATCTAATTAAATGCTTCTGCATAAAACTGTTTTTCTTTGTCACAATGTGTTACAGCAAGAAAAAAACAAACTTTTGGCTTTGGACTCAGAGAACTTACATTCAAGTCCCTACTCTGCCACTTAAGAGTTATGTGAATTTAGGCAAGACATGTAACCACTCTGGCCCTTAGTTTCTTCATCTGTAAAATGAGAAGATGAGATCAGATCACCTCTGAGTCTTCTAGCTATAAGGAGAATATAAGGAGGAAAAATTCAATCTGGAAGAGGAACAGGAAGAAAAGACATAAAGATAAAATAAATAATACAATTAATAAAACATTTAACCAATTACAAAGTGGATTAAATTAAAATTCTCTCACATGTTAAATAGGAAACTTCAAATTATATGAAATCATTTTATTTAAAATTACATATTTCCTATATGTGGCTCTTAACGAGTAGAACAGAATAAGCTCTGAATCCTTTCCTGAAAGGACCTGAAACAATTCAACACCTTTTTAGGGTGACAAAGGTGTCCCAAATGCCTATTTGCCAAAAATACCTCATTCCGTTTAAAATGAATGTGATAAAAACAGGATAAGCACACACGTGAGAAAGATCAATAGAATCAATCAGGAGCTAGTGTGTGACTTGCTACTGACAGATCAGACAAGGACTGATCTGTGTCAGTGTGAGGGCAGCCATTCCACACCCTGCTGGAGCTCATTTGAAGCACATTCTTCATTAGATTTCTTGAACTTATACATTTTCAACAAAGGGTGGATACAAGCAGTAAAATATTCATGAGTCAAAATTGCTACTTATTTCAAAAGAAACTGAAAGTCCTCAAAGGCCCTAAAGAATCTTACACAACACCTGTAGATTTCATTTTTCGATGCTCAAGAGACAAACATATACCTGTCTCTGGCATGAGGCTTATACAAAAGTCAGTTCTTACAGAGGGCTTGGTAAAATCTCATCTAATTTATTTTTCATTTGCAGCATTACTTCCCATATTTACAAACTCCTGTCCATCCACTTTATTAGTAGGTTAGCTAATAGCTCCAAGAATACTGCCTTCCTCATTTACAAAAAAATAGCAACACCTCATGATCAGGACATAATTAACCCTACTTAATCCAGTCTGGCAAACTAGTTTCCAACTTAAAAATTCCATAATCCAGACCTCTGTTTTGTCAGATTTTGTCCTGGTTTTGATCTGGACACATAATTTCACTGGTGCAGGGGAACGCTTAGTAAAGACTTCCCCAATGAATTCAAAGGTCAACTGTTCTACAATTTAAATCTTAGAAAGTAGCCTACGGCACTAAAGAAGCTATTAGATGGCTAGCCCAAGGTCACACAGCCTTGTAAGTGTCAGAGGCAGCGCTTCAGTTTGTGTTTCTTACTCAAAGGCCATCTCTAGTAACGACCCCCATTCCACACAGCATTGCCTAACAAGTTTAGCATCCTTCAATGTAGTGGGGAGAGATGACCCCCCTGATCAATCACCAGGGAATTATTTCCAACGTAACTAGTCACTTAGATTCCTTACCCTGGCCTCATCTTCAACTGTTCATTCTTCATCACCCAAGTATCTAATCAGTTGCCAGTTCCAGTTGATTCTCCCTCTTTATTCCCCTGCAGCTGGCCCCTTCTCTCTACTCACACAGTTACGACCATAGTTCCCTCTCTTATATCCCCTGCACTGGACTCAAAGCCCCTTCTTAGGCTCCCTGGCTCAACTCATCCTCCACAGAACTGCCAAAGAAACTCTCTTTTTGCATGGATCTAGTCTCATCACTCCCCTAATCAATAAACTCCAAATCAAATATTACTTCATCTTTAATTCATCATTTTAAATTTCTATTTTGTTTTAAAATGTACATAATTAGGGGGGCGGAGCCAAGATGGCGGAGTAGAAGGACGCACATTCACGAGCTCCGAGCCCACAACCCATGGAATTGAGGTAAAAGGAGAGCCCCATAAATTCTGAATCTCTGCAGGGGGTGCACAAACGTAGGGGAAGAGATTTCCGTTCCACTGAACCCTGGAGAGCCGTCCCCGGGGTCCATCGCACCCCGGAAAGCGGACCCCACCCACATCCCCGGCCGCGACCCAGAGAAGCTGACCTGAGCAGACTTCAGAGAGGAAAGCTCCGGGAGAATCTCCGGCAGCCGGGAAAGTCCCTCTGCCCACAGAAGCTAAAGGTCAGTTAAAAAGAAGCCTGCGCTAGGGGAGGGGAGCGGGCCCCCTCGGGAGGAAGCGGCGGCGGCGGCAGAGACGGGGCAGGAAGCGGCGGAGGCAGAGACGGGGGCAGGAAGCGGCGGAGGCAGAGGCGTGGGCGGGCGGCTGAGGCGGCAACGGCCTGGGACTCAGGAATCCCCCAGCAGCAAGTAGGATTTTCAATACTGAAGGTCTTTCCAACCTGAGGGAGCCGAGCAGGGGAGACGGCCCTGCCCCCACCCTGCTCTACTGCTGAACGCCTCTGAATAAAACCCCCAAGGGAGCTGAGCACAGCAGGCGGGGCCCCCCACCCCGCCCCCACCCTCTCCGTTCCTGAAAGTCTCTTCAGAAAGCCCCTGAGGGCCCAACTTAAGAGGCGGCCCTGCCCCCACCCTGCGCCAGAACTAAAGCTTGCCGCGGGAAAGCGCATTTGAATCTCAGAGGCCAAGTACTAGCTGGGCGGATCCAGGTGGGGGTGGAAAGGAATCTCAGAAGTCAAGTAACTGGCTGGGAAAATGCCTAGAAAGGGAAAGAAAAATAAGACTTTAGAGAGTTTTTTCCAACAAATGCAAATGATTCCGACCTTTGGATCTGATGGGGAGGACGAGGACGTATTTTTCCCATCAGGAAAAGATGTGGAGGGCGGGGCCTCAGTACCCCAGACACCCCAGGGGGGTGTTGGGTGGGCTCAGGCCTTGGAAGAGCTTAAAAAGGATTTTGAAAAGCAAGTTAGACAGGTGGAGGAAAGACTGGGAAGAGAAATGACAAAGATGCAAGAAGAGTATGAAAAAAAGGTCAATATCTTGGTAAAGGAGTCCCAAAAAAATGCTGAGGAAATTAACACCTTGAAAAATAGGCTCACTCAATTGGCAAAAGAGGTTCAAAAAGCCAATGAGGAGAAGAATGCACTCAAAAGCAGAATGAGCCAAATGGAAAAAGAGGCTCAAAAGCTCACTGAATTTAATAGTTCTCTCAAAATTAGAATGGAACAGATGGAGTCTAATGACTTTATGAGAAACCAAGAAATCACCAAACAAAACCAAAAGAACGATAAAATGGAAGAGAATGTGAAATATCTCATGGGAAAAACAACTGACCTGGAAAACAGATCAAGGAGAGACAACTTAAAAATTATGGGACTACCTGAAAGCCATGATCAAAAAAAGAGCCTAGACATCGTCTTGCATGAAATTATCAAGGAAAATTGCCCTGACATTCTAGGACCAGAGGGCAAAATAAGTATTGAAAGAATCCATCGATCACCACCTGAAAGAGATCCAAAAAGAGAAACTCCTAGGAACATTGTGGCCAAATTCCAGAACTCCCAGCTCAAGGAAAAAATCTTGCAAGCAGCCAGAAACAAACAATTCCAGTACTGTGGAAATACAATCAGGATAACCCAAGATCTAGCAGCTTCTACATTAAGGGATCGAAGGGCGTGGAATAGGATATTCCAAAAGGCAAAGGAACTAGGACTGAAACCAAGAATCACCTACCCAGCTAAACTGAGTATAATACTTCAAGGGAAAATATGGTCTTTCAATGAAACAGAGGACTTTCAATCATTCTTAATGAAAAGACCAGAGCTGAAAAGAAAATTTGACTTTCAAACACAAGAATGAGAGGAAGCATGCAAAAGTAAACAGCAAGGAGAAGTATTAAGGGACTTACCAGAAATGAACTGTTTGCATTTATACAGGGAAGCACAATATTTCTAACTCTTAAAACTTTTCAGTATCTGGGTGGTTGGTGGGATCACACATACACATGTACACGCATGCACACACATACACACATGCATTCACATGCAGAGACAGAGAGCACAGATTGAACTGAATAGGATGGGACCATGCCTTAAAAGAAATTAAGGTAAATGGTGAGAGAGAAATGTAGTGAGAGGAAAGAGGGGGGAAATGGAAGGGGGTAACTATATGTCATTTAAGAGGCAAGTAGGAGATGTTTTTAGTGGAGGGATAAAGAGGAGAGCTGAGGGGAAAAAAAAAAAAAAAACAAACAAACAAACAAACAAAAGTTTACCCTCATCACATTTGACTAAACGAAGGAGTGAAATGCACACTCATTTTGGTATGAAAACCTATCTTACAGTATAAGAAAGCGAGGGAGAAGGAGATATTGGGGGGGGGGGATGATGGAAGGGAGGGCAAAGGGAGGAGGGAGTAATTGAAAGTCAACACTTGGGGAGGGACAGGATCAAAGGACAGAAGAGAAACAATGAGGGGCAGGTTAAGAGGGATGGCAATTCAGTTAGTCTTACACAACACGACTATCAGGAAGGTCACTTGCAAAGCTACACAGATATGGCCTATAATGAATTGCCTGCCGTACCAAAGGGAATGGATGGGGAGGGAGGGATGGGGAGAATTTGGAACTCAAAGTTTCAGGAACAATTGTTTAGTATTGTTGTTGCAACTAGGAAAGAAGACATACAGTTAATGAGGAATAGAAAGTCATCTGGCCCTACAGGAGAAAAGAGAAGATAGAGACAAGGGAAGGGAGGGATGACAGAAGAGAGGACAGATTGAAGATAGGGAAAATTAGATTGCTTGGGGTATTGGGGTGGGGGGAGGGGAGAAAAGGGGAGAAAATTTGGAACCCAAAAATTTGTGAAAATGAATGTAAAAAGCTAAATAAATAAATAAATGAAAAAAAAATGTACATAATTATACAACAGTACAAATAATTTATAAGTACACAAACACAGAGTGTGTACACTTAATTTCTTTTTTTACTGATACAGATGAGTAATCAAAAAAGCTTAGAAAGCATTGCTCTCAAAGATGAATATCTGGAATGTGCCAAAGTAATGCAACCCAATTTCTTAAGATAATGACAAAATTAGCAACATTGAAATAAAGTATATAGCCTACCAAGGTAAGATCATTCATTAGAATGTAAAAATTCTGATAAGATTTCTGTGGGTATCGTTTTTTTTTTTAAATTTCAGTGTCAAAAAGCACTTATCAACTTTAAACTTTTCATCATCAAATTTTCTCAAGATCAGACACTTTTGGCTGTGTTTAAGACAGACAAACTTCTAAGATCTACATGTATTTTAAGGTAAAAGCTTAAAAAAACAGAATCTGATCCTCAAACACTGAACAACGCAGAACCATTCTACAAATAGTAAGAAAAAATATACCTACTTCCTTCACAAAACCTACAAATCTATTTTAGTATATTTGTATTGTCAGGCAGCTTTCCATTCCCATTCGTGGAAGTTAGTACCTTTGAATTCACCAGTCCATGTTGTCTTTACATTTAAACTCCTTGTGCCATAACATTAAGCCCAAATGATTCACCTACAACCAACCACAAAACAGAAAATAACCAAAAACCACATCTCCACTGAAAAATGGGACAACCATTTTGAGATTATCCTGTAAATGATTAAGACAAAATATCACCAATCTTGGTGAGACCCTTCAAATGACTAAATATTTCATTCAAAGGAAAAATAAAAAAGGCTTCCCCATAATTTTAATTTAAAATGTGTAACTTTTCCTAAAACTGATTGTGTTCCTGCTTCAAATGCATTTCAAAAGCTATTTTTTTAATTTAAAAAAAAATTTTTTTGTAAAAGTTCTGGGTCCAGAGTTAGGAAAACTCCTCTTTCTGAGTTCAAATACAGCCTCAGATATTTAACAGCTGTATGACCCTGGGTAATTCACTTAACCTGTTTGCCCCAGCTTCCTCATCCATAAAGTTAACTGGAGAAGCAAATGGCAAATCACTTCAGTATCTCTGCCAAGAAAACTCCAATGGGGTCACAAAGAGATGGACACAACTCAGAGGACCCACCAACCACAACTTTTCTAGTAAGTCTCACTGGATATGTCTTTTCTTAACACTTTGATGAAAATAAACTTCACATGGAGCTGTGAGCTAATTCAGCAATTCTGGAGGGCAGTTCGGAACTATGCCTGAAGGGCTGCAAAAATGTACATACCCTTTGACCCAACAATTGCTTCTAGGACTGTATCCCAAAGAAATCATAAAAATGGGAAAGGGTCCCACATGGACAAAAATATTTATAGTAGCTCTCTTTGTGGTGGCCAAGAACTGGAAATCAAGGGAATGCCCACCAATTGGGGAATGGCTAAACAAATTGTGGTAAATGAATGTAATGGAATACTATTGTGCTATGAGAAATGAACAGGAAGACTTCAGAGAGGCCTGGAAAGACTTATATGATCTGATGCTGAGTGAAAGGAGCAGAACCAGATCACTGCACACAGTAACAACCAATGCAAGGAATTTTTTCTGGTAGACTTAGCATTGCTGTGCAGGGCAATGCAAGGACCTAAAACATTCCCAAAGGACTTTTGAGGCAAAACGTCATCCACATCCAGAGAAAGAACTGTGGAACTGGAATGCAGAAAGAAGCAGAATATTTTCTCTGGTGTTATGTTTTGTTTTGTCTGGGTTTTTCTCATGGTTTCTCCCATTCATTTTAATTCTTCTATGCAACATGACTAATATGAAAATGTATCTGGTGTTATGTTTTGTTTTGTCTGGGTTTTTCTCATGGTTTCTCCCATTCATTTTAATTCTTCTATGCAACATGACTAATATGAAAATGTATATAATAAGAACATATTGCAGAACCCATGTAAGACTGCACGTTATCTTGGGGAAAGAGGGGGAGAAAATCTAAGAAAATCTACAATCACTCATGAAAGTGATTGTAGAAAACTGAAAACGAATTAATAAAAAAAGAAAAGAACAATAAACACACGAAAATAAACTTTACATGTGTGGTAAAACAGTAACTTCTCAACTAATTGGTAGGTTAATAAAGTTACTTTAAGAACACTTAACCTATTAAGGGTTTAATTCTCATATTCCGCAAAGTGGAAATGAAAGTAATAGCCTTCATACATAATAAACAATCTAAATAATGGGCCAAAAGGAAAAGGCAGGAATGAAAAGATCATTCCAAATATTTTGCACCAGCCTATCATGCAAAGGGGATTAAGATTAATAGAAATCTATGCAGAACTAAACTGATTGTGAAACAGAACCTGCAATGAAAGTCAGAATTATTCTGTGGTGAGATCTTGTCTCGAGGCTATGTCGCAATTTTAGTACTGACAAAACCATCTGTGGAGCACAGCACAGCAGGCAGAGAGGCTAGCTTTGAGATCACTGCACCCCACTGATGGCCATCTTCTCATGGGCAGAGATCCAATTCAAGCATCAGGATAAAGCAAAAATGGATGATTTATTCCAAACAAACCTGACAACTCTGAATGAAAATTCCATACTTGGGCAATGTATTATTGCTATTATTGCATGAGTGGAGAAAGTTTTGAAAAAGCAAGAAAAAATCATTCAGAATCCATTAAAAACTGCTGTTAACAGACCTCAGAACATAGCCCTCATATGCGCCATTATCAGAAAACTCAAGCAGACCGTGCGCTCTAAAACAGGTAACAAGTTTAGTTCGTTTACAACATACCCTAGTCCTCTCCCTCCCTCTCCAGCCCTCGTCCTGCTTCCAGACTGGTTCAGTTTAGCACTGGTGAGATAAAAATCATTCCTGACTGGAGATTCATGTACATGTCTCTTTTGTAACTACAGTTCATACGAGGAAAAAAAAGGTAAAACTCCCCGCTTTTCCATCCATACAATCTGTGTGTATATGTACATGTATTTGGGTACATATGAAACACACTTTATTGAAATGACAAGAGATAATAAGCAGCCTGGTCCAGTGGGAAAAGCACTAGATATGGAGTTAAAGGTCCTGAGCCGAAATCCCATTTTGTCACTCGCTAACTGTGTGAGCTTGCAAGTCACAACCTCTCTAGACTTCCAGTCTCCTCATCAGTAAAATTAAGGGCTTGTACTAACCGACCTCTCAATCTATAATCCAGTACTGCTCTATCATATCTGTGGCGTAAGTATTTCACGTCATGAGTTCACAAAAGACAAGGTCATGACATGCCCACCAACTTTACCTAAAGAGGTTTTCAACAACCTATCTATCTTCTATCCTGAGGGATACCTGTTGCAGAGAATGTGAGTTTGACAAAGAGATGGATGGAGGACGGGCAGCAGCAGCAGGCCCACTTCTCTATAACCCTACTACTGGTTAGAAAAGAGACCAAAATATTGCATATAACTGGGAAATAAGAAACACAGGGAATGGGGTATAGAAACCTGGCCCTACAAGAATAGAGAGAAGATGGGGATGAGGGAAGGGAGGAGTGTGATAGAAGGGAGTGCATATTGAGGGAAGGGGTAATCAGAATGCAAGGTGTTATGGGGTGAGGGGAGGGGAGAGATGGGGAGAAAAACTGGAACTCAAAATTTCATGGAAATGAATGTTGAAATCTAAAAATAAATAAAACTATTAAAGAAGAGAGAGAGACCAAAAAAAGCATTGTTAAGGTAAAAGGTAAAGACATCAGCTCCAAGGGCAGCAAAGCAAAGGTCGCACTCAGGTTACTGCTGCTGCTCCTGCTACCAAGAGTGAAGAAAGACAGTTCCCTCTTCTCTACCTAGGCTTCCCTTTTTTAAATTTTTTTTTTTAGCAAACTATGCCGCAAGAATCAAAGCGCTATGAAGCTTAACATTTTTATCAATAATTAATATGGCAGCACAGTGAAAGTAGGAACTGAGTAGGTTCTCTACCTAGTGGAGCACAGCATCGCTCAACATGACCTTAAGCTGCATTAACAGAGGTTTAATATCCAGAATGAGGAAGTGATAACCGTAGTCGGACCGTGTTCAGTTGTGGAAACAATACTTTAGGGAGGACGATAATAATCTAAAGTGTTATCTTGACAAGAATGAGAAAAGCACCAACAATCACTTCCTAGAGAGATCAGGCACGTTTAACCTAAGGAAGACCTGGGGACACAATACAACTGTCTTCAAGTGTGTGAGAGCCGCCATAATAGAAAAGAGATTAGATTTATGCTTCCCCCCTTCTATGCCCCTTTGCCCTCCCCAAAAAAACCAAAACAAGCAAAACCCAGCAATACATGGCGACTTCAGAGAGGCTTTCAAAATAATACCCCAATGCTCCCAACTGTCAATAAAATGGGCTACATTTAGAGGCACTGGTTTATCCCTGGAGGGCGTCCAGAAGAGGTTAAATCAGAGGTGCTGAGGAGGGGTTTCCTGTTTGTAGTACAAGGGTTGTTGAGATCCTTTCATGTGAATCAGTGGGATGGGCAATATTTCGAACAATATCGCATTTTAGTAACATCCCTAAATTCCCACCACTTAGGTACCTACTCTAAAGACTGCGAGAGCTTCAAATTTCCAAGTTTGACAAACTCTTTTCGGTTGGCTCTCATTTTTCAAAAACCATTTTCTACAAAAATCATTAATGGGCATCCATGGGAAAATGGGCCCAAGAAGAAGAATTTCACTCTACAGCTAATTATTAAGGATTGTAACAGTTAAATCTACCAAAGGAAACCTATTTATATCTTAAATTATATACGGCATCATTGTAAAGTTTTCAAAACAACAACTCAAATTATGCCATACCAGGAAAAAGCCAATTCTAATCTAATGCCCATGTTAGCCCCCCTGGCAGACGTGAAAACATCCACTGCTACACTTGACTGGATGACACCGTCTCTAGCCTATCCAGGAATCGTGGAGTAATTTAGTCATCAGTAAGGCATCTAAACTGTTGTACCATTCCCCGTTTTCTTTACATTAAACACCATGGTGTTTCTCTTCATCCTGCAATGGACCCCCCTCAGTATATGGAAAGATGCCCTCCTCACAAGCTCAGTGCATGTGTTCTATGGCAACCTTGGCAAAACCAAGCCTAAGCAGAGCAGCAGAGATCCTGGCACTTTCTCATCTTACTGTTCCCCAGATACTAACGGCCCTTGGTGACTGAGCAGCTTGTGATTTCCATGTTTATTTTTTGATATACCCCCAAATGGATAAACCTAAATAACCAGCTTTGAAATGCTTTAATGGGCATGCAAACTAGCAGTCAACAGCGTTCAAAAGCAATTCCCTAGAATTCTTTTTGAAACTGATTTCAAGAGCAAGTTTTATTATTTGTTTAGACAAGTTTAAAAGGGAGAAAATCTTAATTCTTATTTAAATATACTTAATATAGTACAGATCTATCTCAAGAATTCCCAGACCTTTAGAGCAAAACACTGATTATTAGTGTCCTGAAGTCATAGCTTACACAATTTACATTTAGTAAATTTATTTTACATTATATTAATCCCAAATTTAAAAATTTCAAAATCATCCTGTCAGACATCCCTCAGTAAATTATAAGAATTTTGGTTTCCTAATCCAAAAAAATGTTTTAAAAGGATAAAGCACATTATAGAAAAATATTTTTTAAAACTTTGACTAAGGGGGGCAGAGCCAAGATGGCAGAGTAGAAAGACCCACCTACTCTAGCTCTTCCCCTACAGCCCATAAAATGCCTGTAAAAATGACTAAAAAAAAAAAAAGAATTAATTCTAAAAAAAAAAAAAAATGACTAAAATTCTAGAGCAGCATAAGATACAAAACAAAAGAGTGAAAAGAAATTTCCAGCCGAAGGTAGCCTGGAAGGCCAACAAGAAAGGTCTATCACATGGGGTGTGGAGCACAGCACACAGAGCCCATGCCCAGCCTTTGCCACGTGGCACCACAAGGAAGAGGATGGGAGCAGGTCTCTGGAGCAGAATCCCAGGCAGTAGCTGTAGTTCCCAGATCTTTCAACCCACAAATGCCAAAAGACAGCTTCAAAGGTCAGTGAAGAAAGCTTCTTCACCTGTGTGAAAAGGGAACAGGGTTCTTTCCTAGCCCTGGCCCCAGGTAGCAGCAGCATCCATTTTTGGAGCCCTGAACCTAAAGATCCTGGGGGAACTGAGCCTCTGATATGGGTCTCAGCCCTGGGGTGAGGAAGAGTGCTGGTGTGGTGGAGCTGGTGGAGGCTTTGGAGAGGATCCTGGGCAAAAAAGCAGCTCCCGAACCAGAGCACAGGTCAGAAGAGGAGTAAACTCCTCTTCCTTGATTGTGCCACGTTGGAGGAACTAAGATCTTACAGGTCCCCAGAGTATACCCTCCCCTTGACAAAGGATTCAAAAAGTCAAGTAACTGGCTGGAAAAATGCCCAAAAAAGGGAAAAAAATAAGATTATAGAAGGCCACTTTTTTGCTGAATACGTATTTTCTTCCACTCTTTTGGATGAGGAAGAACAATGCTTACCATCAGAGGAAGACATAAAAGTCAAGGTTTCTGCATCCAAAACCTCCAAAATAAATATTCAATGGTCTCAGGCCTGGAAGAGCTTAAAAAGGATTTTGAAACTCAAGTAAGAGAGGTGGAGGAAAAATTGGGAAGAGAAATGAGAGCAGTACAGGAAATTCATGAAAAGTGAGTCAACAGCTTAGGAGACCCCAAAAAAATGCTGAAGAAAATAACCTTTAAAAATAGGCTAACTCAACCGGCAAAAGAGGTCCAAAAAGCCAATGAAGAGAAGAAGGCTTTAAAAAGCAGAATCAGGCAAATGGAAAAGGAGGTTCAAAAGCTCACTGAAGAAAATAATTCTTTAAAAATAAGAATGGAGCAGATGGTAGCTAATGACTTTATGAGAAACCAAGAAATTACAAAACAAAACCAAAAGAATGAAAAAATAGAAGACAATGTGAAATGTCTCACTGGAAAAACAACTGACCTGGAAAATAGATCCAGGAGAGATTATATATAAAATATATATATTATTTATATATATGTATATATACATATATATATAATATATAAAAATTATGGGATTACCTGAAAGCCATGATCAAAAAAAGAGCCTAGACATCAACTTGCATGAAATTATCAAGGAAAACTGCCCTGATATTCTAGAACCAGAGGGCAAAATAAATACTGAAAGAATCCACTGATCACCACCTGAAAGAGATCCAAAAAGAGAAACTCCTAGGAACGTTGTGGCCAAATTCCAGAGTTCCCAGGTCAAGGAGAAAATATTGCAAACAGCTAGAAAGAAACAATTCAAATATTGTGGAAATACAATCAGGATAACACAAGATCTAGCAGCTCCTACAATGAGGAATCAAAGGGCTTGGAATGTGATATTCCAGAAGTCAAAAGAACTAGGATTAAAACCAAGAATCACCTCCCCAGAAAAACTGTGTATAATACTTCAGCAGAAAAAATCATCACTGAATGAAATAGAGGACTTTCAAGCATTCTTGATGAAAAGACCAGAGCTGAATAGAAAATCTGACTTTCAAACACAAGAATCAAGAGAAGCAAGAAAAGGTAAACAGGAAAGAGAAATCATAAGGGGCTTAGTAAAGTTGAATTGTTTCCATTCCCACATGGAAAGACAATATTTGTAACTCTTGAAATTTTTCTCAGTATTTGGGTAGTTGAAGGGATCATACATACATATACATACACATACACATACACATACACATACACATACACATACACACACACACATAAAGAGAGGAAAAGAGAGAGAGAGGGCATAGGGTGAGTTGAATAGGAAAGGATGATATCTAAAAAATAAAGAGGTGAGAGAGGAATATATTGGGAGGAGGAAGGGAGAAACAGAATGGGGCAAATTATCTCTCACAAAAGACACAAGAAAAAGCTTTTTCAATTAAAGGGAAAAGAGGTGAACAGGAAAAAGTGAGCCTTAGTCTCATCACATTTGGCTTAAGGAGGGAATATCATGCATACTCGATTTGGTATGAAAATCTATCTTACACTATAGGAAAGAAGGGGAGAAATGGGGTAGGGGGATGATAGAAGGGAGGGCAAATGGGAGGAGGGAATAATTAGAAGTAAACACTTTAGGGAAGGGACAAAGTCAAAAGAGAGAAGAGAAGAAATGAGCGGCAGGATAGGATGGAGAAAAACATAGTTAGTTTTACACAACATGACTATTATGGAAGTCTTTTGCAAAACTACATATATAGCCTATATTGAATTGCTTGGCTTCTTGGTGGGGGGGTTGGGAGGGAGAGAAAACTCAAAGTTTAAGGAATGAATGTTGAGAATTGTTTCTGCATGCGACTGGGAAATAAGAAATATAGGTAAGGGAGTATAGAAATCTATCTTGCCCTACAAGAAAAGAGAGAAGATGAAGATAAAGGAAGGTTGGGGTGTCATAGAAGGGAGGGCATAGTGATCGAAGGGGTAATCAGAATGCAAGGTGTTATGGGGTATGGGAAGGGGAGAGATGGGGAGAAAATTTGGAACTCAAAATCTTGTGGAAATGAATGTTGAAAACTAAAAAGAAAAAAAGAAAAAATCTTTAAAACTTTGACAAAAATCTAAAAAATTTCCTAAGTATCCCTCAGAACTTTGAGACTCTTAAGTGTCTTAATAAAAATTCTTCAAACCATACAAACTACCCTAAATGGCTTACTGGATAGGGAAGGAAAAAAAGATACCCATATTTTTTTACTTAACGTATACCCCTATTCAAGTTTGTCCTAAATGAGAAACATATAAAGTTCTTAAAATTTAGCCACTATTCAAAGAATTACAGGAGGAGTCAGTAATGTTTAAGATAAATGAGCATCTAAGCAGTAAGTAGAAGTTTATTATGTACATAGCAACCATGCTCCCACTCACAAAAAATCAAATCTCACTTTTGAACAAGGATGGCTCACAATCAACTTGAATCACAAACTTCCTTCAGAAACCTTAAAGAGCAAAAGGTACAGACCGGAGGAAGCAGAAAAAGATGGCAGCTCACACTGCCCCAAACCTGCTTTGTCATCAAAAAACTACATTAAGAAAAGTAATTTATCCATGAAAGCAGTATCTATAGGGTTCTTCAGCTTACCTACACCATGATCTAGAAAAAAATGAAAATTAGTGACCCTCACAAACAAGAGTTCACTTTAACTTTTTTCCAAAAGGGCCAAGTTTAATCAATATTAATACCTCATTACTTTAGAAATTTAGAAACATGTAGAAAAGCAATCTTTAACACTGATCAACAATAGAATCCACTTTTTAAAAAGATGGAGCTTTCTTCTAATCAGGTGTTACCACAAGAATGATTTTAAAACATTTCAAGTCTCTCAGACAACACAACTTTTTAAGATATGAAAACTCAATTTCTTTCATTTATATTAACCCAATAGACTTTGTCTAATTATACTACAAAAATGTCACTATTTTCATAAGAATGTACAAATACTTTTATGGGATTTAATGATCTATAGCAATTACACTTGAAATACAAGAAAATGAGCTACTTTCTAAAAAAAATTGTTCAAACA
The DNA here is from genome assembly GCA_023548195.1 of Bettongia penicillata ogilbyi. NCBI lineage: Eukaryota > Metazoa > Chordata > Mammalia > Diprotodontia > Potoroidae > Bettongia > Bettongia penicillata. The sequence goes on along the minus strand of JAJHZJ010000447.1, from coordinate 12,283,856 downwards.
CTATAGTTATAATACTACTTTCATGAATAAATACTTTAGAAAACACAGTACCTCACAATGCATGAGGAACTTTTCTGGTAGACTTAGTCCTTCACAGCAACACAAGGACCTAAAAAATTCCCAATGGACTCTTGAGGCAAAAATGCCTTCCACATCCAGAGAAAGAACTATAAAATTGGGTCGCAGAATGAAGCAGACCATTTTCTCCTGTGTTACGTTTTGTTTTGTTTTATGGTTTCTCCCATTCATTTTCATTCTTCTATGCAAAATGACTAAGGTGAAAATGTATTTTATAAGAATGTATATGTAGAACCTATATAAGATTGCACGCCATCTCAGGGAGGGACAGGGGAGCGAGAGGGGAAGGAAGTGGAGGGAGGGGGAAGAAACCTAAGATATGGAAAATGGAAAACAAAATAATTTTTTTTAAAAAGCATCAAAACCGGTCCAGATATAGTGGTAGGTAGCACAACAGTGAAAAGTAATCTAGACCACAATTCCTAAGAAGTGGTTTGTCTCCGTTTTATCACTTAAACAGGGCTGTGTGACCATCCAGGCAAGTGACCGAACCTCTCAGTCTCAGCATCTATAAGATAGGAAGACAGTCTGTCCTGACCAATGAAAAAGGGTGTAAAAACTAAAAAAGAAGAGGTGACCTTGTTTTATAAACTGTGAAGCATTATAAGAATGTAAGATAGGCAGTTAATAAAGCTGTAGACCAATACAACATAGATCTAATGAAGAAATATCTGAAACCATAAACTTTCTGGCTTTGACAACTAAGGAAGAGACTGACCACACTTAATAAAATGAAATTTTCACACTTTTGTGATAAAAACAATTTAATTACTCATAAGGAAATCTCAAGTTTGCAAAATGAAATCTTAATATTCTACTCAAAAAACGGAAAATCAGTTTTTCATTTTCATTAACTAAGCAGATCGCATATTAATAGACAAAACTTACTGAAAGGTATCAGGAAAACAAAATCCTATTGTTTTAAGAGAACAATACTATTTTCAGCCTGAAAAGCCTCTCCTTCAACAAAGTGTCTACTACACATATGAGTATCACACAAGATTACTTGACACAAGCAGTAACAGAAGTAACTTTGCTCAAACCCCTTCTGATTATTAGTATCAAGTAAGGAATAAAATATCTCCTGTGGAGGATTAATTCAAGGGACCTGGCCGGAAGCTACACAAGATGAGACTTAAACAGATGGTATTCATAGCAGTATGAGGGAGGGTCCATACTGATGAGATCACAAAACCATTCTAATTACCAAATAAAGTTTAAAATCTTACTTAGCTAACTTGACTTCTCTTCCGGCAGGGTAATCCACACAGTAATCCACAGACAGACAAAAATAGACAACTGCTCTTCATCCAAAACAAAAACAAATTTTGACTGTGTTTAGTTTTCAAAATTTCAAAAAAAATTTTCAAAAGAAAAAAACAAACCAAGAACTCAGGAACATTCTCCAAAAATCAACCATTTCTATTTGTTTCATTAAAAACTATTCTCTACAGGTTTAAAGTTGCACATTTGCAAACAAGTAAGACACTTAATACTTTCATTTCTCTAGGGATTTTTCTTTTCCTCAAAACTAGAGTTTGCTTCCTATCCTTTTTAAACATTCAGAACAGAGCAAGGATCAAAGACTGAAAGATGTAATGATAGAGAAATTTAAAAGGTACAGAAATTGCATACCTGCTATTTTTTTTTAAAACAACACTAAAACATGGGGCTAATGTTTATCTGAAAGGTTTTTTTTTAAAACATGTATCAAACCTTTGGCCCAACAATTCCACTTTTGGAAAATACCCTTAACAAGTTTTCATAAAAACAAAGATCAGCTGTCAAAATACCACACATATGAATCAACACTGTCACTTCAAAGACCGAGAATCAAGCTCCCAAGCCTTTGTCAAAATAAGGAAGGCTTGAGTTCAGGTCCTGCATCTAACATATCCTGGAGGTATGAAGATGAACAAGTCATTTAAGCCAGTGGCCTTAGCAGCTCTCCAATACAAGAGAGTGGGAGCCAATATGCCTGGTACAGAGGAGTTTCCTCATTCAGGCTTCCCTACACCAGGGCTGTCATGCTATCCCAAATAAAGTCAAATTAAAATATAACTGGGAAATGTTAAGCAAAACAAATAAAAATACAGTACCACATAATATTGATTTATGGCTTTCTAAGTCAACATACAGCCTTCGGGTATCTATTTCTATTTGAGATTGACACCACTCCCCTACACCAATGAAAACACAGACCTGCACCTCACCAAAAAAGAAAATAAATAAAAACAATTTACATAATGGAATACAATGCATTTACTACAATGTCATTAAAAAGTATAATTAAAAGGAATCAGACTTAAAGTTAGTTAAACAAAAAAGAAAGATTTATTTTTAAGTATAAATGGTCATGTTGATTATCTGGTTTTAGTGTTCTCACTTACATACATAAAATTATTTTTAAATAATTTCAGTGACTACATTATGCCTTGTAAACAGCAGGTTAATGTCTGTTGAATTTAATTTCAAATTTTAAAAAGCAAGGATCATTTATTTATACAGAAATGACCAGGAAGGAAAATGACAGGGTTCTAGAGAACCATTTTAATAGTAAATAAACATTCACTGTCAAAAAACTACAGGAATTTAGATTTTTTAAAGCAGCAGTTCACAAAATTAGTTAGATGGCATCTATCTTTGATATTATATGAAAGTTTGAAATCTATTATACCACATAAAATAAAGCTATTGGTTCTGGGTTCTCTGGTCCAATCTATTTCAGACTTTTCTAAATAACTCGTCCCTAGGTTTTAAGGCTATCAACATCATTTTTCATGAAATGGAGAATGTACTTATAAATCAATGCAACACTACTACTAGAATCCATGATAACACATGTTGCCAATACTGGTAAAATGATCTGCTGGGGCCTGCCAAACATTTCACACGCAAAAAATGTCAACTACTTAAAGTCACAAGAAAAATACCTCACTTTTCAGCAAAAAAATACATGCAAATCATCACTTTAAGATGAGCCAAATATAATTAACTCCAAGGAAGTATCTTATTTTTGTGGTCCTAGGAGTTTGTCCTATTAAATACAGCTTCAAATGAATGAGTCACTGAAGGGATTTGGCAACCTTCTCAGGTTTACAAAGTTTTTCATAATAATGGCATTGTCAATGGTATTTTTCAAACTAACAAAAGATCAAAACAAACAAAAACCTTTATCACATGTATAATACTACCTTTATTCCCACAGCAATACATAAATTTAAAGGTAATCACGTTAAATCTAAGTCAACATCTTAACTATTTTTCAGTCCCTACTTGAAACTAATATAAAGAAACTGCTAAATTCAAATGGTTCTAAATCTCTCTTCTGAGCAATAAATCGGTTAAGAATTACATTCTTAAAGTAAATTCATTCAAAAATTCAACACAAGAGCAATCAAGTTACCAGAAACCATACATTTAACACAATTTCTAATACAATTTTATTTTCAAAGTTTGGGCACAAATTCATGTCCCTAGATAAAAAAGCTAGAATACCAGTACAAGTTGAACACTTTGTTTCATTTCCAAATTTCCAATCTGTCACTGCCATTTCAAAAACTAAATCTCTGGTAGATGTCATCTATCCAATTTTTACACTCCAAACTGAAAGCTAAAAGTCTTCTTTTTGTTTTGACCCCACAAAAGGAAAAAAACTCAAAAATATACACTCATTATTCTCTAAGGCATTTCTGATCAACTTTATGGCATGAAATAGCTACATAAAAAGAGATATTTATATTCTTCTCTTTGATGTTTGGCATATTCTGGAAATGAATCAAACTAAAAAAATGATCATTTCCTATTTAGTCATTGTGTAATCAACAATCATTACCACTGTTATTCTTTCACTGAATGATTGATTTTCAGTTGCTCAGAAAAAAATGCATCTCCACAATCCTGGAGGTACTTTCAAATGGTAGGAAAGAATTTATTTTAAACAACGAAAGGCAAATTTCTAAAAACCTGAAGTCAGGACATGCTTGAAAACAGATGTCATTACAGAAACCCCAGTGGAAGATGATGAAGGGTTTTACTTACGTTTCAAAACACCGATCCACGTTGTCAGACATCAAAAGCAGCATACATAGCTGTTCAAGGGCTATTAGTTGCATGTCCCTTTCATCTCCCTGCCCCATCTGTAGCCATTCCAGCAATGTATCAGGGTCCACATCTGCCATGGTTTTTAAAAGCCTCTTTGCTTAAATTAAAAAGTAAAGGAAAAAAAGTCCTTAAAATGCCCAAGCCAGATCAGTGAGCATCAAAAATACATCAGCTACAATCAAATTTTTGACGTCTTCTCCTAGGAATTAAAAAAAGATTCATCAGTAACATATAATAAATGATTCAGTTGTTTAATATTCAGTTTTCCTCTTCATTCACATTCAGTATTCCTTACTATACTAAATTCAAACCAGTTGTGCCATTGCACATAAGCTGATTAAGTTGCTGCCTAACCAGAAAGCTTCTTTATCAAAGACAGTAAAACAAGCTTCAGATCCAACAATTGCTATTACCAGGAACTCCAAGTCAAAAAGGCAAAACAACTTTCCTTTTTTTCCCTGGCACACTCCAATTTTTTTTTTTTTTGTCTTACAAAAGGATCTGCAAAAGATCATCAGATTCAACATCTCCTAATTCCCTCACATTTCAGAATATTATTTGAGTTTAAGTTGGTGTTTAAATTTAAAAGCACCTTTTCCACAGGGGTTCAATCAAGCAAGATTAAAGACCTGAATGGGAATTCTGGAGAAGTTTTCAGGAGTTAAAAAAGTACAACTAGAGTCAAAGTTGGATAAACACAGGTTAAGCCTTGGCACAGTTAGTCCAGGCTTCCCGGGGCAGCTCCAGGACAGGGCAGCATCCAGGGCAGAAAGCACGTCAATTACAGATGTTTCTGTAACTGACACGACAGGAAGATTTCTCCAGTCCCACGTAGACTAACGGGGGGCGGCGGGGGGAGGGGGCGGAGGAAACCGACAACATGTGCCTCGGTGCACTCCGAGCCAGAAGCCAGACTGAGCTGGGCAGCGCACGGAGGCGCCCCCCTCCCCGTCTCCGCCTGCCTCAGTCTCCCTCTCTCCCCATCCCACCCCCCAGCCTCTCCTCTCTCGGTTCTTCTCCGTCTCTAGGTGTGTCTCCCTACTTTTAAGTCTAGTCCCAAGTCCTCTGAAAGGGGACAGAAGAACTTCGGGAGAGAAAATGGAGAAGCCTCCCACCTAGCCGCAACAACCAAAAAGGGGGGAACGAGGCGGAGGAAGGGCTGGGGGAGGGGTTCCCCCCAGGACCCAAGGGTCGCGGTCTCTCAGGGGACCCGGGGATGAGCCTCTTCTCAAGGGCAAGCGGGCTTCCCCGGGGCCAGGAGGAGGGAGAGAGGGCAGCCGGCTCCGGGGCAAGGGGGAAACAAAGAGTCGTGGCGGGGGCTGCCTCCCCGGGGCCCGGGCTGGGGCACCTGATCCCCGAGCTCGGCTTCCCCGCCCACCCCCCAGAGCGAGAGCCGCCCCGCTCCGGCCCGACCGGCCCACCTCCGCCGCCGCAGGCCTCCCCCAGTCCCAGCCTGGGCTCCCACTCCCGTCCGCCCCGTACCAGGCCGCGGGCGGAGCCAGGCCCGGCTGCGGCCCTCGAGTTCGCGGGAAGCCGTAGGCCGCGCAGGTCGAGCCGGGCAGGCGCCGCAGGAAAAGCCCCGCCCTTCGTGCTCCTCTTCCTCCGGAGGGGGCTCGGTGACAGCGGAAGCGAGCGGCCGAGCGCGCACCAGCCCCAGGCGGCGGCAGCCCCGGCAAGGTCCGTCCCCCCGCGGACACGCGGCTCCTCGGGCCCCGCTGCTCAGAGGCCCGCGCTGGGGCGGCGGCGGCGACGGCGGCGGGGGGGGCCCGCGTCCATCGTGCTCCGGGAGGGGGCCGAGGAAAAGGGAGGGAGGAGGAGGGAGCGACACCGGGGCCGGGAAACCACGGAGCGAGCGACAGCCGGACTCGCCGAGCGCAGCGGAGGCGGAGCCGCTTCTGAATCACCCGGGCGGCGGCGACTCCCACGGGCGGCCACCTGGGGCGCTGCGGAGACCGGCTCCCGCCCGCACGCCGCCCGCTCCGCCAACCAGCGAGCCAACCGGCCCGGCCGCGCCGGCCTGCGTGGGCCGTCTCCGCCCGCGTGGAACCGTCCCGGCTCTGGCTGCCGCCCGGTCTGGCCAGGTTGCCTTGGAGGTGGACTCTGAACCTGCTGCCCTGCGCCCGGTTGTGCCCGGGTCCGCTTGTCCCTATGCCATGGAAGAGAAATGGGGGGGAGGGGGAGAGGTGCCAGGAGCAGGGGCACGGCAGGCGGTTATTGTGGCGAAAAGGAAAGGTTACAAGGCGTTAAAAAAATCCATCCCCATGGATATATGTGTATAGCTATATATAGTATATATGTACATGTGTGTAGCTATATATGTGTGTATATGTATAGCTATAGTATATATGTGTGTATAGCTATATATAAAATATGTGCATAGCTATATATACATTATATATGTATACACACACATATATCGACAAACCCACGTGACAGGCGTGTGCATTCGTTACACTGGAGGCATAAAAAGAAACCTGGCATTCCGTGCCCCCAAGAGCTCACGTCTAACGGCACAGATACAGACTGGGCAGTCTACTACGCAAGACAAATCCGAACCATTCACCCGGGGATCTTTAACACAAAAGGCGCACACAGTAGGTGAGCCTGCCAAGCTGCAAGGTGACTTCGTTATGGCCCTGAAAGTAAAGCTGTGTGGGAGAGAGAGCTCCGGCTTCACGTGCATGTTGTGTGTAGAGATGCCCAGGTTATTGGGGTGAAAAATACAAATAATTAAAAAAAAAACAAAGACTAGCAAGCTTTGCAAGCTACGGCTGCAAGTTTATTATTTACTTTTTAAAAAGCAAGCTTTCCGTAAGAAACCAGTTTCATATAGAATCCTATGTCTCTGAGTTATATGTATGTAGTATGTATGTATATGTGTATAGCTGTATATGCGTATGGCTATATATAGTATATATGTATATAGCTATATGTGTGTATATGTGTATAGCTATATATAGTATATATGTATGTGTATAGCTATATGTAGTATATATATATGTATAGCTATATATGTGTGTATATGTGTATAGCTATATATAGTATATATGTACATGTGTATAGCTATATTTGTGTGTATATGTGTATAGCTGTAGTATATATGTGTGTATAGCTATATAATATATATGTGCATAGCTATATATGCATTATATATGTATACACACACATATATGGACAAACCCATTTGCAGTTTTTTTTAAATTTGGGAATCATTTTTTTGTGAGGTTTCCTCTGCTACTTCCCTTTTCCTAGCCTTCTCCCTTTCCCTTCTCAGTTCTCTCCACAGGGGTCAACAGGGTTTTTCAGTGTATTTTCCTTCCAAAAAGTGTCTCTTGTGGCTGGCACAGTGATTTGTCAGAACCTGTTTTTCTCAGTGGCAGAGGGAAAAGGTTAAAGATAAGCTCCTCAACTTTTTCCTCTTTGTGCCCATGTACACACACATAGGGTGCCAAGTCAAGACCAGAAATCTCACCAGACTGGATCTGTAGTGCTCTGTGAGTGAGCAAGCACTTTTCCTCTCCCTTCTAAGGGGGGAAGGAGACCTATGTCCCAACTGTGAGACTCAGAGGTGAATTACTTTTTTCAGAAAACTTTTGCTTTATTCTCATGAAGAATAGTCACCTACTCAAAACGAATTTCATGTACTTTAGGCGGTTATGATCCAGAATGTGTAACCATGCCTTCCTTTAATTTAAAGTTGAATTTAAAATGGGGGAATAAAATGTTATCCTAATTAATCCTATGGGGTCTTAGATCTATAAGGAACTTCAGAAGTCACCTCATCCACCCCATTCATTTTGTACAATGAGAAATTGACCCCTGTGTGGATGAACTGGGACTCCAAGTGAGAGGCTGCTCAGGTAGGATGATTTCATTTTTTTCTTTGTGACCCTAGCACCTATCACAGGTCCTTACACATAGTTGGTACTTCATAAATATCCACTGAGTTTAAAAGCACTGTCTATCTGCTCTCTGCTACCCTCTGCGCCTGTTTAATTATTTTTAAATGAGCAGTCACAGACCCTAATTTAGGACAGCTACACAGGTAACTTTTCCAAATAAGATAGAACATTTCCTTGTCTAATTAGAAGGGTGCCAGGAGACCAAGTGACAAGTATTACACTTGCTGGAAACAACCAGAATACAAGCGGATTATCGTTAGAAGGAGATCAGAATCCGCCAGCATTATCAGGAAAGGCTTCATGAGAGAGGCAGACCTTGTAGGATGGGCTGGGATTTGAATAGACAGTAGGAAAAACTTGAGGAAAGACATGAAAATAGAAGTTATCATGGGATGTAGCAGGGTGGTTGTGGGGTTTCGGTAAGGTAATGGATGGAAGACACTTTGCAAATATTACAGAGCTATATAAATGCTAATTATTTTTATTTTCATGAGCCTACAGGCACCAGGCTTCCAGTCCTGCTGAGTTCAAGCGATGTTTATAGGGCTATACACATGTGTGCTGGTTAATGTTTAACCAAGGAGAGTGAGACATATGCATATACATACATATATATACATGCATGCACATATATACATACACTATATACACACGTATTTGTGTGTGTGTATATATATACATATATATATACATATATATATATTCACACACTTTTAAGTTTAATCTGCAGTATTAACACTTTCTTAAGTCTAGGTAATCAATAAAACAGTAAGTCAAGCCTTGATTTGTAGTAACTGCTGATTCTGAGGTGGAAATGCTCACACTCGAAATTTAACAATGGGCTTTTCCAGTTCGGACTAGCTCCAGCACATCCCTGGATGTTGGGCTTACAGTGTGAAGACCAGCCTGATTTGTCTTAGAGAATCCCACGATGTAAGGTAAGAGAGAAACTAGATTTAAAAGGGGCTTAAAAGCCATACTGAAGTGTTCATTGAAGAGGTAGTAGGACAAAGTTTTAGGATCTTAGAGAGGGACGAGATAAACAGTTGGGACACCAACTAATCATCTGTTGAAAAGACTACTGCAATAAGACGATGGGAGATTGGGTGGCAGGGAGTAGAAGAGAGAATTGTATATAGAGGGTGAAGCAGTTAGAAATCAAAAATTACTTTTTTCAGGGTTGAGTATAAGAGAATGATGGTACCATTTAATAGGAAAAAAAAGAAAATGAGGACAGGAAGTTTACAGAACCATTGCATAAATGCTGGAAGTTTTACTGAAAATTGTAGTCTATAAACTGGAATCATTCATTTAAGCTCTTGTCTAAATAGCCAAAGCAAGTTTATTTATTAACCATCTGGGGAAAATGTCTAAACACCACTATTGAAATGAAATGTACTGTTCTATCCAAACAGTCAGAAACAGTTTTGCATACATGATTTACATGAATACTGGCACTGATCTGGAGTCAGGACTCTATATTAGACCCATCAAGCTCAGCTAATACTCCCTCAGCTAATCAATAAATACATTTGATTTTTCCTCTAGGGTGCCCAGTATTACATGAGAAAGACCCTTTATAAGTTTTCCAATAAACTTTATATAATAAAGACAGTGACATGTTTCACTTTCGGACTAGTGAATTCCACCACTAAACAGCATACATTCTTGTATCCTATAATAATGGAAGAGATTAAGAAGAAATGTCCATGCATGGATGTTAACTTTAAAAGTTCTAGAATAAAGTGATCTCAAAAACGGATCCAGTAGGGAAAAAAGTCTTAGTCATCCTGGGACACCACAGCAAAGCAGCCTTAAAATTGGTATGGGGAAAAGGGAGTGCTGTTTAGCAAGGTCAGCTGAGAAAGCTCCAATCACCAAACCACCTGTCAAAGTGTACCTTCTCAAAAGTGTAATTTACTACCCGCAGCTTTCTGTAGGGGAAGAGGGAAGGATAACTTTCACCTCCTTGGCAAACATTTGAGTACTGGCTGTGTGCAAAGCACCTTTCCAGGTGAAAATACAAGTTCAGATAAATCTCACTGCCATTACATGGAAATTCCAAACTTACATTTTCTTTTATTAATTTTATTTATTTTCAGTATTCTCATATAACTTAGATTTTTTCCCCTCCGTCCCCCTTACTTCCCCCCTCCCTACCTAAGATGGCATACAATTTTATATATGTTCTACATATACATTCCTATTAAATACATTTTCACTATAGTCATGCTGTGTAGGAGAATGAAAATGAATAGGAGAAATCATATAAGAAACCAAAACGTAATACACACACACACACACACACACACACACACACACACCCCGATCTGCTGCATTCTGCGATTGAATTCCATAGTTCTTTCTCTGGATGTCAAACTTACATTTTCATAATGAAGAGACAATTATGTTTCACTTAATTATATGTATAATGTCTCATATTATCTACTTTGAATATATTTGATATTTACTTTTCTGTATAGATGTTTTATTTCCTTAGTAGAATGTAAACTCCTGGGGGGAAAGGGGAGACAAGGACTACCTTTTCTTTCTTTTTTTTTTTTTTTTTAGCCACAGTTCCTAACAGTACTTTGCCCACAACAGGTACTTTATAAATGTTTTGTGAATTGAACTGAAGATACTTTAGTACTTCAGAGATCTAATATTTTGGTTATCAAGGGCACTGTCTCCCCACAAGCAGACTGCAACAATGTCATCTCTTATAGAAATTCTTCCTAAGTTGCCATGACTGGAAAAAAAAAAAGTCATTGCCCAGTAGCCAATTTTTTGGTTTTTCCACACTTACGTAGCTTACTCCTGAGATAACCAACAAATGATCCTTTACCATTTTTAGCTGAGTACAAGACTGTACTTACCCATTCCTGGCTGGTTAACCCCTGCCACCGTTGACACTCTGACACAGAGATGAGGCATCAGAGTAGGAATTTAGTGAAAGATGGAAAGGCACTATTTAAAAAAAAACCTAATAAATAGGGTCATATTGACATACCTTCTTGTTTTCATTTCACCATTTTATGAATCCTTTCATATTCTTGATAAGACATGGTTCTCAGTATATGGGATTAAATTAATGCTATCCATGAGCTTACAACATCAGATACCACTGACATAGGTAGACATATGAAAGGCATACAAAAACACAACTATCAAGCCATTTTTTTTTTTACACAGTTTCAACAATGCATAGTCTGAAAGAAGGTTTGGAATAGGAAAAGAGTTGAGGATTGGACATCATCAGATAGTGAAGTGTATAATACCATATCTCTCTCCATTTAGAAAATGTTCCTGGAATGAGAACGTAAAAGTGTGCCTTACAGGATTTCAAGGGAAGATCTTTAAAGAATCATGTTCTCGACAGCCTGGTAGAAATATTCCTCGGCTAAATAACAATGGCATGCCTGTCATTTGCTGTGTGCTTCCAATAATATTCAAGTGATTAAACTCATTTTCTCTAGGTATCACATTATTAGATAGTCTGTGTAAGGGTAGCTTCCCAAGAGAAAGCAATACCTAATTCTTTTTTTTCTGAAGCTCTGGCAAACAAGTCCTAATACTCACCTAGACATTACAGTCTGATCCTATCTACTGCTCAAGACTCCTTCTAGAATTTCTCTTCAAAACTTTTTTGACTGAAATGCTACAGAACAAGGAGACTACAGTCCATACCTAAATCTCCCCAACAATTTATTCCCCTTGAGGATAATTTTTTTAAAATTCACTTCAAGGTGCTAGTTTTATGGTTAAAAAATAATCTAGACAGTAACTTTTTTCTGAACCTTAAGAGATCTTTATTATCGCCTAACAGCTTAATAAACGTTATGAAACTTTTCTTTAATGCAGCATTGTTATGAGCCTCAAATGAGATAATATTTGTAAAGCATTTAGTAGAGTTCCTAGCCCAGAGTGGGTTCTTTATAAATGCTCACTATTATTTTGTCATAGGTAACTGCAAAATAACGTAAACAGAAATATTTGACTAGCTGGGTTAGAAAATCATAGACTTTTTCATCAAACCAAGAACAGATTGTGAGTGAAAGTCAGTCATATTCCCTCTTCCAAGAGTTAAACAGAGATCTGTATCGCCCTAAAAGAGACCATTTGTCTTGGGGTAAGAGGATCAGTCAGGGTTATGTAGAATAACAAACAGCACACTATACTTTGGGTCAAGACCTGAGTTCAAATTCTGCCTCAGACACAAGTTGTGCAATCTCAGTACGTCGTTTAATTTTTCTCAACCCCAGTTCCCTCCTTTGTAAAAAGAGTTTTTTAAAAATACCTTATGGTTTTTCAAAGTATTTTTGGAAATACTTCACAAGGTTGTTGTAAAGATCGATGAGATAACATATGTAAAGTGCTTTGCAAATCTTAATAGCTTTTACATGTTAGCTATTTTTACCACCAATATCTGTCCATCACTGTTAGAATCCCTCCAACCAGAGACAGGTGAAGATCACAATATTTCTTTCTGCTCATCTTCAAATTCCTGATTTGTACATCTTTGCCTCTTCTTTAAAACCCCAGTTTTAGTACAAAATCGAAGTCACAAAATTCTCATCTGCTAGCACCTTAGTGTTTTTTTTTCCCCATGCTGTTATCCTGGGCAATTGATCTAAAAGAGAGGTCTAGGGGCTTCTAGTCAAAAAAATCATTCTTCATGGCTTTTTGCCCACTCACTCATTGTTAGGACCTTAATGAAGATTTTCAGTTACTTTCTAGACTTCAAATGCCTCATCTATTAAACAAACAAGATGATAGTATTTGTCACCAGAAAGTGTAGCTTTCCCAAAATAGTCTATGACAGAAAGACTCAAATATTAGTAACGTTTCAGTGGCTATGCTTGTTACAAATGATTTCTTCTGCTGTAGCTGCAGGTAACAGCCAATTTCCAGAAGAAAGTCAAATACAACCATTATGGTCATATAAATTAGGTTCCCTACATCAAACACAGAACTTGCCCACTCAACCATCCTGCCATGTTCTCCCACTTAGAAGTCCCTTACCAAAGTTTGTTGAGTTGAATTGAATGTATCCCTTACAAAAAATGGAAATATACTCCAGATTACTACAGAAACTTCAGTTGTGGCATTCCTTGCAAGCAGTAAAATGACACTGGGGCAGCTAGGTGATGCAGTGGATAGAGCACCAGTGCAGGAGTCAGGAGGACCTGAGTTCAAATCTTACCTCAGACACTTGACATGCACTAGCTGTGTGACCTTGGGCAAGTCACTTAACCTCAATTGCCTCATCCTGAGTCATCTCCAGTCCTCCTGATGAATATCTGGTCACTGGATTCAGATGGCTCTGGAGGAGAAGTGAGGCTGGTGACCTGCACAGCCCTCCCTCACTCAAAACAAAGTCAAGTGCAAGTCATGTCATCATGTCTCTGATGGCATGGTCTTCTTTGGCAATGAAGGACGAACACACACACAAAATGACACTATCTTCCTCTTTTTAAAAAGTTCCAAGATTCCCCCCATGTTCATTGGTCTGTAAGATAAAACATAAATAATCTTCTCATCTTATAGTGAGTTCTTAAGTGCTTTTTCATTCATTCTTTCAAATAGTTCACTATTAGGTACTTTTAGGAATCAGACCCAATATGGGAACATGAAAGAATGACTAAAACATATTCAGAGTAGACAGTCTTATTTCCCTAGTTGTGAAACTTTTCTTTAACTTGTTTTCTGAGCAAGAAAATAATCAGTCAGAAGCCCAGAAAAAAGAACAAGTCTAGTATCTGTTTTAAAGGAATAGACACCCCAGTTTTCAACATGCATCCCTCTTTGACAACCATTGAGGCGATTTCCCCTGTTCCCAGTTCTTTTGAATGACAATATATAACAAATGGCCTCTATAACCCTATCTAGGAAAATGACCCAGAGACCAATGATATGAATTGTTATTGCTGTCCACTTGCTTCAGGACTTGAGATTGTAGCTTAGAGACCTGTTACTCCTAATGGCACAATTCAGTTTAGGGCATTGGTAATTCATTAATCAATCAGAGGGTGAACTTTGGTCCTTTTCTCCTCCCTCAAAGTGAGTGGCTCCTCCCTCTCAAAATGAGTGATGCTTAACCACATTCAGATTATCCAAGTGAGAAGTGGTTCTGACACTATCATTCTGGGCTTTTCATTGGAAGGGCTAGAGGAAGTTGTTGGTGGTTGGAAATTGCTGGGTTTAATTCAGTCCTGAATGCCAGAGGCCTCGTTCTAGGGATCTTCATTCACTCTTTTTTTTAACTTAAAAAATGAGCAGATTATAAAATGAGGGATCTTCATTCGCTCTTTTTTTTAACTTAAAAAATGAGCAGATTATAACTTCATTAACTACTGCATATCTTACTTGTTTTCCTTGTGCCCTCCACTATAGCAAAGCATGAGCCCTTGCCACCTTTCCTATATTTGAAAACAAATTCTCATTGAACCCAAATTGTCATTGGACCTGAGAACCACAGAAGATAAAACATTTTTCAGTTCTCTTTTCTGTTCTCTAGAATAACCTGATTCCAAGTGAATGTTTTGTGTTTTCCTTACAGCATCTCCCTTTTCTTTAACTTAATAATCTAGGTTCCATAATTACCTATAATTTTCACATCAACATTCCTGTAATCCTGTGTACTTAATGAAGAAAAGAGAATTTTAAAATAATAAATTGATTATATGTGCTAAATATTCCCAAAGGTTATTTAAAAAGTTGGCAAAAATATTTTTTCTTCTTATAACAACAACTGGGATCTCAGTTCCTCCAGGAAAAAAAAAAACAAACCACAAAACCTTTTTTTATGGGATAGTTTCTTTCGGCCAAGCACAAGCTTTATTGTAACGTTTATGAGATTGTAATAGAACGTTCATTTATGGGAAAATCACTTTTTCCCTGACTGACTTCACATGAAACTTCACTTCAGAGATGGTGGGAAAATTTTCCCAGGACAGGGATTTGCTTGTTAGTGATGGAGTAATTTATTAAACTTTTTTTCATAAAATTTATTGAAGTACTGATTATTTTGTTTCCCCTAGTTCTTAAGTACTTTCTCAGAAAAAAAAAAGTCTTTAAAAAGAATAGGTTTATTTACAGCCCTAATTAATTGCTTTTTGTGTTTTCAATTTCTGCACAAGAGAGATTAAAGTACAGATTTGGCCCTCTTGTCTGTTCTTCACTTCTTTCATAGAGATCTTCTCCCCCACCCCTCTCTTGGCTGGATTACACAACACAAGGAAGCCTGGAACACAGTGTCAGCTGCTGATGTTTCTAAAAGTAAGGAGCAGTGTTTACACTCTTGGCTACTGGCATGGAGAGGAAGGCAGGAGTCAAATGTAAAACTCGGTGTTGCTCCTTCCCTGGCAAATATATTGCACAATATGTTGCATTGGGCAATGTGTGAAAGGTTGCCTAACACACATAACCCCAATGTTATGATTACTCATCTGACTGTTGTGATGTGTGTGTGACTGAGATACTGTAGGTCGTTGGGAATCAAAGTACATGCCGGTCAAAGAGGACGGCCCAAAAAGGAAAAACCCACCCAAACTGTTGGCAAACAGTTAAGTACCACCACAAAACTCTCTTTCTTTGAGGAATCCTGGCAGAAAGACAGACGACTGAGGGACTTCTGAAAGTAAAATGGGATTTCCTGTTCTAGTATTTGCCATGAAACTTTTCCACTTAGAAACGTTCCATTAGACGCTCAGAGGCAATTTGACTTTTTGTTAGATTATCTGCAGTGTATGACATGGCTAAACGAAGGTTAACTATTGTTGCCCTGTCGTGCAGTAAAAAAAAAACCAACTGGTAGACTCCAAGTACTTTAAGTTTCTAGCTGGATTTAGTTCAATTTACCATATATTAAACATCTGCTCTGTCAAGCTATCCTGAGATCTGGCCATACAAAGACAAGGAAGATAGTTCCTGTCCTCAAAGAGCTTAGGTCTTCCTCCAGGGATACAACTAGCTACATAATTAAATAAAATATAAGAAAATTTGAAAAGGAAAACACATTAATTATTTTAAAATTTTCCCAAGTTTTGCCTATCACCTTTCATACCTACATATATACATATACATATCTATGAATATGTACATATGTGTTTATATATATATGTATATATATATATAATATTTGGACCTCACAATTCTGTAAGTAGGTACTATTATTGTCCTCTTTTTCCAGACAAGGAAACTGAGGCTTAGAGAGGTGCCCAAGATAACATAATGTAGCTGGTGTCAAACATAGAATTTGAACACAAATCTTCCCTGATTTCAAGTCCTTTGCTATTTCTACTACACAACCTGCATAACAACCAAAGGGAATTGGAAAAAGACTTCATGGGACAGGTGATCACATGGTGGCCAGAAGAAGCAATAGAAGGACACTCTCAAGGTGAACTTTGGACTTGACTGTGCAACATGGGAGATACTGGCACAGGACTGCTCAGCATGGTGTACCCACATCGGAAAGAATTCCAAGTCTTTGAGCAAAGCAGAATTGAGACAGCACAAAGCAAACGTAGGATGCTCAAATTTGGAGTACCCACCCCAAATGTTCACACGGACTATTTGTGCCCAACCTGTGGTAGAGCATTCTGAGCTCGTATTGGTCTGATCAGTCACAGTCGGACACAGTGAAATTTCACTTTATCATGGTGATGTCATCTTAGTTCTCTTTGAAGGTGAAGGACAACAGCCAACCATATAGTACTTTAAGATTTACAATGTGTTTTATATATGTTAACTATATAATATGTTAATTTTTATATATGTCCTCTGAGGGATTCAAGGGGACAGGAGGAGGGGTTTTCCCTTGGGCTTGGAACTCTCCACTTAAAATAGGCTGAAGTGGGAGAAGGGGTTGTAGGTTGGTCTGAAGCCTGAGATCACAGCTACCAGCTGCCCACTTCCCTCCGAGTCCTGTTTTCTGAAGTTGCTTTAATTTATTTTAAATGATGTAGTGTAGGGGAAGATGGAGACGTGGGGGTCCCCTTAGATTTGGGAGAGAAAGAGGGGAGCTTTTTTTAAAATTGACTTTTTTCCCACCTATCCCTATAGCCTACTCTGTTGGGACCCTTGGGATCATACCTTCTCTGTCTCCCCAAGAGGCTTTTTTGAGCAAAGTCCTCTGCCTTTTTCTATGTCTATTGATTCCAAACAAGGTTTGCTTGGGTCTTACAGCTAATAAGTGTCTGACAAAGGCTATCAACTTAGGTCTTCTTGACTCAAAGCTCTTTACTCTATCCACTACACCATGCCTCATGTCAAAGGAGAGGGGTGTAAGGGGAACCATTTTCCCCAAGGAACAATTCTGCTTTTATTTCTAGGAAAATTCAGTTCTCTCCTCAGCCCCCAATATAGTAGCCTGCATACCAGGTTTCTAGTCCTTCACTCAAAAATTCCTATTTGTCTTCACTGAATACATTGGCATTTCTTTCCTAAGTGTTTTCCTGAGGCCTCACCAGAAGGCTGACCTTCATTCAACCTTACCACACCCCAGGGAGTCAATTAATTCAGAATTAAGCATCTCATTTTGCAATTGAAGACACTAAAACATCAGATATTTAAGAATTTTGTCCATGTTATGCCAATAAAGGAAGCCATAATATAAGAACGGTATACAGGTCAATACAGCCTTTTAGATGAGAGATTGGCCATCTCCTAGAGCTGGAGTATTAAGTCTTAATTCAGTCACTTCCTTCTATGTATGAGGTAGCATGGTTTATTGGATAGAGTATTGGCCTAGGAGCCAAAAACATACTAGGCTCAAGCTTCTCTTCTGACACATACTCGGCTGTATGATTGTGGCCACTTAATTTCTTAACGTTCTAGGCAATTCTCAAAGGCTGTAAATTGCAGACAAGGCTCTCCACCAATGAAATCACAAATCCAGTCCTTATCTTTGCTCCAAAGTATGACAGGACTCTCATTCCACAAGAGGGATGTGTAGCGAGGACGGGAAAGGAGTAATAGGACCATGGTGTTAGAAGTAGAAAGGATCTCGGGCACCATCTAGCCCACCTCCTCATTTTACAGATGAGAAAATGAAGACCCAGGAAGTTTAAGTGACGTATCCAATGTGACACAAGTTCTAAGTAACAGAGGCATGATCCAACCTTAAGTTTTCTGACACTTCACATCTAAAAATGGTCTTGGAAAACCAGTAAAAGCTTCTGGAATGTAAAAGATGGTAGGGAAAGGAATGGCAAGTGCACTGCCTACTACACATTTTTCACGCTATCTTTGTCCTGCCAGTCGTATGTTGCAAACTACTATAGAAGTCTATACTTTAGAAGCCTTCCACTATCAGATGGGAAACATAAGGGATCCCACCAAAAGTGATCAATCTCACCATAGCAAGAGTTGGTGTGGGCAAAGGTCAATAATTAATAAGGGAAGGGAAAAATCATAGTTAAGGCAAAGAAAAATTACATGATGTCAGGGGTTGGAAATGAGAAGATAAAGAAATAATCTTCAAGTTCACCATCAATACTATAGTGTAGTATCCTGCCAAGCAAAACTGTCCTCAAACCCTGCCTCTGATTCATACTGGCTGTGTGACAGGGCAAGTCACTTAATGTCCCACTGCTGTAAGCAATTCTCTAACATTATGGAGCCATTTCCTCACCTAGGTAACCACAGGTTGTTCCCATTCCTATTCTGTAAGCTAGCCAGCGCCCAAGAGTATTCGTAGCAATGGGGACAACATAGGAAAGTAAGTCAAAAATTAACATAGAATACGTGTTTTAGACAATTTTAAAAAACTAACATTCATCTCATGGAAAACAAAAAGGGAAAAAGTACAGTTCCTTTTGTCACTTAGGGTTGACAAAGGTGGAAAAACACCTAATGTGACAAGTACTGTCTCCTTGTAATAGTAAAAATGCAAAGTATCGGTATTCTCAATTTTATGAGTCCTAAAATGACCATAGTAAAAACCCTATCTTGATTATATACCCTCTATTAACAAAAAAAAAAACCTATAACAACTAGGTCTTATAAAGTTCTTTAAGGTTTACAAAGCGCTTTACAAATATTTCCCTATTTTATTTTTGCAATAGCCTTGGAAGGCAGGTGCTATTATTATCCTTATTTTACAGGTGAGGAAACTGAGGCAGGCAGAGGCTAAGTGACTTGCCTCATAGCTAGTGTCTGAAGCAAGATTTAAACTTAGATCTTTCTGACTACAAGTCTAGCACTCTCTCTGTTGTGCTACCTAACTGCCCAAATACTGGAAAGCCTACTATCTTCTAGGCGTTGTGCCAAATGAGGGATATAATACAATTCAGTTCAACCAAGAGTTCTTAAATGCCTGCTGTGTACTAGATATTGTGCTGTGAATTGTGATGAGCAACTTCTGTATAAGAAAGTTTTGGCAGATGTTCAGACTACCTAAGATGGAAGCACCCACACAGATGTCAGGGACCTACTTCTGGGAGAATACATTCTTCCTAGACCTACCACGTGGGTGGGAACAATGTTTTTCTATAGTCTGTATAGATGGAACTGACTACATCTTTAAATTCACGTGACTGAGGCACACTTTCTCCCTATTTCCAGTGGCATCCAAGGGTGAAGGTCTCATTTATTCACAAAAGGGGCACCATGCAGTCAGCTAGGAAAGGAACCACCTTCCCCTTCCTCTTAGATCCTACAGCCCTGCGAAACAGACTTGGAACTTGAGGGCTATAGCATTTTTCCTTTTCAGTTTCAAGTCCAGGAGCGAGGTCTCCTAATCCAGGACTTCAAGTCATGAGGATCTTGGATGCATGATTCCAGGACAAATTTTGCTACCCACCCAGCAGGCAAACAATGAGAAGCCAGAATCCTTGAGCTCAAGCATTGGACTTGGAATTTAGTAGGACCAATGGTAAGTAGTGACTGAGATAAAATGTATAAGGTCCTGAAGTTTTGAGGAAAATAATTGTATGCTGCGCATCTATCCAACTTTGTAATAAATATTGCCTTACAAAAATTAATCGAATTATTAAGTGGAACTGGGAGGCTGGAACCCCTAAAACTGGGGAAACACAATTGGTGGGCATTTGAGCCAATGGCAGAAATGAAACAGGCATCCTAAGAGCAGCCTCATACCTAGGGTATGGAAAAATCCTAGAGGAGAAGTGAAATGTAATACATCTGGCCTTTAGGCAGTGGAGTTGGGAGGCAGTGTAATCACTGGTACAACTGGATCCCCAGAACGTTTTAAGAGGCTAAGAACACGAAGAACAAACACTTGACTTGGCAACACTTGCTATAAAGTACCCTCAAGAAATCAAGGAAAAAAAGCATTCATCGTTTGTGTAGAGACGTATACAACATAGGTCATTGCTTCAATGAGCTTACAATTTAGTAGGCAAACTATAAACATATGAGTTGTTAAAAAAGCAAAATAAGAGTTAGCCAATACATAACAAAAATTAATTTAATTGCAAAGGACTTACATCTAAATTATTGCCTAAATCTTTTGCCTTTGACACAGATTAGGAAATTTAGCTTTAAACAAGGTGTGTGTGTTTGTATATGTATATTGTGTATATATAATACATATGTACATGTTAAAATTAGGGAATGATTGCCTAGATCTTCATCCCCTTAGGTTAGAAGACTAAATTTAAGGTCAATAGACTATTCTCCTTATTCTATTCTATTGCATACCAGGCTGCAGCACCTAAATTAACACTTAAACAGTTAATGCTCTTGCATTTTGCTCACTGAAACTATGAGCATTTTTAAAAAGCATAAGGAAGACACAAACAGGAATTTAATTATCCAGAATGGATGAGGTCATGAAAATCTTTTGCCTCCCAAAGGTTAGACACACAAAAAAGACCTTTTTACCCATGCTTGATTTTCAAACAATTGCATCCTTGGGGAAATTAATGAAAAGTATAGGGCAGACTAACTTTCTTACTGCAGTAAGTGTCTGTAGATGACTGGATTCAACTAGCATTTTTTTTTTTGTGAGGATAACCTATGGCATATTTATTAGAGGAAATGGATAAGAATAGCACAGGATGAGCTGGTACAGATGGGTTATTATCTTTTTTTAAATTTATTTTTCTCTTTCAATATTCATTTTATAAGACTTTGCATTTTAAATTTTTCCCCCTCCCTCCCCTTTCCCTTTCCCAAGAAGGCATTCAATCTAATATAGGCTGTACATGTGCAATCATAGTAAGCATATTTCTACATTAGTCATGTTGTGAAAGGAGAAACAGAACAAAGCGAAAAAACCATGAGAAAGAAAAAAGAGAGAGAAAGAAAGAAAATAGTATGCTACAGATACACATTCAGACTCCATATTCTTTCTCTGGACATGGATAGCATTTGCCATCATGAGTCTTTTGGGGTTGTCTTAGATCATTGCATTGCTCAGAAGAGCTATGTCTCTTTTTTTTTTTTTCAATTTCTTTCTTTCTTTATTTATTTAATTTTTTTACATTCATTTTCACAAATTTTTGGGTTCCAAATTTTCTCCCCTTTTATCCCCTCCCCCCACCCCAATACCCCAAGCAATCTAATTTTCCCTATCTCCAATCTGCCCTCTCTTCTGTCATCTCTCCCTTCTCTTGTCTCCATCTTCTCTTTTCTCCTGTAGGGCCAGATGACTTTCTATTCCTCCTTAACTGTATGTCTTCTTTCCTAGTTGCAACAACAATACTAAACAGTTGTTCCTAAAACTTTGAGTTCCAAATTCTCCTCATCCCTCCCTCCCCACCCATTCCCTTTGGGACAGCAGGCAATTCAATATAGGCCATATCTGTGTAGTTTTGCCAATGACCTCCCTGATAGTTGTGTTGTGTAAGACTAACTGGATTACCATCCCTCCTAACCTGCCCCTCATTGTTTCTCTTCTGTCTTTTGATCCTGTCCCTCCCCAAGTGTTGACTTCAAATTGCTCCCTCCTCCCTTTGCCCTCCCCTCCATCATCTCCTCCCCTACAATATCTCCTTCTCCCCCACTTTCTTATACTGTAAGATAGGTTTTCATACCAAAATGAGTGTGCATTTCACTCCTTCGTTTAGTCAAATGTGATGAGGGTAAACTTCTTGTTTGTTTTTTTTTTCTCAGCTCTCCTCTTTTTTCCCTCCACTAAGAAAAACTCCTACCTGCCTCTTAAATGACATATAGTTACCCCCTTCCCTTTCCCTCCCCCTACATTTCTCTCTCACCATTTACCCTAGTTTCTTTTAAGGTATGGTCCCATCCTATTCAGTTCAATCTGTGCTCTCTATCTCTGTATGTGTGTGCATGTGTGTATGTGTGTGCATGCGTGTACATGTGTATGTGTGGTCCCACCAACTACCCAGATACTGAAAAGTTTTAAGAGTTACAAATATTGTCTTTCCATGTAGGAATGTAAACAGTTCACTCATGGTAAGTCCCTTAAGACTTCTCTTTGCTGTTTACTTTTTCATGCTTCTTCTCATTCTTGTGTTTGAAAGTCAAATTTTCTTTTCAGCTCTGGTTTTTTCATCAAGAATGCTTGAAAGTCCTCTGTTTCATTGAAAGACCATATTTTCCCTTGAAGTATTATACTCAGTTTAGCTGGGTAGGTGATTCTTGGTTTGAGTCCTAGTTCCTTTGCCTTCTGGAATATCCTATTCCACGCCCTTCAATCCCTTAATGTAGAAGCTGCTAGGTCTTGAGTTATCCTGATTGTATTTCCACAGTACTGGAATTGTTTCTTTCTAGCTGCTTGCAAGATTTTTTCCTTGAGCTGGGAGTTCTGGAATTTGGCCACAATGTTCCTAGGAGTTTCTCTTTTTGGATCTCTTTCAGGTGGTGATCGATGGATTCTTTCAATACTTATTTTGCCCTCTGGTTCTAGAATGTCAGGGCAGTTTTCCTTGATAATTTCATGGAAGATGATGTCTAGGCTCTTTTTTTGATCATGAGTTTCAGGTAGTCCCATAATTTTTAAATCGTCTCTCCTGGATCTATTTTCCAGGTCAGTTGTTTTTCCCATGAGATATTTCACATTGTATTCCATTTTTTCGTTCTTTTGGTTTTGTTTTGTGATTTCTTCGTTTCTCGTAAAGTCATTAGACTCCATCTGTTCCACTCTAATTTTGAGAGAACTATTAAATTCAGTGAGCTTTTGAGCCTCTTTTTCCATTTGGCTCATTCTGCTTTTGAAAGCATTCTTCTCCTCATTGGCTTTTTGAACCTCCTTTGCCAATTGGGTGAGCCTATTTTTCAAGGTATTAATTTCCTCAGCATTTTTTTGGGTCTCCTTTACCAAGGTATTGACCTGTTTTTCATACTTTTGTTGCATCTCTGACATTTCTCTTCCCAGTTTTTCCTCCACCTGTCTAACTTGCTTTTCAAAATCCTTTTTGAGCTCTTCCAGGGCCTGAGCCCACCCACCACCCCCCTGGGGTGTCTGGGGTACTGAGGCCCCGCCCTCCACGTCTTTCCCTGATGGCAAGAATACGTCCTCATCTTCGTCAGATCCGAATGTCGGGATCATTTGCATTTGTTGGAAAAAACTCTCTAAAGTCTTATTTTTCTTCCCTTTTCTAGGCATTTTCCCAGCCAGTTACTTGACTTCTGAGATTCCTTTCCACCCCCGCCTGGATCCGCCCAGCTAGTGCTTGGCCTCTGAGATTTAAATGGGCTTTCCTCCTGCCGGCTGTCAATCAGTGAGCTTTAGTTCAGGTGCTGGGGTGGGGCCAGGGCTGCCTCCGATACTCTGATCCCTTGGGGGCTTTATGCAGAGACTTTCAGGAATGGAACGGGTGGGGGCGGGGTGGGGGGCCCTCCTCCCAAATCCCGCTCCCTTGGGGGCTTTAAGCAGAAGCCTTCAGTACAGAGCGTGGTGGAGGCAGGGCCGTCTCCCAGGCTCAGCTCCGTCCGGTTTTATGCGGGAATCTTCCGTAATGAAGATCCTGCCTGCTGTTGGGGGATTCCTGAGTCTTGGGCCGCTGCCGCCTCAGCCGCCGCCCACACCTCTGCCTCCGCCGCTTCCTGCCCCCGTCCCGCCGCCGCCGCTTCCTCCCGAGGGGGCCCGAGTCACGGAGATGCCCCGCTTCCCCTCTCCTTCAGCCCGGCCTCTCTCACTGACCTGCTTCTGTGGGCGGAGGGACTTTCCCGGCTGCTGGAGCTTCCGTCTCTGAAACTCCCTGGAACGGAAATCTCTTCCACTCTGCTTCTGCACACCTTGTATTAACCCAGAAGTTATGGGGGACTCTTTTTACATTAATTCTATGGGCTTTGGTTTTGGAGCTCGTAAACATGTGTCCTTCTACTCCGCCATCTTAAGAGCTATGTCTCTTAAAGTTGGTCATTACACAGTATTGGTGTTACTGTGTACAACGTTCTCCTGGTTCTGCTTACTTTAGCTCACGTAAGTCTTTCCAGGTTATTCTGAAATCTGCCTGCTCATCATTTCTTATGGAACAATAATATTCCATTACATTCACTTACCACAACTTCTTTAGCCAGTCCCCAATGGATGGGCATCCCCTCAATTTCCAATTTTTGGCCACCACAAAAAGAAGTGCTATTAATATTTTTGAGCATGTGGGTCCTTTTCCCATTTTTATGATCTCTTTGGGATACAGATCTAGTAGAGGCATTGCTAGATCAAAAGGTATGTGTGCATAGTTGTATAGCCCTTTGGGTACATCAACTAACATTTATTAAGTTCCTTGTATGTACCAGACAATAAAAAATATGCAAAATAACATACAGAATTATGGTGGGAGAATCTCATAAAGGAGAAATCGCAAAAGACCTCATGTAGAAGTTGTGCTTGACCTAAGTCTTACAGGAATGAAAAGAGGTAAAAATGGAGCATATTACAGGCATGTCGTGGAAACAGAGATGAAACATCCTGTACTAGGAGCATCAAGTAGGCTGATTTGGCTGAAATGTAGGCTGCAAGGCAGGGAGGTGGAGAGGGAGAGGGAACATTCAATCACCTGGAAAGATCAGTTGGAGCCAGATTCTGAAGGGCTATAAATGACAATATAACAGGTATTTTATGGTAAAAAATGTTGATTTTCTCCCTTTCCCTGCAGTTGAAAAAATAAGACCCCAACTCTTGTAGTTAGGCAAATTTCCATATTAGCTATGTCCTGAAATGTATGTGTCTCATTCTCCATTTTGAGTTTATCACTTTTCTATCAGGAAGTGAACCACTTGCTTTAAGAGACAGTAATGGGAAATTATAAAAGAAAAAACAGGTTAATCTAATTATATAAAAAGAAGCAAAAAAAACACACAAAAAAGGAGCATCTAGAATAAGAAGAAAAGAAAGAAACTAGAAGAAATATCCTTGCATCAGAAACTTCTGGGTTAAGTGTGACACAGTATGGAACAAATGCAAATTTATCAAGATAAGAGTATTTCTCCATCTGACAAGTGGTCAGACAACGTTGTTGCTAAGTCATTCAGCATCTTAGTGATCCTGTGGACCACAGCACACCAGAAGCTTCTGTGCTCCGTTATCCCCCAAAGTCTGTAAAACAAAAAAAAAAGAAGAGTTTTCTTGGCAAAGATACTGGAGTGGTGGTTTCCATTTCCTTCTCCAGTGGATCACCTTTTGTCAGAATTCTCCACTATGATATTGAGATCTTAAGTAACCCTGTATGTAGCTCATAGCTTCACTGAGCTATACAACCTCCTCTGTCACAAGAAGGAAGTGACAGATTGTGGGGGAATCAAGCTGTTTTCAGTACACACACCCCCACCCCCACTCACCCCACCTGCACTGGAAGCAGAGATCTAACTTGATAAAGAGCTCAAAAGTCAAGTAAATGGCCAGGGAAATGAACAAAAACTGGAAAAAGAACTATAGAACCTTACTTTGGTGACAAGGAGGACCAAAATATGCAAACAGAAGACAACAAAGTCAAAGCTCCTCTATCCAAAGCCTCCAAGAAAAATATGAATTGGTCTCAGGTCATGGAAGAACTCAAAATCTTGTAACTCATGAAACTTTTTTCAGTATCTGGGTAGTAGGTGGGATTACACACACACACACACACACACACACACACACACACACATACACACAGAGCACAGGATGAATTGAATAGGATGGGATCATATCTTAAAAAATGAAATTAAGTGGCGAGAGAGAAATATATGGGGAGGAGAAAGGGAGAAATGGAATGGGGCAAATTATCTTTCATAAAAGAGGCAAGTAAAAGACTTTTCAAGTGGAGGGAAAAAGAGGGGAGGTAAGAGAAAAAATATGAAGCTTATTCTCGTCACATTCAACTAAAGGAAGAAATAAAATACACACTCATTTTGGTATGAAAACCCATCTTACAATACAGGAAAGTGGGGAAGAAGGGGATAAGCAGAGTGGGGGGGATGATGGAAGGGAAGGCAATGGGAGGAGGGAGCAATTTGAAGTCAACACTCTTGGGGAGGGACAGGATCAAAAGAGAGAATAGAAGCAATAGGGGGCAGCACAGGATGGAGGGAATTATAGTCTTAAACAACACGACTATTATTGAAGTCATTTGCAAAACTACACAGATATGGCCTATATTGAATTGCTTGCCTTCCCAAAGGGAATGGGCAGGGAGGGAGGGATGAAAAGAAGTTGGAACTCAAAGTTTTAGGAACAACTGTTGAATATTATTCTTGCAACTAGGAAATAAGAAATATAGGTAATGGGGTATAGAAAATTATCTTGCCCTACAGGACAAAAGAGGAACTGGGGATAAGGGAAGGGAGGGATGTTAGAAGAGAGGGCGATTGGTGATAGGGGCAATTAGAATGTTCAGCGTTTTGGGGTTGGGGAGGGGAGAAATGGGGAGAAAATTGGAACCCCAAATTTTGTGGAAATGAATGTTGAAAAGTTAAATAAATAAATTTTTTTTAAAAAAAGAAAATCAAGTAAGAGAAGTAGAGCAAAAATTGGGAAGAGAAATGATAGTGATGCAAGAAAATTATAAAAAAACAAGTCAACTGCTTCCTAAAGGAGACCCAAAAAAAGCCAAAGAAAATAACACTGTAAAAAATAGACTAACTCAAATAACAAAAGAGATCCAAAAAGCCAATAAAGAGAAGAATGCCCTAAAAATGCAAATTGGTCAGATGGAAAAGGAGATCCAAAAGCTCATTGAAGAAAATAATTTCTTAAAGTTTAGAGTGGAGCAAATGGAAGCTAATGACTTTATGAAAAATCAAGAAATTATACAACAAACTAAAACAATGAAAAAGTAGTGAATGTGAAATATCTCATTGGAAAAACAACTGACCTAGAAAATGGATCCAGGAAAGACAACTTAAAAATTATGAGACTATCTGAAAGCCATGATAAAAAAAAAGAGCCTAGACATCATCTTTCAAGAAATTATCAAGGAAAACTGCCCTGATATTCTAGAACCAGAAGGTAAAATAAATATTGAAAGAATCCACTGATTACCTCCTGAAAGAGATCTCAAAAGGAAAACTCCAAGGAATATTATAGCCAAATTCCAGAACTCCCAGGTCAAGGAGAAAATATTGCAAGCAGCCAAAAAGAGACAATTTGAATACTACAGAAGCACCATCAGGATAACACAAGATCTAGCAGCTTCTACATTAAGGGATCACAGGGCTTAGAATATGATATTCCAGAAGCCAAAGGAATTAGGATTAATACCAAGAATCACCTACCCAGAAAAACTAAGTATAATAAATAAATAATAAATAAATAAAAGGGGGGAAAATGGTCATTCAATGAAATAGAGGACTTTCAAGCATTCTTGATGGAAAGATCAGAGCTGAATAGAAAATTTGATTTTCAAACAAAAATCAAGAGAAGCAAGAAAAGGTAAACAGGAAAAAGAAATCATAAAGGACTTAACTGGAAGTGAACTGTTTACATTCCTACATGGAAAGATAATATTTATAACTCTTGAGACTTTTCTCAGTGCTAGGGTAGTTGGAGGGATTATATACATATAAACAGAGGGCACAGCATCAGTTGAATAGGAAGGGATGATATCTAAAGAAATTAAATTAAGAGGTAAGAGAGGACTATAGTGGGAGGAGAAAGGGAAAAATAGGATGGGGCAAATTATCTCTCACAAAAGATGAAAGAAAAAGCTTTTTCAATAAAAGGGGAAAAAGGGGAGGTGAAAGGCAAAAAGTGAACCTTACTCTCATCACATTTGGCTTAAGGAGGAAATAATATGCATACTCAATTTTCTATGAAAATCTATCTTACACCACAGGAAAATAAGGGAGAAGAAGATAAGTTGGGGGTAGAGGGATGATTAGAAGGGAGGACAAATGGGAGGAGGGAGTAATTAAAAGTAAATATTTTTGAGGAGGGATAAGGTTAAAAGAGAGAATAGAATAAGTGGGGGGCAGGATAGGATGGAGAGAAATATAATTAGTCTTTCAACCATGACTTTTATGGAAGTTTTTGTATAACTACACATGTATAACATATATCGAATTGCTTGCCTTCTTAGTGGGGATGGTTGGGGAGGGAGGATTTATTTAATAAATAAATTAGGAAAAAAAGACAGTTGTGATTCCACTCAACCACTATTGAGTTAAAGATGACAAAATATAATGCTGATGTGGATGTTGAAAAAAAAAAAAAAGAAAAAGGAAAAAAACAGATAGCTGTTACATTGCTGGTGGAATTATTAATTTATCTAATCTTTTTGATAAAGCAGTATGGAATTTTACAATAAAAAATACAAAAATGTGTATATCCAATGATCTCACTACTGGAACTATACCACAAGGATGGGAAAATGTTGATGGGAAAAATACCTTATCTGTACAAAAATATTCTTACTATTTGCAATAACAAAAAACCTGGAGTTTGTTTTAGGTAGCCATTATTTCAGAATAACTATAGAAATGATGAAATATGAATGCAATGAAATAATATTTAAGATAAGAATGATTGATATGACAAATTCAAAGAAACAGGAAAACATTCAAAGTGATGAACAGCAAGGAAAGCAGAAACTAAAGAACAACGTACATATTGACTGCAAAGTAGTTAAAAATACCAGGACTTTTATAAAATATATCAATACATATTTCATATAAAAATCATATAAATACATAAATTCATATAAATACATATATTTCATGTAAAAATCTGTAGTTTATTTAGAGATTATCAAGTTCTCAATAATTGATTGATGCTAAAAAAAACTTCATAGGAGAGCAATATGCCAACTAAAATACCAAAATATTATTTCCTCTCTATGTTTTTCTTAAAGATGTTTTATTTTAACTTCTTTTGTCAAGTAAAGGTATGCAAATATATGAGAAAGTACATAAGAAAAAATAAGCCAAAAAATCAAGTGAAAACAACCAACCAACAAAAACCAAGATGTTAAAAATGATTAATGTATGTGTAATTTCTTTTAATTATCATTGTTAACTCTACCTTAAAAAAGATATGTATGTTGACTATATCATAGCAGTTTGTCTTTTGTTTGTCTTTTACCGATGATCATTCCAGTTCCTAACCACCCAATTCTGTTTTCTTCACCTTTTAAAATGGTCCCAACCATTTTATGACAAATATTCTCTCAAAAGCTACCTGTAACTGCTTAATAACTAAACAAACTACTTCCATAAAATACAGTGGACAGAGAGCCCAGCTTGGAATTATGAAGACCTGAATTCAAATGATGCCTCAAACACTTACTAGCTGTTGTAACCCTGAGCAAAGTAATTTAATCCCTCTTGACCTCAGTTTATTCATATTTAAAATGAAGATGGAGTTGACAATTTATCTTTGATTCTAGGGTCCTATATGCAATGTCAATCAACCTTTCTTTCAGGATACTTTCTCCCCCTTGTCTTCAGAGATAACAGTCAATCATGTTCTTTCTTCTCTAGTTTTTATTGAGTTGTTTTAGTTATGTCTTACTGTTCATGGCTCCATTTTGGGTTTTCTTGACAAGGATACTGGAGTGATTTATCATTTTCTTCCCCAGCTTATTTTATAGATGAGGAAACTGAGGTAAACAGGGCTAAGTGACTTGTTTAGGGTGACAGAGCTAGTAGGTGTCTGAGGCCACATTTGAACTCAGGAAGATGAGATTTCCTTACTCCAGACCCAGCATTGTATCCACTATGTCACCTAGGTGCCTCTTCTCCTCTTATATCTTTAACCTCTCCATCTCTCTCTGTTCTATTGGATTTTTGTCTTTTTGCTAATTCCTTAAAGTAGATATTCTCCAAAGTTCTGCCCATGTCCCTCTCTTTTTCTCTCTGTGCTCTCCCTCTTGAAATACCTTTCAGTTCTGAAACTTCAAGTATCCACTCTAAGAAGATAACCCTTTCTATCCAGCTGTCATCTCAATTTGG
This sequence comes from Bettongia penicillata ogilbyi, assembly GCA_023548195.1. Taxonomy (NCBI): domain Eukaryota; kingdom Metazoa; phylum Chordata; class Mammalia; order Diprotodontia; family Potoroidae; genus Bettongia; species Bettongia penicillata. The sequence goes on along the minus strand of JAJHZJ010000447.1, from coordinate 12,253,467 downwards.
AAGTTACCAGCAGAAACAGCTGATCAATAGGGCATTTGACAACATCATTTCCACCAGGTATATGAACATTCACTCAACCTTCCATGTTTTCATATTTGCTTATAATTGTACATGTCATATCCCAAAAATAGACCATAATCTCCTTAAGGCCAAGCACTGTTTCATTTTTGCTTTTGTAAGCCCAGTACTTAGCATAGTACCTTGCATACTGCCGGTGTTTAATAGTGTTTGTTGAAATAAAATGCCATTTTTGTGAGTGGAATTTATTAACAAACATTATGAATTTATACGCTAAGGAGGTGACAGTATTTTAAATTATAAGGAGAAGTGAGAGACTTGAACTTAAAAGCGTAGCAGAAGAAATTAGAAATGAAAAAAATATGGTCACATATAAGCACAAGATGAGAAGAACAGCTGGGATTAGATCAGGGGTGGGGAACCTGTGGCCTTGAGGACCACATGTGGCTCTCTAGGTCTTCAAGTGTGGCCCTTTGACTAAATTAGTCACCCCTGGACTAGATTCACTTCCACTGCCATTCTCCACTCTTTTCTGGCAGGGGCCAGTGGGAATGTGTAAAAGTTTGGCAGGCCTCTTCTCCCTAGGAATTGTGCTGGCCATGTGCAAGGGTGGGGCGAACAATGGGGTAACTTTATTCCTGCTTCCTATTGGAGTCTCCAAAGGAGACTTAGGTTGTTATACAACCTAGAGATCAAAAGGAAGAGTGAGTGGAATAGGTTTAGAGAAGACTTCTCAGACTGTAATTCTTCTCCCAGGGGTGAGGTAAGACTGAGAGGCCTGGGACACAAGCAGTGTGTAGCTGTGACAGTAAGCACCCTGACATACACAGGGGAGCCCGCTATCACAGATTCCTTGATCTGCTTCTCCAAAAGGAAAGGAAGCTTTTGAGGGGTTAACAATCACTTTAATCAAGCACTTGCATCATTCAGTTAGTTCAGGGGAAAAGTCAGCACCCTGAACTTCAGAAAAAATACAGAGAAATCAAAGATCAACAGACATGGCTTCCTCTGTCTGACCATAATCAATACATACATTACAATTCAACAGACAGGTCCAACTGTCTGACCATAGTTTCCAGAGAGGGAAGCACCATCATCTGGGTTTTCCATGGGGATGGGTACTGCACTCCTTAGCTTCCCAGAGCCCTCCTCTGGCCAAACAAACACTACCAGTCAGTAAGTCCCAAAGTAAAATCTTACCCTCAGAGTACTTATACACTTTTCAGAGCCAGAGGGCATGATCCTCTGACTCAGTGCCTCAATAGAAAAAACAAAAGGTATTTGGGACTGTCCTACAAAACAGTTCCCCTAATCAAGCTTCCTTCTGTGGGCAGGCCCAACAATGGGTGGGAAAGATCCTCCTTAGTCACCTTATTGAGACACATTATACTTCTTGGTATAAATAAAAACAGCACAAAGATCCTACTCTGCTTGCCCTCATGGTAGCATCTCTGCCTGACTTCTGAGATGAAGGCCATAATCAGTGATAAACTGAGGCAACTAAGGCTAAATGGTTCCAGAGGGTGGAAACCAGATACAGTGCATTAAGGTGCACAGATGATCCTGGGCATTAGGAACCAAAGGTGTAGATCTTTCAGAATGAAGTCAAAATGTGTTCCTAAAGTTTCTCCTAACTTAAAGAAACCCAGTGAATGAAACTGTGGCCTGAGAACTCTCCTTATAGCAAATTGGAACAACCTCCTTCAGCAGGCTCCCCACTCCCTGTAGGAGCCATCCTGGGGGAGGCTGAATAAACTGTTTATCCGGGATGTTGTATTAAGAATTTCTGTTCACAGTGGAACTAAATGACATCTGATTTTCCCTTCAGATTTCCCTTCAGATTCCCAAACATCCCACAGGCTTTGGGAGGGAGCGGGGTTTGCACAAGACTGATGATTTCACTGTTCCAGGGAACTTTCAGCAAGGAAAAGTTGCTGCAGATGTCTTTTGGCAATTCCTGTGCATCTTTTCCCTCTGACTTCCCTCCACTGACAGAGCTGCCACCCAAATTCATCACCTCTTGCCTAGATTATTGTGACAATATTTCTGCCTCTGGTCTCTCCTTGCTAAGGTCTATCCTAGACACTGCTGCCAATGAAATTTTCCATAAGTACAGAACCAGCCATGTGACTCCCCTACTCACCCATCTCTGAGGCTTCCTATTTATTACCTCTAAGATAAAAGGAAGATGGGGGGAGGGAAAAGGGAAGAGATTAAAAAAAAGAAAGACATTTAGCATTGAGCTAAACGCTTTATAGATAATTGTCCCAGTCCTCACAGCAACCCAGCTAGATAGGTGCTGTTACTATTCCCACTTTACAGTGGAGGAAATTTGAGGCAAACAAGGGTTAAATGACTCTGCCAGGGTCACACAGGCCCAGCACACAGGCCACTGTCACCTAGTTGCCTTAAGGCTGAAATGTAAATTCCTCTGTTTAACTTTTAAAGTCCTTCACAACCTGACTGTCCTTACTGGATATTATTTCCTTTCCTGTACTCTGCCATCCAATCAAACTGGCCTTCTCTCTTCTACACTCTTATCTCTGGTCTCTGTGCTTTAGCACTGAACATTCTCCATGCCTAGAATGTATGCTTTCCTTTCCTTCATAGAGACCCTTTCTTCTGTTAGGATGCAGCTCAGGAACTATCTTCTGTGTGTGTGTGTGTGTGTGTGTGTGTGTGTGTGTGTGTGTGTTCGTCCTTCGTTGCCAAAGAAGACTGTGCCATCAGAGAAATGACATGACTTGCACTTGACTTTGTTTTGAGTGAGGGAGGGCTGTGCAGGTCACCAGCCTCACTTCTCCTCCAGAGCCATCTGAATCCAGATGACTGGAGATGACCCAGGATGAGGCAACTGGGGTTAAGCGACTTGCCCAAGGTCACACAGCTAGTGAGTGTCAAGTGTCTGAGGTGAGATTTGAACTCAGGTCCTCCTGACTCCTACACTGGTGTTCTAGCCATTGCACCACCTAGCTGTCCCATTTTCTGCATGAAGCCTTTCTGGATCCCCTAACAGTGGGTATCCTCTCTCCCAAAGTACCTTGTATATATTTGTATTTATTCACTTAATATTTATGCTGTATATGTATATTTTATATTTATTACTGACTCTGTCAACAGAATGTAAGTCCATTTGAGCAGGGATTATTTCTTTCTTTAAATTTGTATCCCCAGAGCCATAGGGCTCAGTGCCTCAGGGCATATAGTTGGTACTTCGTATCTGTTGGTTGCTCATTGGTGAAGCACTGAGAAGCTCAGTGCCCTTGCCACAATCACATAACTAGAATGTGTCAGAGGTAGAGTTTGAACCAGGTCTTCCTAACTCCAGGCCAGCTACGTTATTCCTGTATAGCATTTTGAATCATAGAGTTTTCCTTTGAAGTTATGGAACTTGGTGGCTGGCATTGAGGGTAGGGGAATCAGTCACATGCCTGCTTTTCCTTGCTTTCCAGGCTGCTGATGTAGTTGACACCATGTTCTTATTTCCCTTGTGCGCTTACAGCATGGAGTATACCCCTTCATAGAGTTTAGAACTAGAAAGCCTCGAAGCAACGAGGTAGTGCAGTAGATAGAGCTCCGGGCCTACAGTCAAACTGAGTTCAAATCCAGCCTTGAACACTTGCTAAAAGCTGTGTGACCCTGGGGAAATCACTTCACTTCTGCCTACCTCATTTTCTTCACCCATAAAATGAGGATAATGATAGCATCTACCTCCCAGGGTTGTTTTGAAAATTAAATGACATAATATTTGTAAAACACTTAGAATAGTGCCTGGAACATGGCAGGCAGTACATAAACACTATCATTATTTACCTACTAATGTCACAGTGTAAGGTACCAGGTCCTTATGGTCTGCACACAGTACATAATTAAGTAAAATCTATGTTTCTATAGAGATTTACAAAATATTTCTTTCTCACAATATCCCTGTGAAATCTCAGGTACAAACTTTATCATCCCTTTTTTATAGAATAGGGAAATGAGGCTCCAAGAGGCTTCCAGATTTGCCTGTGGTCTCATAATTAGTAAGCATAGCAGCCAGGATTCCTGCCCACGTCTCCTTTGTCCAAACCCAGCACACTTTCTGCCACTCCACACTGTATCCCCTATTGTCATTTTGTATTGTTGCTGCCACTGTTGCATTCCTGTGGTGGAAGCCAAGAACTGGAGCCAGGTTCCAGTCTAAGCCTCCAAGGCCTCCAGTGCCCACATGCCCTGAATGCTGCCACTACTTTAGCTTAGACTACTGCAGTTTACTGTCCAGGACTGTGCTATATTAACCTTGGAAGCTGTCTTAAGTGGAGCTAGAGCTGAATGTATCCTAAAGAGATCTATGACTGGAAGGGAAGCATTGGGGAAAATTGGTGGCATTTCAGACCTTATGGTGGTGTGAGGACAGTGATGGGAAAATGGAATATAGGAGACACAACAGCAATAGAAAGAGAAAAAGGAGACCATGGTGACAACACACACAGGAAGAGAAAGAAGACGGGCTGGACTGGGGCAGCTCCAAGAGTCACTGATAAGTGAATGTGACTATAAATGGAGATGATGGGAAAGAGGGGATGGACCTCGAGGAAATCATCCCAGCTCTATCAAGAGCCAATATGGCAGGGAGAATACATCATGATTGGGGCATAGGGAGTGGGGCAACAGCAGATAGAATACAGGTTGCTACCTTGTGTGCTACACAGGATATCCACTGAGAACATTCCCAACATACTGCTTCTTGAATTGAGCTAATGGCGTCACTGCTTTTGCCCTGGAATCTTGTTTCTAATTGCTAAATTTGCTTTTATACAGTAAACAAATATAATCAAAGACAAACCACCCACTGCATTGTCTGAAAATAGTTAAGTAAAACAATATAATATGATTAACTTTATATTTTTGTAGTTACAACAGGTTGAAAGAAGACAGGACTTGAGCTGCATGAGCTGTAACAAGTTAATACAAACACTTTGTATTTGTCTTAGATTTTTAAAATTTTTATTTTTGTAGGTTAATGTCTTCTTTTACATAATTATCGTCATTGCGTTTTCTCAGTTCTTTCTTCATGACATCATTTCATACATGTCTGCCTGTATTTCTTTGTATCCTTCCTATTTGTCATTCCTTACAAATCAATAATATTCCATTACATTCAAATAACATAATTGGCTCAGTCATTCCCTAACTGTTGAGCACATCATTTATTTTCCCAACTTTTTTCTGTTATAAATAATACTATTTCTGCCCTGGTATTAAAAAAAAAGCCAGATAATACAATGGGGTTGAAAATATGTAGGTTAGAAAGAAAGAACATAAGGGAAAGTAGTCAGAATGAATTCAAGGGAGAAACTTGTGAAGGATTTGCAGCATGGCTCTTTTTTCTCTTGTATCATCTTATGCTAAAGGTAGTAAAGCATATGGTCCTAGGCTTTTCTCCTATTTTATCCTCATTATGGCAAATATCAGTGTTCACTAGTGTCCACATCTGTCCCAGGACATGAGCTATATTGTACTAAAACATGGAAAATAAATGATAGTAGCATCAGTGATGCGCAGTAGTGGACACAAAGAGGAGGGAGACCCAGGCTCTAGTCCGTCTTAGTTCATTATTTGCTGTCTGACTTTGAGACAATGAATCCTAACACTGCTTCTTCCTTCAGGTGACTGTTTCTTTATTTGTAGTTATCTCCAGTGTATTCTTTCAGTTATCTCAGATCTTTTTGAGCTCTTGGACTGCTGGCTGGCTGGGATGATTCTTCTTGGCCAAATCTTTTCTAGAACGTCTTGGCTGATGAGAGGAGGGAGAGAGAGATTCTTCCCCCTCCCCAATATGGTCTCCTCTACAAAGTGCTCTCGAACTAAAAAACTATCTATTAAAGATGAATCGTGTTTATCTTCCATCAGTCAATGGGATTGCCCCTTCCCATATGTTTAGAGAAATATATCTAGGTATAGATGATTCCTTATAGTTTAATAACTTATAAATGCCTTGTAATTACACTGGGGGGGAGTGATAATGAAAAATGAACTCCCTTACCCTTGTTGCTGAACTAGATGTTTTCTACAGTCCCTTCTAGTTTGAACATTCTAGGATACTATATGATTAATTTGAAGGAAACACAGTCTCTCCATATAAAGTACTGTACTTTTGTAATGGTAAAGTATTTTGGGGCTCTGTTATGCCTCTGTTGGGAGAAGCAGGCATGGGAAGGAAGGGATGGGACAGACAAGAGCTCGGTCAAAGGATAGCAAAAAGGTTACCTTTGAACTCTTGGTTGGTTTCCTGACATTTTACTCATTCATTTTGCAAAGCATTTATCAAATATTTACAATTTAGTTTGTTGTAGAGAAGAGAGGGCTGGCCTTGGAGTTAGGAAGAGTTGAGTTTAAGATCTGCCTCTGACATGTAGTAGCTGTATTATTCACTATAGGCTGAATCTGTGTCAGGGAAGGATTTTTTTACAGAGGAGTTCCCTACATAGATGAAATCATAGGATTATAGAGTTAGAACTGGAAAGAGCTTACAGTTCATTTAGTCTAAGGATGATTCTTATCCTTTTTGGTGTATCCTAGACCCCTTTGACAGTCTAGTGAAACCCACGAGCCTCTTCTAAGACTAATGTTTTAAGGGCATAAAATAAAAATCATCGGAATACAAAGAAAGTCAGTTATATTGAAATGTAGTTTTCAGAATTTTTTTAAAAAATAAGTTCATGGGGACAGCTATGTGGTATAGTAGATAGAGTACCTGCCCCAGGACTTGAGTTCAAATCCTGCTTCAGACACTTACTAGCTATGCGACTCTGGGAAAATCACCTAACTTTAATTGCCTCAAAAAAAAAGTTCATGAGTTCCAAGTTAAGAACTTTGACCTAGAACCTTCTTCTCATTTTACAGATGAAGAAGCACAGTACCAACAGCCAATTGATTTGCCCAAGATCACAGAGGTAGGAAGTGATAAAACCCTGACTCCAAATCTAGGGTACTTTTCACATTCTATCTTAAGTTCTAGGGATCCAAAGACAAAAGCAAAACAGTCTATACCCACAAGGGTCTTACATTCTTCTAGGAGTAGGATGAGGTGTCAATCAGTCAGTCAAAAAATAATTAATTACTATCTGCTATGTGCCATACTGTATCAGTAAGCACCCCAACATATAAGCAGGGGAGGGCCCAGGTTCTTAGATCTGCATTCATAAAAGGAAAGGCAACTTTTGAGGGGTTAACAATAACTCTAATCAATCACATGTGTCATTCTTTTTACCAAGCACATATATCATTCACCTAGTTCAAGGGAGTCAGCACCCTGAACTTCAAAGAAAATAAAGATCAAACATCAACGGATATGGCTTCCTCTGCCTGAATTCAACAGACAAGTCCAACTGTCTGACCATAGTTACCAGAGAAGGAAGCACCAACATCTGAGTTTTCAAAGCAGGGGGGATGAGGAGGCTCCTTGAGGCTTCCCAGAGTCCTCTCCTAGCCAAACAAACACTTCTCAGGCAGTAAACCCCCAAAGTAAAACCTCACCCTCAGAGTTTTTATATCTCTTTTAGAGCCAGTGGGCATCCCAACCCTTGAGAATCAGTACCTCATTAACAAAAGATTTGTGTCTTCTCACAAATCTTCCCTAACAAACTCCCCTCAATGGGCAGGCCCATTAATGGATGGGGAAGATCTTTAATCACATTAAAATAATTAACAACTAGTTAAAGAAACTCTTGTTTCTGTTCTTTTTTCCTAGGAAAGACTCTTGATTGATAATGGCAAGATTCAATTAGAGGTACTTGATTATACTAAAACAAAAACAGCAATAGATCCTATTTTGCTTGCCATCACACTCCACCCTTCCAGGATCCTGGATCTTACAATCTAAATGGCCATGGATCCTGGAACAAACAGAGACATTATACTTCTTTGCTTGACCTCACACATACATAGTGCTAAGAACTCAGGACACAAAAATAATTTTATCCTAAGGGTAGTGGGAAGAATTTATTTGTGAAAAAAATAACTCTTTCTAAGTTATATGACTCTAGCAGAAACCATAGACAGACATTATACAGAGCAAATTATAAGCTGGGAGGGATAGTGCTCTGTGTGTGTGTGTGTGTGTGTGTGTGTGTGTGTGTGTGTGTGAAGTGTAGCCTGTTCAAAAGCAGCCTGCTACTGGCAAAGAATGTCTTGAAGAAGTAAGGGAGACTCCCTCTGGGGGAGACTATTTAGGTTAGTAATTTAGGTTAGTGAACTTCCTCCTAATTATAGGAAGAAAGAGCAGATTCTTTAGTTGATTATAATGCTGAGTACCTCATGTATACTTTAGCAAGAACAGGATATCCTGACTTAACTAATAAAGGCTGCAATGTGAAACCTAAAGATTGGGAGGGACTCCTGCAGCTTTCCCTGTTACCTGAACTAACAACTCTAGTCAGAAACAAGATTTAGACTGTGATACATACACTGTAGACTCCTCAGATGATTATAAGGAAAGAAACCTGGAAGAACAGGTCCGATGGGCTATGAGGTGACCTAGAGCCTGACCTAACTCCATATGCACCAGGGTCCTGACTCACCAGCATGTCTCATGTGGCTGTACAAGCTGCTGTGTGGTTTCTTAATATCTTATCGTACAGCTATGTCTCCTTACTCACTGTTTCTATGGAAGAGGGGTTGGCTCCATTCTAAGAGGAGAACTGATATGCTGGGTCCCTTCTGGATCTGAATGTGTTTCCTATACACAATTCTTTCGCTACTTGTCACCACTGTCTGTCATGTGTTAGCATGGCTCTCCTCTGGAGAGCTACACAACTAGAGAACAGAGTTACAGCGCATTACTCAGGTGTGAGGATGAAGTATCCATGGTACCCAGGCACAAAGAGTTTGGGAGTGTATGCGTGCGTGTGTGTGTATGTAGCCACATGCCAGCAAAGCAAACCAACTTAGATGGAAAACATTTGTGTTGTGTTATTAAGTAAAGGTTCCCATATACCAGCCAAACAAAATATACCAGGATGATTTCTATACAATGACCCACAAATAACGCTGTGAATTGTAAGAGACTCAGTAGCGTTCCAACGCCATTCATTGTCCTCAGTTCTTCTGTGACTTCCAACTCTACTAGTCCAACAATGGATCCAGAGATCACATAGAGCTGGAAGAGACTTTAATGGACATCAGGTCCACCACCCTCATTTTGTGAATGAGAAAACTGAGGCGAAGAGAGATTGGGTAACTCATCAGAGGTCACACAACTAATAACTGCCTGAGGCGGGAGCTGAAGCCACAAATTTCCTGATTCCAAATTCAGCATTCTATCCCAATCTATAATCATGCTATCAGAAGTTGTCTCATTCATTTCAGGACCTAATTTCCAGAGTAATTAAGCATTGTCATAATAGAAAAAGCTCTGGATTTGGAGTAAAGAAGACCTGAGTTCAAATCCTACATTGCTGAAACATCTCTTCATGATGATTTACTCAGGGTACAGGGCTATCAATTGGAGAATGGCCGAACAAATTGTGATATAGGAATGTAATGGAATATTCTTGTGGTGTAAGATACAGTAAATGTGATCGATTCAGAGAAATCTGGGAGGACTGGCATAAACTGATGGAATGAAATAAGAATATACCGGAACAATTCATACTATTACTATACTATGACAATAATAATGTAAAGGAAAATGACTGAAAGACTTTAGAACTCTGATCTACATAGTGACCAATCACGCCTTCAGAAGACTGGTAATATAGCTTGCTTCCACGATCTTGGCAGAGAATTGATGGCCTAGAGATGTAGAATGAGATGGATATTTTCTTAGAAAATAAAGCCAGTATGTTGATTTCTTTTGCTGATCATACCTGATGTAGCTGTGGGCCACTTGGCCCATTATTCTACTCCAGGAATGTTTATGTAGACTCCTGGGGGTGGAGAGATAGAACCAAAACTTGGGACTAGAGAGTAAGTCACACCCGGTAGGAGGAGTCAGGGAGGAGCCGGGCAAAATAGATGACACCCATGTTCCAAAGGCAGGGGTCAGAGGAGAGGGAAGGAGAATCCTCATCCTTCCCCTCCTGCAGCAATTCAGCCACCAGGCTTTTCTCCTTATATAAACAACCCTTCTCAGACACACTGTTACAATACTAAAGAATAAAATAACGATACAAAAGAATCCTACTTTGGGAATTTACGCATCTATAAAATGGGAATAATAGCCAGAGTGGGATAATGTACATAAGGTGTTCTGTAAATCTTAAGAGCCCTATAAAATGGAAGCCAGTATCAGACGTTCACAGGTCTCATGAATCAGCCTCCTCTCCCTCACAAAGGGGAAAGAAGGAAAGATCCCATTGGATGCTCCTGTAGCCCCTTCCCCCAAGGAAGGAAGGTAAAGGATTCATTCATGAACAAATAAATCGATTAAATTAAAGGGCACGGTCCTCATAACTTCGTCCTCACTTCCAGGGATGAAACCAACAGAATGGTTCAATATATTAATGCTTCCTGCTCTGGTCTCAGTAGCTTGGATCACCTTTGAGGAATTAAAATTAAAATACAACTCATGGAAAGCAGAATCATTCTAAATATGACCCTATTGTTGTAATTTTCCAAGTTAGGGTCCTAAAAAAGGAAGGTTTGGGGACTTTTTTAACTTTTTTTTTTTTTTTTTTTTGGTCTTTTCTGGAAGAGGTGGCAAGTGGTTAGGCTGGAGGCAGCTCAGAGAAGGGATAAAATGTTGGGCCTGGAGCAGAAGACCCAGGCTTATATCTCTTCTCTGATACTAGCTGGTGACTGGTGCCAGATCACTTAACCTCTCACCTGTGAAATGCAGGTGATGCCTATAGTATCTAGTCAAAGGATTGTTTGATGCTCAAATGAGATAATGTAGATACAGCTCTTTGAAGGTCTGAAGGCACTACACAAGCTAGTCTTAACACAGGGTGGAATATGCTATTGTTACTGTGCAGTTGTTTCAGTTGTGTCTGACTCTTCATGACCTTATTGGAGGTTTTCTTGGCAGAGATATTGGAGTGGTTTACCATTTCCTTCTCCAGCCCATTTTACAGCGGAGGAAACTGAGGCAAACAGGGTTAGGTGACTTGCCTAGGGTCATCTAGTTAGTGTTTAAGGCCAGATTTGAAGTCAGGAAGAGTATTCCTAACTTCAGATCTGGCACTCCATCCACTGTGCCACCTAGGTACTCCAATATGGCACCTACTTGCTACTTGCCCTGCCACCATCCTAATCAAGCCTTCATCACCACTCACACGAACTATTGGAATAGTCTTTTAAAGGAAGGTGCCCTCCCTCAACTCTTTCTCTACTTCATTCTCTCCGATACATACCTCCCAAAATGGTTTTCGGAGGTCTGTCATCTAGGATGAATTATAAGAGTAAATGCAAAGTCTTCTATTGGGCATTGAAAAGAGCTTAGAGAGCTGTCCCCTCACTATTGATCGCATTCCCACTCAGTCTCTGCTCCAGTCATATTTGCCTCCTTGCATTTCCACATGACATTCCATTTCCTATTTCTGAGATCTTGCACTGGCAGTAGGCCATCCTTAGAACTCTCCATTCTTATCTGCACCTCTAGGGATCCCCCTTGAAAGTTACTAATGATATACTCATTGCCACCTTCTACTGGAGGTCTTTTCTGTTTCTCCCAGTTATTAGTGCCTTCACTCTGACAATGCTTCTATTTACTCTTGTACGTACCCAATTCAAAATATAACCTCCTTGAGGGCAAGGCCTGGTTTTGCTTTTTCTTTGATTCTATAGCTTAGCACAGTGCTAGGCAAATAGTAAACGGTTAGTAAATTCTTATTGACTGAAAGGGAACTGAAGGGCCATCTAGAACAATTCTCTCATTTTATTAAAACTCAAGTTTTATTGAAAATTTGTATTTGAGCATTATCGTCATTTCTGGGTGCACCACTTCTCCTTAACCACTCAATGAACCTTGCCCTGTAATACAGAAAGATAGTTAAGCAAAATCAAGTAAGGCATTAATTTATCTGACAGCTTATACAACATTCTTTACTCATAGTTCCCTGTCTCTCTAATGTAATTCAGGAGGTGTATTTCCTCAGCACTTCTCCTAAGCCAAGATTGGTCATCACTGTTATATAGCATTTGGCTTAGGTTTAGTGTCCTATTCGTTTACATTTGTAATGTGGGTCAGAAAGTCTTCGATGGCATCTTTCCACATGGAGGATTTCCAAGAGCCTCCTTCCCGGAGTATACTGATGCCTGATGCATAAAGGAAGTATCTTGGAGAGACTATTGATTATAGACATTCTGTAACTGGTCTGCTAACAACTTGGAAAATGGGAAACTCTTTGATTGGCTGCAGAGACATACAGAAGACCCACCATGTTTCTTTAAACATTTGCCAATATACTCTGGTACTACTTTATTGCCTGAGCTCAACAGATGTATAGTAGAAGATTTAGGAAATGAAGTCATCACAAGAGTGGAAGCCTGATAACTCCTGGCAAATAATGATTACGATAATGATAACTGGCTCCTGCCCCTCCCAGTGTGATTTATCTATTTATTTTTTCTTTTCTATTAAAGGGGCGATCATCCCCTTGACACTTTTAAAGGGGCCTATTCACTGAATGGGCATTACCTCACTTTAAGTGAGTACCTGAAAAGGCTTTAGCCTCAAAGGCCAAGGTCTCCCATTGCATCCTGGGTTGTCTCCAGTCATCTTGATGAATATCTGGTCAATAGACCCAGATGACTCAGGAGGAGCAAGTGAGGTTGGAACAAGTGAAGTTGGTGACCTTGCACAGCCCTCCCTCCATCAAAACAAAATCAAGTGCAAGTCATGTCATCTTTTCTCCGCTGTCACGGTCCTCTTTGAAAATGAAGGATGAACACTATCAATCTTTAAGTTTCACTAAATGTTCTATAATCATTATCTCCTCTAGCCTCATGATACCTCGAATTAGTTCCCTTATTTCCTATAGAACTGGAAATAAACTCCTCCAAAAGACATTGAGGGGAGATGTAGGCAATGATCTTTTGCAGCTGTAGTTTCACTTCAGATCGGAAACATCAGTGAGGAGAACTTTGATTTGACTTCTTGAAAATTGTTCTTGCTGCTAGCATCTGTCCAGTGCTCATCCTTTGTCTGGCCACTCCAAGTTCTGGCTTGATTTGCCTATCACTCCCAGCTGTAAACATCTTCATGCAGCTGGTTTATCTTGTCTTTCCTTCTTTATAGTCAAGAACCTTGGCAGAGACCTCTGGGAAAACATATTAGAAACCTCCTTTTTAGTTCAACTGAAAATATTAAGACATAATATTTTCTCCAGTCTAAAAACCTTTTCTAGACTTTTCCCCTTGGAAAAATGTGTAAGAGGTCAAGGAGAAATATCTCTTATCTAACTGAGATTATTGCCTTCTTTAACCTCTGAAGGAATGGTATTATGACTCACTCTTCTCCATTCAGAAAGAATTAAGATATTTTCTCATTGTAGCTGCTCTTCTTAGTGACTATTGCTTTGAAATATTAACCCCAAGCTGTATTTCAGTGTATAGTAATTCTTTCCCCCTCCATTACCTGCTTTGATGACTCCTACAAATATTACCTCAGATTGTCTTGGTGTAGACAGAGACACGTCTGAGGGCATGGTGGTGGTTGTGGGAAACTGTGTCAATCTGGACACCTCCTTCTATGCTGGAAAAGCTTGGATTTAGAATAACGTTAAATTTATAGACTTGTTTCTGGCAGACTTGCACCTAAAATGGAGAGTATAATATTAATATTTCTTCTCCTAATCCTCTATCAAATTTCCTTCTTCACAGAAGTCTCAGGGTACAAATTCCTAGCTGTGATGTAGGCATGTGACCTCATCAGAAATGTAATCTTTTTTTAAAAAAATTAATTTTTTGTTTTCAATATTCACTTATATAAGATTTTGAGTTCCAAAGGAAATGTAATCTTTATTCTACCAAGAAACATTCCTCTTCTAGCTTTCAGACTCCTGGAAAATGTAGTCCCATGTGTGTCTTGGTCATGACTGTCACATGTACAGTGGGGAAAATAATTTTTGCAGCTATCTATCTCAAAAGGCCTTTGTGAAGAAAGTGCTTCATAAAGCAACAAACATGATTAGAGTGTGTTATTATTGTTATTAAAGAACAGAAATATTACTTAAACTGTCATTCACTTCTACTTGTTCTGAATTGAAAAACAAAGGGGTTAAAATTAATTTGCTGTTCTCCGTAGGCCAGAAGATCTATAGCCTCTATGTATCTTGGTATTGTTGCGTCCTGAGTTTTGCCAGACATAGGAAAAAAGAACATTGCAGCTAAGTTTTCCATCAAAACTCACTAAATAGATTTGTCTTATCAAAAAGATGTAAAAATTCCTAATTTCTTCTTAGGGGCTTAGGCACTCATCACAGGATATGTTTTATTGAGGGCAGGAAACAGATTCAGTCTGTGGATTGTCTTATTCTTTCAAAGACAAGACCTATGGATCTGAGTTCTGATCAAACAGCATGGAGGCCATATGTTACATCCTGGTCTTGTCTCCTATAAGTCCTAGGACAGTTATACAGTGGACATTTAGTCCAAAAAAAATTTTTGAGTTCAGATCTGACACTTCATGTACATAGGGAATTCCCAGTATGGAAACATTCTCCACTGAGGCAGAGGGCAACTTACTGGTAACTTGTTTATCATCTTAATGAGTTCCCTGGGGCACTAAGAATGTAAGTGATTTGTTAAGAATCATACATCCAAGTGGTGCAGCAGATAAGAGTGCCAGCCTTGGAGCCAGAAGGACTAGAGTTCAAATCAGACCTCAGATACTTACCAGCTATATGACCCGGGGCAAGTCACTTAACCCTGAATAAGAAAGAAAGAAAGAAAGAAAGAAAGAAAGAAAGAAAGAAAGGAAGGAAGGAAGGAAGGAAGGAAGGAAGGAAGGAAGGAAGGAAGGAAGGAAGGAAGGAAGAAGGAAGGAAGGAAGGAAGGAAGAAAGAAAGAAAGAAAGAAAGAAAGAAAGAAAGAAAGAAAGAAAGAAAGAAAGAAAGAAAGAAAGGAAGGAAGGAAGGAAGGAAGAAAGAAAAGAAAGAAAGGAAGAAAGAAAGAAAGAGAAAGGAAGGAAGGAGAAAGAAAAAGAAATAAATCATAAAAGTAGTATGCATCAGAGGAAGAACTTAATTCTTCCTAACTATAATCACCAAGCCATGCTACCTTTCAGTACAAATGTGGGTTCCCAATATTTCCATAAATTTCTCACCATCTCCAAGTTGCCTCAGCCTATATTAAGTATGAGTGTTAGCTGCAAGGCTCTTAGACGTTACAAGCTGAGTGCCTGGCTTGACATTGCAAGAAATGCTACTGTAGCTAGGAACCTAGCTCTTTTTGATAAAAGTAGGCGCTTCATAAGTCAAATGACAGATTCATACGTTCAGATCGATGAGGGTACCATTTTGATGGTGAGTAATGGAGGTGGGAAATAAGTACTAACCTCCTAAGTAGTTCTTTGTGACACAGATAACTTCAAAGAGTGAAAAAATAAAAAAAAAGAGAAACCCTGCTTCTGAAGGGCATTTGGTAAAGTGGAGAATGGAACTCCGCTACCTCTCAATTTTAGAGAAATCAGCATATTTCACTAATGGAAGCACATGTGGTTTTATGCCAACACAAACCTTCCTCATGAACCGCCCTCATACTCAGACATCCCACTTCACAGAAATCGAAACTAATGAGCTGTTCTGGGCATTATTAGGACAAACTAGCACCATTTCAATGTTTACACACAAAGTCAGTTTCTTCCAGATACTTCTACTGCTGAGCTTTACATCTCTATCTGGCTTTCATGTTGTAGTGGTTGTCTAGTTAATGTTGTAGGAACTGTGGGGCAATGGGCACATTAATGCCCATTTATTTATTAGTGGCCAGGTTTTGGTAGAACTGTGGAACTGATCCAGTCTTTCTGGAAAGCAATTTGGAACTATGCCCCCAAAGTCACTAAACTACAAATTTACTTTGACTCTGGCATACTGCTACTATGCCTATGATCCAAAGAGATCAGATAAATAGGAAAAGGATCCATCTGTGCAAAAATATTTATAACAGCTCTTTTTGTAGTGATGGAGAACTAGAAACTCAGGGGGTGCCCATCTACTGGGGAGTGGTTACCCAAATTATGGACATGCAAATGTAATGGAATTCTATTTGGCCATCAGAAATAATTAAGAGGAAGGTTTCAGAGAAACCTGGGAAGACTTTTATAACTGATACAGAGTAAAGTGAGAAGAACCAAGAGAATATTTTCTATAACACAACATAAACTTTATTCAATAACAGCATTTCAAAGACAAACAACTTTGAAAGATTTAAAAACTCTGACCAACACACTCACCAGCATGATTCAGAAGCCTCCTGATGAGGCATACATAATTCCTGACGGAGGAGTGATACACTCAGGGTGCAGATTGTGATGAATATTTTTTGGACATGAATAATTCAGGAATTTGTCTCTGCATATTTGTTACAAGATTTGTTTCTCTCTTTTTTTTAAAATAGGGGAGAGAAAGAGATCAAGTAGATTTTTGTTAAATGAAAATAAGTAAAAACCATGTGTATACATAGATATGTGTGTGTGTGTGTGTGTGTGTGTGTGTGTGCACTGGAAGGTATCTTCAGGTGCTAAACCTGATGCAAAAGCAGGCTACTATAACCTTAAAGTTGGGGTAGGGTATGCTATTTTAGAAACTGCAAGGCTTGTCTTTTTTTTTCCCTTGGAGAGTCCTTATGAAGTTGGATTTGGGATGTAGTCTGTATGACAGATGGACCTCACCCCGGCTCAGGTGGCCTGGCTCTTCACAGGATGCTGTGTCTTGCCTTGATGGGTCAAGCTACAACAGGTTCCTTGGTCACCGAGTAGGATTCTTGGCTGCTACTGCAGGGTCTGCTAATAAATATCTCTAAAAAGCAGAATACACGTTAAAGTTTCATCTGTATTATTAATATTTTCTCCAACACTTTCTTAAGTTTAGATAATCAACAAAATAATAAATTGAGCCCTGATAGATTTCTAAAGTGTAAATGCTCCCTCTGAAAATTTAATAGTAAACTGTTACAAGCCAGTTTGAGCTGACTCTAGCATGCCCTTGGGGATTCCAGTGTTAAGCAGAGCATCTGTCTGATCTCTGCTTTGCATTTGCCTTGTTTGTAGACATCTGAGCCTTTACCCAGGCACTCCTTCCCTGTCATAACTTAAAGAGACTAAAAGCCCTTCTTTGTCTCCATAGATATACATGTTACATGAAAAACACATCAAAAACCCAACACTGGCATTATAAGAGGGTTCTGGTGACTTGCCTAGATCTACAAGTAACCCAGCACATGATTTTTCATTTTTCCACCATCCATTAGGTAATATACAATACTCCTCCACTGAAGGTATTTAAAGTCACATGACTCACATTCCTGAATCCTTTTTATTTACCTGGTCTCTCCCGTGTTTACCATACATCACAGAATATTTCCTGCAGAAGAGGTTCTTGTAGTCAAATTCAGTACTATTTAGTTCTTTGTAAACAGGAATATTCATTTGAGTCATAATTAGTCCCCAGATAATTGAATCACAAACCTGTGGCTAAAAATTTTCTCCAGTGTTGTTCCCTCTAGTAAAATAGAGCCCAGAAAGGAGGAGAGAGGAGCCAATGGACAGAGAAAAAGTTATGGCTTAAGTTTATACCTCTTCATATTTAGAAGAAAAAAGTTCAATTTGATTTTACTATATACATTCATTTTAAGTAATTGCTGTCTTAATTTTCTGAGCCGCAGAAGGAGCTCAGTTTGTCAAATGTATAATGGTTACTTAGTTCCTTAAATAGCTTGTGTTAATCTGCCATTTTCTCCACTCTGATCAGATGGATCTGTGCTCTGGATCTGACAGGCTTTGGCCTGTAGCCTCAAAAACTGTTTCAACTTCAGTTTTAAAGAGGTGAGGACACTGTAGGCTCAGATTCCTGGTATAACATCTTCAGACTAAAACATCTGCAAGACAAGGTACACAATGATCAAGCAGTTCGGCTCTAAATGATATGTCAAATACAAAGCTAGGTCAGGTTCTTCTTCTCACTGTTCTCCGAGCCTGGCTGCAGGGACAGGGAATTCACCTAAGATTTTGCTTTTCCTCCTTGGTTCAGGCCATCTAACGGTCTTTTAAAATTTTTCTCCTTAAATTACAAGAATAAGGCAGCCCAACCAGTAGCTCATGTTGTATACTTGTGTCTTGAAAAGGCTTTTATTAGAAAGCTGGTCTTGTGATCTCCTCCTGGAATAAAACTACATCTGAGGCCACTGAAAGCATTTTGGCCAAGTTGATTTTTACCCCGTGATCTAAATTGAGAAAGGAGCTCTTGTTGGGATGGTGGCCAAGAGACAAGTCAGTTTGTTGATGTAGCTTCAAGGGTCACTGGATCGTTCACAAGAATGTGATACATCTCTTCCATGGGCTCCAAATTCCACTGACTTGTCACTTGTGGGCATTTGTTTTGCTTCCCAGTTTTTGTTCCCTTGCTGGGAAAGTCAAGGATATTTGGGTGTTACCAGCCTGGAATGTCAGTCTCAGTTGATTTCTTGTGCACCTACCCATTGAGATGTCCGGTTTCATCCTCAAGTGAGTCACAAAGGGAAGAGGATACAGAATGCTCTCAGGACACACTTGATATTCAACCATGGCCCACCCACCATGACTCAGCCCACTCTGTTTCATTACATGCAAAGCAATGACTCAAGAAGTATTTGTCAAAGAAACGTATGAAACTTAAAAGGCCCTGAACAACCAAAATTAACTGGGAGTCCTAGGTTGTTTTTAAACCTGAGATTTTATTTCGTATTCAACAAGTAGTTATTAAGTGCCTATACAGAGTACAATACTGCCTGAGAAGGTATAAAGTTTAGATAAAACAGCCCTGGATCTCATGGATCTTACAGTCTAGCAGAGACACAAAGATATAGTTAGATAGATAGATAGATAGATAGATAGATAGATAGATAGATAGATAGACAGATAGATAGACAGACATAAATATAATACACAATATCATATAGCAGTTCCTCTGGATTCACTCATCCTGGTTGAAATGGTATAGTCAGGTTGGGTGCCCAGAGGGGCAGCTACTACTATGCTCAGGGTTTTAGGGGGTCAGTTGGTCAATTAGCACACATTAAACACTTACTATGTAACAGGTAGCATGGTAAGCTCTGAGAATACAAAGAAAGGTTCTATGGGGGAGCACACAGTCTATTGGGGGATAACAGGTTGGGCACTTAATTAAATAGCTCATGAGACCCTCCATTTATGTGATGATTAAGATAATCAGGTGGTAGATTTAGGTCAGAGCAAAAACATTTACTCAGGTGGCATAAATGAATGAATAAGTGAATGCAAAGACATTTATTAAGCACTTTGTGCTGGGTACAGTGCTAGGCCCTGGGGACACAATACAGAAGCAAAGACAGTCTCTGCTAGAAATGGGAGGAAGCTACGCACGTAAGGGACACAATTCACAGCTCCAGGAACTACAGGGCTTATTGTCACTTCCCCTCCCACCCCCGCCTTGTAGGGGTCCCCATGAAGTTTGCTTTGGCACATGGTGAGGAAGAGGTAGCTCCTCATGCGATATGGAGTCTTGCCTTTCATGGGTCGGGTCAGGGCAGGTTCCTTGGCTGCTGAGCAGGATTGGCTGTTGCTGGCCTGGACAGGTTTCTGCGACTCTGGACAGCTGCTGCCAGACTAAGCCTGGGAAGTTCCTGGGCCGTTGGGTTAAACAGGTAGATCTGCTTGCTAGGTCTCCTTTAGTTTATTCTTTGATGGGCAGCTGTAGTGTTCACCACCTCCAATAGGGCCTCTGGCTCAGCTGGGCATTATGGGCCTTTTCTCAGCTTTGAAGCAGCTTCCATTTCTCCTCTTTGACTCCCTCAGTCTCAGCTTTGAGGTAGATTTAAACTCTTCTGTTCTATAATCCTTCTTGGTTCAGAGGTGGATTCCCACAGTGAAGAACTCTCTTTACTCAGGATATTCTGCCCAGTTACACATTCCAGACTCAGGCTGGGTAGGGAGGATGGTGGGGGTTGCTCTGTGCCCAGGAGCAAGTTCACTAGCACCTGAACTTATGTAATTGAGCTCTTCAAGTCTCTGACCTCATTCGAAAACCTGAATATTTCTTTCGCTTCTGGAAGGTCTTCCACGTATATTATAATCCCTTAGTCCCTACAGCCTTAGTTGAAATTGTGTCTTACATCCTTAGAGGTATTTTTTGAAGGAGGTGGGGTTTGGATGAGAAGGTCCTGACCTATGATTTTATTGGGATGGTGGGTTATTTGTAGTTGCCTATTGGCTGTTGCCTATAGGCAATTTATGGTTGACTAGAGCCACAGAGAACTGTTGAGTGACTTGTCCAGGAGCACTCAGATAACTGTTTCTCTCCCTCTCTCTGTCTCCCTCTCTCTCGACTTGAACTCAGGTCCTCCTGATTCCAGGTTGGTGCTCTATCTCGCGCCACCTAGCTGCCAACCCCCTACCCCACCCCCGCATCCCAAGGCAGAATTGAACCCTGCCTCTAAGGTGGCCCTCTAGCCACTTCAGTATGCTTTCTCAAATACCTTAGAGAGTTCTAGAATGAAGTGGTATGTGAAGTTTGAGTGGAGGTCACTTACTAACTGCGAGGGTCCAGGAAAGTTTCATGGAGGAAATAACATTTAAGTTAGACTTTGAAGTGTACAGCAATTCAGTTGGAAAAGGGCCAGGGGGCAGGGCCTTCTGGCATAGGGAACTGCCTCATCCAAGATACAGCGATAGGAAAGTTCAAGATGTCTTTTGCCTTTGAGGGACAGCATAATCCAGTTTGACTGGAGCACAGATTATATGAAAGGGAGTTACAGCAAATAAAAGCACAGTGAAACACTGCAGATGCCTAAGCAAAAGAGTCTGAACTTGACCAAGAAGGCAAAAAGGAGCGGAAGAATGTTTAGATCTACGGATAAGGAATGACTTGATCATGTTTGTAAGGCAGAGGGGAAAAGCCTAGTGAGAGGAAAGAGAGATGAAGCTGTCCAAGAGACTGGATAACTGACAGCACAAAATCCTGGAAGGAGCCGAAGGAAATGGGATTATTTACCAAGGGGATATAATAAGCAAATACATTAAAAAGCAAACAAGCAAACAAACCCAGACCTAGATGATCAAGTGCAAAGATGAAAAGAGTTATGAATGAAACTTCTTCTTGGTCATTCATGCCTGACTCTTCATGACGCCAGCTGGGGTTCTCTTGGCAAAGATA
This sequence comes from Bettongia penicillata ogilbyi, assembly GCA_023548195.1. Classification (NCBI taxonomy): domain Eukaryota; kingdom Metazoa; phylum Chordata; class Mammalia; order Diprotodontia; family Potoroidae; genus Bettongia; species Bettongia penicillata. The sequence continues at coordinate 12,232,138 of JAJHZJ010000447.1, read as the reverse complement.
CTGGAACAGTCTACCCTTTCCTCTTCCTCTTCATTTTACAGATGAGAAAATTGACGCAAACAGGGGTAAGTGAGTTGTCCAAGGTCACCTAGTTAGTAAGTGTCTGAGGTCACCTAGCTGCTCCAAATGAATGAAAGGTGAATAGTGATTTCCGTCCTCAGATTATATTATAAAGCAGCCATCATCAAAATCATCTGGCATTGGTTAAAAAAATAAGAGAAGTAGATCAATGGAAGTAGATAAAGAAAATACAGAATCAGAAACAGTGGAACTTGGTAATCTGCTAAAGTGGAAAGCAGAAATCACCTCGCTATTTGATAAAAACTGCTTGGAAAACTGGAAAGTCTAGGGGAAATTAGACCAACACTTTGTATGGTCATCCCTTAACATTCAGAGGTTTTATGTTCTTGGTTTTGGTTACTTGTGGATCGATAATTTAAATAGAATTTAATCGATAATTAAATAGAATTTTTGGAGATTTGCAGCATACTGTGGAAAATTAAGACAACAGGGGTAATTGATGTAAAGTAACCAGAGCCAAGAAAACAACATACACAATGATTATAATAAGGTAAATGGAAAGAACAAACACACATGAGCAAATCAAAAGGGAAGACAGGAAAATTTTAATCAAGCATGACTTGAAATAAGAGGACATCTGCAATCCACCCCTTCATGGAGGCAGGAAGTCTACTGGTGCTGCTTATTACATATGATAAGGGACATTTTTTTTTTAAAATTAAATTTTTTTGTTACATTTTAAATTCCCAACTGCCTTCCTCCTTCTCTTCTAGAGAAGGGAAGGCCACCCTTTGACACAGATTTGTAAATATATGTGAAATCATGCTATGCATACTTCTTTTTCTCAGTTCTGTCTCCGGAGGTGGACTGCATCTTCCTTCACAAGTGCTTTGTAGTTGTTGTGAGTATAATATTCAGAATAACTTGGTTATTCTTATTTATTCTTCAAACAATATTGCTATTACTGTATACAACGTTCTTTTGGTCCTGCTCATTCACTTCTCGTTCTTGCATGCAAGTCTTGCATGTTTTTTTAAAATCACCCAGATCATTTCTTACGGCACAGTAGTATTCTATCACAATCGTATGTCACAACTTGTTTAGCCATGCCCCAATTGGTGGGTGCTCCCTCAATTTCCAATTCTTAGTCATCACAAAGAGAGTTGCTATAAATATTTTAGAATGTATAGGTTCTTTGCCTTTTCCCCTCTTCTCTTTGGAAAAGAGACCTAATGGTGGTATTGCTGGGTCAAAGTGTATACACAGTTTTATAATTCTTTGTGCATAATTCCAGATGCCTTTCCAAAATGGTTGGATCAGTTCACAGTTCCACCAAGAGTGTATTAGTGTCCCAATTTTTCCGCATTCCCTCCAACATTTGTCATTTTCCCTTCTATCATTTCAACCACTCTGGTAGTTGCAAGATAACATCTCAAAGTTGCTTTAATTTGAAATTCTCTGATCAATAATGATTTAGAGCATTTTTCATATGTATGTGTATGTATGTATGTATAGTTTTGATTTTGTTATTAAAAAAACTGTCTTTAATCATTTGCCAATTGGGGAATGACTCATATTCTTATAAATTTGACACAAAGTTGTCTGTATATTTGAGATGAGACCTTTGTCTGAGAAAGAGTCCACAAAAGTTGTTTCCCAATTTTCTGCTTTCTAGATCTTGGCTACATTAATTTTATTTGTATAAAACCTTCTAATGAAATAAAATATCCATTTTATATTTCACAGTGCTCTCTATCACTTGATTATTTATAAATTATTCTCTTAGTTATGTCTGGTAGTTACTATGTTCCATTTCTTCTAATTTTCTTTTGATATTTCCCTTTATGTCTAGGTCATATATTCAAGACCATATCTTGGTGTCTAAGATATTGTTCTCAATTTCTGCCAAATGACTTTCCACTGTTCCCAGCAATTTTTTTTTTTACCAAATAGTATATTCTTATCCCAAAAACTTAAATGTGTTGTTTTCATGTTAATTTTTTCCTCTTCTTTTTTTTTTTTAAATACCATTTGTTTTATGGAATGTCTCTCAGGAAGGAGGATACTAGGAAAGTGATATTAGAGGAAATTATAGTGATGTAAAAACAAAAAAAAATCAATAAAAGCTTTTTTTAAATGGAAAAGTAAGGAACACTTTTTCTTTTAGAGAAAAGAGTGAGTGATAGGGTTAAATCTTGAGGACTATATTCTCAATCATTGCTCTCCTCCCTTTCCATTTTCTTCTGTTTTTTTCCCCTACTGCCTTCAAACATAACTAAATATCCTCCATTCTTAAAACCAAAAGCACCAAGCTGCTGTCCTCCATCTTCCCTTCCTTTCTCAGCCAACCTTCTTGAATAAGCAGTCAATACTTATTGCTTCTCCTTCTTCGTCCCTCATTGGCTCTTCCACTCTGGGCAACACTGGGCAGAAACTCCTCTCTTCAAAGTTACCAGTGATCTATTATGATAATTGTGAAGCTGGATGATCTTTTCTCAGTGCTCATCCTTCTTGAAGTATCTGCTGCATTTGACATGGTTTCTCTCTGGGTTTTCACGATACCTTCTATTACTCTTTGCTCATTCTCCTCCTCCTTGTCTGGCTGTTCCTTCTCCTTTACTCTTGCTGATTTATTTCATACCCCCATTTGTGGGTATTTCCCAACATTCTGACCTTTGTGTATCTGTTCAGCCTCAGGCTCTTCTCTAAATGTCAATCCTACATCATCAGTTGTCTATTGGATACTTCAAAATGGATGACCCGGACCCATCTCAAATTTACGTCCAGAACTGAATTCATTATCTTTTCCTCATTACCCATTCATTTTCCAATCACTCTATTTCCTTGCAGTCTCCTAGGTTTGTAACCTTGGCATTAGCCTTGATTCCCCACCCTCCTTTACTCCATGTATCCAATCAGTTGACAAATATTGCCATTTCCATCTTTATAATATCTCTCACATATGAGTCCTCTTCAGTCACACAGCTACCACCTGTATTTAGGCCCTCATCATCTCTCAATTAGATCGCAACAGTCTTTGAATTGTCTCCCTGAATCAAGTCTCTCACCATTCCAGTGCATCCTACACATTGCTACCCAAGTGATTTTTCTTAAGGACAGATCTGACCCCTACTCAATCAATTGCAGTGGTTTTCTATTGCCTCAAGGATAAGGGGGAAAAGAGACAAACATTTTTTTAAGCACCCACAGTGTGCCATGCACCTTGTTAAGTGCCTTACAAATATTATCTCATTTGATCCGTATAACAACTCTGGGGGTAGGTGCTCTTATGTTCCTAATTTTAGAGTTAAGGAAACTGAGACAGAGAGGAGTGTCTGAGATAAGATTTGAATTGAGGTCTTACTAGCTAACTCTGAATAGTTATGTGGGTATTTGATGGGGAGGCTAGGTCAAACTTTTGGACCTTAGTTCACTAAGGATGGTTTCATTGCCTTTTAGGAGGAAAATTAGCCCTAGCCTATGTGGCAGGGATCTTAACAGGTATTACAGAGCTAACCTAATCTACACTACCTAACTAGATGGTAAGAGTATTGAACATAGCAACTGCATCTTTTTTTGAAACTTCTCTGGATTCCCCACAATGTTCAGGGAAGATGTTCAATTCAATAAACATCTGTTAAATGCCTGCTGTATGCAAGGCAATGGTGATACAAAGATGAAATGAAAGTATATACGGCATCCCTTCCAGGTGTGGCTGGTTGTAGCTCATGGAAAGGGGCAGAAGAAGGGATAGTTATGGGAGAAAAACCAAAAATGTAACCCCACAGAAGGAAGGGAAAGATTCAGGGTAAAGATGGACAGTGTCCTATTTGCTCTCATATAATTTACATGTGACTTTCATGAGGACTTTGAAGGTAATAACTGGGGAAATTCTAGTACCTAAAAGTGTTTGGTGACTATGGGGAAGGGGTGAAATGTATATTGCCTAGTTACGGTATCAATGGCGGAAATGCAGGTTTTGGTTTATCATCATGAAATAAAAGGTGTTTGGAGAAACCTGGGAGCATGTGTGGGACGAGGTCTCAGAGCTTATACTGCCATCTGCTGTATAGAAATGCAGACTGGAAAGCAAAATGGGCTTGGACTTTGCTGCTTGGAAGACATGCCTAGAAATGGGAAGGTTTTACCCTTCTCACTAATTATTTTCCTGAGAGGTGGAAATCCTTGACAGCATCGTCAAGAGAATAGATCTGCTAAAGCTCTGAAGGACCCAGGCTTATGGTTTCCACTTTTGCTGAAAGGGCATGATGCTACTTCAGCAGCCCAGGATTGGGGAGACCTAAGTGGAGCATAAGAGTGACCATTCCCATTAAAGAACTGTAGTGGACATCAGTAGAGAGTTGTGAGTGGTCCCTGGGAACATGTGTTCCATTCTCATGTACCCACTTTGGCTTTCTAAGTTTGCGTCCACTCTCTTCTGTGGACGCTGCATTTGTGAGATAGGGTCTCAGGTTTGTAAGTGGAATATTTCTGATTTCTGAGTTGATATTGATCATCTTGAATGACTGGTTAATTGGGACGCACAACGGTGGGGGCTCAGGAGCTACAACGTACAATAGTAGGAGGAAATTCGATCTCTACACAGAAAAAAATTCTGGGAAAATTTGAGAAGAATTGAGAAATAAAAACAAATGTGCTTCTTCAACTTTCTCTAATTAATTCCTTTCAATAACTATACGTACTTGTCATAGAATCACAGACTTATAAGTGAACTTAGAACTAATTTATTTCAATTCTTTATTTTACAGATGGGAGAACTGATCATTCTTATTTTATATGGGAAGACTCTGAGGTCCCAAGATGATGAGCTCAAGATTACCTTGTAAGTTAACGGTGAAATAAGCTCTCTTTTTCTATTTCCTGTGTAAACAAATAAAAGGAGCCACACAGGAAGAAAAGAGAGACACTGTGTAAAGTCTTGAAGTTCAGTGTGTACAGATTGACTGAACAGCATTGGAGCAGGGGGCCCAAAAAAAAGATGCAGAGTGTAAGTGATGAAGGGTCTTTTCCTTGGAACAGAGAGAGAGAGAATTAGTGGTAGCTAGGGAAACAATATTGACCTGTTTTCCTGGCACATAGTTGTAATTATGCAGGAAAAATACCCGTATGTCCATATGTGGTCAATACTAACCATGTGGTTAAGGCTGATGTGATGGCCACTTGTAATTTAAAAACTAGCCACCAACAGACTAGAAGCTGAAAAATGATTATTAATGTTTTTCAGGATTTTCAAAAGGCTTCTCAGAGGACACCCTGAAGACCTCTCTTTTTTCTGTCTATACTTTCTTCCGCCTGGATGTTGATAGTTTTCACAAAGTTGCAATCACCAGCACCATTAGCGTTCTCCAGATGGGGTCCTAAATACAAAGGCAGTTTCCCCTACAAGATTACCAAAGATTGGTTCCACTTCAATGAAGTTGTTTTCTTTCTTTTTCTTTCTTTCTTTCTTTCTTTCTTTCTTTCTTTCTTTCTTTCTTTCTTTCTTTCTTTCTTTCTTTCTTTCTTTCTTTCTTTTTCTTTCTTTCTTTCTTTCTTTCTTTCTTTCTTTCTTTCTTTCTTTCTCTCTTTCTTTCCTTCCTTCCTTCCTTCCTTTGTTTCAGGAGATACATGCTCTAGGTTAATGAAATAAGAGGATGGTAACAAGAATGAGACAGTGGAAAATCCCTCAAGAGAAGCAAGGGGAAACACATTGAAGATCAAGGCTATCGAGGCTCACCAGGGCTAGATTAATTAATTACAGAGGCACTACTTCATCTTATCCTCTTCCTATAAGGACTCCAATTATAGAGTCCAAGGAAGTAGTGACTTAATAGGAGGCAGATAAAATGGAGGTGACTCAAATGTTCTGACAGTCATTAAGGTAGGTGTTGCTCCTTAAGGTTCCAGCAAGATACCTGCTTCCCTCTCCTCTCACACCTTCTCCGCCTGCAAAGGCTTGACCCAAGGGATGTTTTTCTTTTCCCCTAGCCTAACTTGGAAGAAGGCATGTGACCAAGGGATGGGTCAAACTATTTTAGAAACCCTTTTTATAGTATTAATTAGCCAACTATGAGAAGCAGCAGTCATGTGGTCTCCACTGTGGTCTTGCTCTTTGCTACCCTGTGGAATCTTGGGCTTGGAGATGACCTTAGGGAAGTCTTTTCTTCTGACACAACTCATTCCAGAAGGGTTATTCTGCGATACCTTTTGGTCAGTCACTATTATTGCTGGTCATGGTAAGGGGGGAAGGAAGTGAGTGATAGAAGGGATAACCAGAATCCCCACACGTAGTTTTAACCAATTTCTTTTACTGCCTCCAGCCCTAAACTACTTTCCAGAGCTAAGGATGACTATTAAACAGATGAGTTTTGCCCCCTCTCCTTTCCTCTTTGCTTTCTAGTGGAGATGGAAAAAGGCAGAGGGGCAGGGAAAGGTCTTTAATATGCATTGGAGGTTCCAGAACCCTGTTATAACCCTTACTCTAGCAAGGAAAGATAAGGGAAGTTTAAAAATAAACAAGAACAGATTTATAAGATGAAACTTCTGATTAGGATGACAGGGGATCGTATGTATGACTATTTTCTGAGGATAAGCCCAGCTAAGTTTGGAGAGGCTCAGTGACTCATGGGATAAAGATTTTTGGCCATCCAAAGTGACATTACAGAAATGGTCTATAAGACACTGCAATTCATATCAAGCAGAGGGAATAAACATACTGAGGAAATCATCAATCACTGAAGTATTACTAATGTAATATTATACTACATACCATGGTTTTCACCCTAGTATCAAGTTACTGTTCCCTTTAGTTGGATTCAGTAGAAGTTTCATTCTTTGGGGAGACCTTTTAATTACTTTGCAATTTGCTATTCTTCTTGCATTTAAGCAGGTATATCCCTTTGCCAGTGGGCAGACACAGATGACAAGCAGGGGAGAAAGACTGCCATCTCATCCTTCAAATTTAGAAGATTTGGCACTTTCATAAGAGCCTCATCTTACACTGAACCAATTACACTCTAAGTTACCATAGAAAATTTCGAATTATGGCAAAGTTGGACACGACTGAGTCAGTAAACAAGAAGCCTTCCAGCTCTTAATTTATGATTTTATCATAGATATTAAAACTATCCAGGACAACATATGTGTATGTTGTTTTTGTTGAGTCATGTCTGACTCTCTGTGACCCCAGCTGGGGCTTCCTTGGCAAAGATACTGGAATGGTTTGCCATTTTCTTCTCCAGTTCATTTTATATATGAGGAAAATGAGGCTAACAGAGTTCAGTGACTTGCCCAGGGTCACACAGCTTAGTAAATGTCTGAGGAGAATCTGGAAAAAAAAAGGATTGTAAGAAGCCTTGGAGGTGAGGGAGGGAGTACATTCCAGGCTCATAGGGCACAGCCAGGGAGATGACATGCTGTGTAAGAGGGCCAGACTATCCTGCACTTGGAGATGAGTGATATGCAATGTCTGGGAAAGCAGGTACAAACTTTTTATACAGCAACATTAAACAAAATATTAGTAAGACAACAGAAGAGGAGAGCAGGAATGGTAAAAAGCTCATTAGAGGTCTACTGACTAAATGAAAAGGAAGTAACTCTGACCACTTCTCATTTTCATATTGATGCAACAGGACATTTTAACCCAGACTTAAAAACATTTCAACAGTGAAGGACATCTATGTACTGAAAAATAATTTTCAAATTTGTTAAATACAGGTTCTAATTCTTAATTTCCTCCACCGTGTGGAGGAAAAGATTTAGCAGATGATCTCAGCATGACCACACCTCAGCGATTCTGCCTCTCCAGTACTGGTGATCTCGATCTCTCTGTAAGCTTTACAATACACCGTGCAGTGGTGGAGGACAGCTACTCTCTTCTCTGATGGACTTCTGATACTGTTTTTCTTGGTTCTCCTCCTTCCTGTCCCAACGCTCCTCAGTTTCTTTTGCTGCATCTTTATTCAGGTCATGCCCAGTAATGCTAGGTCACTCCCACCTCAAAGTTCTATCCTTAGCCTTCCCTTCTTCTACAGTAATTCACTTGCCAATCTCATTAGCTCCCACAGACTCAACTATTATCTCTACCGATGATTCTCATATCTACTGGTCCAGCCCTGTCTTTTTGCTGACTTCCAGTCTTACATCTCCAGTTGCCTTCTGGACATCTTGAATTGGAAGTCCTGTTTACACATTGAATACATGTTGAAAACCGTACCCATTATGCTCCACCCCCCACTACCCTGAAATACTCCCTTCTTCCTAACTTCCCAAATACTGTCCAGTGTACCACTGTCCTCCCATTCATCCACACTCACAAACTAGATGTCATCTTCAACTGTTCATTCCCTTCCCACCATCTAATTAATTGCTTGACCTTGTCACTTCTATCTTCATATTTTACAGCATTGTATGTTGTCCCCTTCTCTCCTCACCTCAAGCCTGGATTAATCCAACAGCCTGCTGCATGGTCTCCCTGCCTGAAGGTTGACCTCACTCAGCTGTCAAACTGGTCTTTCTAAACCACAAGTCTGATCATGTCACCTCATCTTGTCCCCTCCTTCAATAAAACTCCAGTAGCTCCTTCTCATCTCTAAGATCAGTCACAGGATACTGTTTTTCTTTCAAAGCCCTTATAACCTGGCTCCTTCCTACCTTTCCAGTTTTCTTACTACATGCTAAGCATTGGGCTAAACATCTCTTCAAAAAGAAGACTGAGACAGTCCCATACTCAGGTTCTCAGGGAACTGGAAGTAATTGGGGAGATAACATATACAGGAAATCTCTTGTTTATGTTTAGTTCATGGTAGATGGAAAGGGCAGACAGTACTTAGACCAGAAAAATAGCAAGGTAGATAACAAAACCCAAAAGACCTCAGGGAATAAATGGTTGGTCCTCTATCAAGAGGAAAGTGCAATTAAGAGCCAGAGAGAAGAGGTTCTGGGAAATCTCCAGCAGATGTAGGGATCAGAGGTCAGCATATAGTTGTTAGGGAGTATCCTTGGCCTGCTGGCAACTTGGCAGGAGGACAATGAAGGTGGCTGGAGAAGGGAAAATTGAATCTCCTCTCGGTGACAACAGCTGTTGCTGGTCTTTCTTGCATTGGCAGGCTGGTGCAGAGTATGTTAAAAGATCCTGGCTTCTCACTGTAGCTCAGTGGTCAGTAAAGGTGGTTGGTCCCAGGTTCTCATGGGTCTCCTTGTATATATAAGCACGATTAAAAAATAGATTTCCAATACAGAATATTCTTCTGAAATATACTCAGTAGCTAGGTGATCTTTATAGTCTCATACAACATACAAGATGTGAATGCCAAGAAATAATTTTCATATATGGCTTATCCATTCAGTGTCACTACTTAATTCGTTTTGTATTGCTCTTTCTTGGCATGAGGGTCACTGATTGTAATGTTCAATTGAGTAGTATAGGACATCCAACTGAGGTTGTGCACGTCTTCCTTATCCTTGTGTTAGATGGTAAGCTTCCTGCAGGAAGGAAACAGATCACAGAAGCGAGAGATGGAAGGGAATGTAAGATACAATATAGTCTAACAACCTCATTTTACAGATGAGGAAAAGTGCCTTGGATAGAAGCACTCGACAAATACTTTTTGAATTTTTGCCTTAACCAAAATTAACTTAGCTAAATTAGAGAAACTTAAGGAATTGGTACATTACATACACATTCAGGAACTTATAGAATTTCAACAAACATTTACTAAATGATTTTATGTAAGGGAACAGGGAAAGCTTCGTGGAAGAGGTAGCATATGAACTAATCTCCAAAGAACAGGAAGGCTATGGTTGACTGACTTATCTTTATAATAAAGAGATTGGACAAGATAGTTTTTGAGGTTCCTTCCAGTTCCATGACCTATGATTCTATGAAGTGTAGATGAGAAGGGAATGAATTTTTAAGGCATTCTTCTTGTGATAACTACCCTTTTGAGGATACTGTGCCACTATGTTGTCTTTGGAATGCCTAGAAGACAATTTTGGGGACATTCTCTTTTCCAGGCTCAAAATGAGACAAGCCATTAGAGTTCAATCATGAAACTAAACGCATAATACAATAAAACATGAGACTGTTAAAAGATACTAGCAAAACACTGAATTGAATTTCTATAACTACATATACCCTTTTTTTGGAGGTCAAGTTTTAATGATAGGAAAAGTGAAAAAAATGTAAAAGAATTAACTCTATTATTTGCTTTTGGGGGTGATGAAAAACTTGTCCAAACTGCTGAATGCAAAACTCCATGTTAAAGAACCACCATGTGAAACAAACAATATACTGTTAGCATTCTTAATTTTGTACTGTCCATCTTTTTTTTTTTTTGCATATGTGGGTAACTTCTTAATAATGGTAAAGTTTTATTACTTTGAGGGGTATCAATATTTTGATATTATTGGTAATATTTTATCAGTTATAATTTTATTAAAATATTATTTGTATAAGAAAAATCAAGGCAAAGAAATGGTTCACTTAAATCAAAGTTAATCTTACACTTGACTCTGCTAAGTAAAGCATATCTTTATATGTAATAATGTTCTTTCAATAGAAACCAAGTCTGTCAAAGATACTACTACATGTCTGATCATGGAGAACACTAAAAGAGAATGTCTTTTTTTATGGTGAGGGGAAATGTTTAAAGTGATTGCACCTTGCAGAGCTGAGTGACTTTGCTATTTCTTTCCTCTTAGGGACAATACAAAAAGGTAAAAGTAGCTCATCACATTTTCTGTCAACTGTATGAATAGTGAACACAAGTACTGAAAACATAAATGTTTCCCTAACACCATTTGGAGATTTATGTAAAACATAGTTTTTCCAACTTGCTAATTAGCACAATTAATTTGGAAGGTATTGGTAAGCTAATTAAAGTAACACCATATTATCACAAACATACGAGAAGATGTATTATTTTATCAGAAAAGGACATATTAGCAGCTATTTTTACAAATACTTTTCTTGTAAAGGTTAAGAACAAACCTATCTTATAAATACATCTCAAATCTTTATAGACAGCTACTAATTAGTTACTATTCATCTGTGACTATGTAACTGCATATAAAGATTGTCATCACCAACACTATATGAATCAATATTTGTAGTCCAGATTACACTAGATTTTGGCTAGCATCTTCTCTTAAAATATTAATTAAATACAGCTCTAACTTTTTAGTTTGAAGCTCATTTTTAGGGCCAAATGTATTCAAAATTATACCACAAGAATAAAATCAACAGATGAGTTAACACTAACCTAGTTCACTGAAACTTTTATGCAAGTAATGTCTACAGATGTCCAAGACAAGCTTTCCAAGATTAAATTCTTTGCACTTCAGAGATAATCCCTTACCAATCCTAATATGCATGACTCCTTCCATCTAAAATAACACTAAAACTATTAAATGTTGCCCACAAATAATTGTTTTACAATCTAAAAATGCAAGACCACAAAATAAAAGATAATGTATGGAATTGTTTACTTCCAAAGAACCCAACTTGGGATCTATCTATTTATTAGAAGGAATGAACCTGGGAACTTTTAAAGGATAAACATAGCTTTTTAAAGAGTATTACAAAAGAAACGGAACCCCTGAAGTAACTGTGTACCTCTAAACCATCACTCTGAATTCATCTAAATCAGAGCACAAACTACTGAAGTTATTTGCTCCAAACTGCTGGAATTCTTCAAAACCATATTTGTATCATAGAAAGAATTTGGGAGTACTCCTTCTTCCCCAATTTTCCCAAATAGTCTATATAGTATTGGAATTAACTGTTCCTTAAAGGTTTGATAGAATTCACTTGTGAATCCATCTGGTCCTGGAGATTTTTTCCTAGGGAGTTCATTGATGGCTTGTTCAATTTCTTTTTCTGAGATGGGGTTGTTTAAGTATTCAATTTCCTCTTCTGTTAATCTGGGCAATTTGTATTTTTTAAAATATTCATCCATCTCATTTAGATTATCGAATTTGTGGGCATAAAGTTGGGCAAAATAATTTCTAATTATTGTTTTAATTTCCTCCTCATTGGAGGTGAGTTCACCCCTTTCATTTTTAATATTAGTAATATGATTTTCTTCTTTCTTTTTTTTAATCAAATTGACCAAAGGTTTATCAATTTTATTAGTTTTTTCATAAAACCAACTATTGGTTTTAAAAACTGCTGTAATTCTTGAAACAAATGAGTCACTGACTATTTTCTCTTGTAGGCAAAATAACTTAAAATACAACTACGATGAAGAAAATTAGCTTTATTTATGTAAATTAGAAAAATTGGTTTCAGGTTAGAATTTTGATCAAATGTTTAATTCTGTACAATTTACAATAGTAAATATATACAAAACTTATAATAAAAATACAGTACATCACATATTTGGGCCCCAGTGTGTTTTCCCAATTCTGAAGGTACCTCTATCACCTCAGTTTTCAGTTATTAGCAAGGACATGCTGTGCTTACTTTGACACAGTGCTTGGTTTATGCAGAATAATACTGGCATGGAAGGGGAAAGGCAAGGACCACTGACAGTTAGAAAATAAGTAAGAGTAGCCAATATGCCCTTAATGTTATTATACGTCTTTCTATAATAAAATACGTTCCTTGTTAAAAATTTATTTATATTCCTTTTATGACGTGAAAGTCATTACTAAATCTGACAGTTTGTAAATCCACTGCCGATCCCAATAGATGGATATTAATTTACATGTATATTAAACTTATTAATATGAATATATGCAACATCGTAAAATGAACCAAATAATTAGAGTTAGAGTAAACAAACTCATTTAAGATACACTTGAATTGGAGAACTAGTAACTCCATACAGGATCAGAAAATTTCCATCATCTGAACTGATTAATGAAAACTAAACCAAAAACACATTCTGAAACACACGGCACTTTTTAAGATGCCAAGTTTTAAGTCACACTGCTCTACAGCCATAATGAACTTGTGCACTAGAATATACTGGATAATTTTAGACCTTATTAGAATTTAATTAAAGCTCTCAACATCACCTTACTCATCTGGTTTAAGTAGCTTTACAATAATTTATCCTGTTTAAGGAATCCAGTAACATTTAATACATTTACTTAATGGGGCAGGATTTAAAATTAGCATTTGCGATAGACTGTAAACTATAGATATCTGCACTATAGTTAAATCTGTATCTATCACGGCACTAAATATATTGCATGTGCGTGGACTGTCAGAAAAAATCCATTTCATTTTCTAGAAAAAAAATAATGAACAGATTTAAATTCAGGATCTCTTCTTGAAATTCTTGGTAATGATTCTGACAGAGCTCTTGTGCAATCTTATCAATTAAAATTCATGACCCATCTTTCATTTTTGAGGGTTTACTTTGATTTAAAAGATCAATGTCATATAAAACAAAAAAAAGTCCTTCACCAACTTTTTAAAAGAAGAAATCAGTTCCAAATGTACTTGTGCCTAAAACCTTACTGTAGTCCTCAAATGGAAATGAAAAGGCACCAACTCTCCACCCAGAGTATTTGATTAAGATGCTTCCAATTCAAGTAAGGTAACATCAAAGAAAATTGGTCTTCAACTGAATACTTGAATTTTTCCCAGGATTCTTGATATGTTTAGGGGTCGTCTTGATTTTGATACTTTCCTGATTGCCTTTTATAGCTGCCTCAAGACGGGCTTTCATTGTGGGAGAAGAAGCCATAATATTTTTAAAAACACATGAATATTGGGGACCAATTTCCATCAGATTCTGCAAAGCAAAGTCATGTAAGTTTCTCATGGTGGTGGATGCTGAGCTCAGAGCGTTTTCATCCAGAAGAAAGGAAATGAGAATGGGGAGAATGCCAGCCACCAGCTGAGCGCCTGTAAGATTGGAACACAGAACATGAACCCGAGGTTCAGTAGACAGCACGTATGCTTATGATGACATTATAGTATATAAAATTAATTTTCTTTGGGGAGACATTTTTATCCCGAAGGGGAGAAGAAAATCCCTCTAACTTCTCTACCCAAAATACAGTTATTTCTATGGTAAGCAAACCTCTCCAAGTCCTTGTTCTCCTCCACTGCTCAGTTTACTGATCTCCTCTCTTCCTTCTTCCATCCCTCCTACCAACAGAGGAGGGGGTTAAGTTTGGAATCCAATTTCCTTCCCACTGCCAGTTCTAGAGTACACCTGTTTCTCTGTCACTATGACTCACTGTCACTTCCCTCTTTGGGAGCCCACAAGTCTGATGATACTACTGCCCTTCTAAATTCTAAGAGCATTCTTTTACTTTCCTTAATGATTTTTTTGTACCAAGATCCCAGTTCCCTTCACTTTGTCCTCAGCTGCAACTTTAAGAGATTCCAGGATGACTTTCCTAACACCTGACTTCACAATTACTCAACTCCAACTACTGGCCTCCAAATACCCAGTTCTCCTTCCTGTTCACTGTCAAATGTCCAGAAAGAGCTGTCTATCATCAGTGCTTCTAATTTCTCACCACCTGCTCACTCCACTACCCTATGAATGTAGCTTCTCTGTCCACACCCTCCCTAGAAGTGTCTCTCAAAGGTCACCAGCAAGTTCCTAAATATGAAAACTAATGCTTTTTTCTTATTCCTTATTTTCTTTGACCTCTAAAAATCTATCTTTTTTCCTTCCTTGACTTTTCGGGCTCCTTAGAGTTCACAGAATCATGGCATATTAGATGCCATCTCATGTCTACCCTCAATCACCCTTTTATAGATGAGGAAATTGAGGTCAGAGGCTAAGTCACTGACGCTGAGCTGGCACTGGCTCCCATGTTCTGGTTAGAATTCATATAAAGTGCATTACAAACTTGAAGGTTCTGTATGTCAGCTGTTACTGTTGTTACTACAGTGACTATAAAAATCCAGGATCTTTCCCATGGTGCCATGCTGTTTTTCTTCCTTGTTTCATAAATACAACTTCTGGCTCTTTTTTTCTAAAATGCTGGCTCCTCCAAAGATCCTGCCCTTTCTTTCCCTACATTGTCCCCCATAGACCTACATTTACTTTCCCATCTTCAAACATCTTTTCTTATGTCCCTGATTCTCCAATCTCTCCTCTGAGCTCCAGGGAGCTGCTTTCTTTGTATTCCCTTCAGCCCCTAGCACATGGCCTTGAACAGAAGACATGGTGTTTTCCGAATTGAGTATGACATTACAAGGACTTAGCACAATATAACACAAATGACTCTCTGATTCTGCTGTTTCAAAGTATGTCAAAATTAAAATTTATAATTGTTTAATCCAACAAACTTTTGACAACAGTTAGCTACAATGCAAAGAGGTGGCGATGGGGAGAGTACTCACGGTGCTGTTCCTCAGCAAGAGCCACCAGCGCTTCTAAGACTTTGACACCTTCTTGGATTGCCTGGAGCTCAGCAGCATCTCTGGGTTTTATCTGCTCTGTCTCCTGCAGCTTTCTCACAATGGGTGATGCTAACGAATGAATATAAGGGTAGGATACTGCTGGGTTTGGATACTGAAAAATGGAAAGTAGCAGCTGATAGCACTTGATTTGTACCTAAATGGGCAAAACATATGGACAATCACAGAATGAAAGGAAAACAGGAATTACAAGCAGCAGAAGAGAACTGTGGGAACTGGAGTAGTTAAAACAAAGTCACTATAAAAATGTGATGTGGAAGAACCTAGAAAACCAGTGGGATTTACTTGGAAATCTTTTCTCTATTTATTTAGAACATATTTCAACTTTTATACAAGGTGAAATGCCAGTTTTCCTTTTCTCAATTAAGATGACTCTAGAACTACTTGGGAGATATAGGAAAAATATTTGAGGCCAAATCTATACATAAAATACTTCAGCCTTGAAGCTGGGGTTTGAGATCCAACCATTCTGGAGAACAATCTGGAACGATGCCCCAAAAGTGACGAAACTGTGTATACACCCTTTGACCCAGCAATACCACTATTTAGGTCTGTTTCCCCAGGTGATCAGGGCAAAAGCAAAAGAACTGATATGTTCTCAAATACTTATAATAGCTCTCTTTGTGATGGCAAAGAACTGGTGCAGGGTAAGGAGAAGAGGGAGGGAGACAGCTTAGCACTGAAAATGTAACAAAACTTAAATTAAATAACAAAGTTATGGTTTGAGGAAGATGTCAAAGGAATTTTGGTCAGACTAAACAAGTTATATACCTTTATATAACATAGCTCCCTTAAGATTAAGGTCTGTACTTGACTGGCTGTGCCAAATTACAGTTGACTGGCTGTGCCAAACTACCTGGAAGTGGTACCTTAAAGCTGTGTATTTCTTTATAAAAAGAGGGCATGGGGTAAAAAAAACAAACAAACTAGTTTTTTGAGAATATATTTGAATTATCTCTAAAGGTGGGATTTCTTCTTAAGAATTAGAAATGGCTGGGACAGTTGGGTGGCAGAGTGGATAAAGCACTGGCTCTGATGTCAAGAGAACCTGAGTTCAAATCCAGCCTCAGATACATGACACTTACTAGCTGTGTGACCCTGGGCAAGTAAATCACTTAACCCCAAACGCTTCACTATTTAAAAAGAATTAGAACTGGTTCTGAAACTTCCTTTTTATTGAAGGGGGAGGGGCAGGGAAAGAGGAAGCCATCAGGGTAAGTGACTTGCCCAGGGCCATACAGCTAGTAAGTGTCTGAGGCTGGATTTGAATTCAGGACCTCCTGATTCCACAGCCAGTGCTCTATCCACAGATTCTTTATTGTAGAAACAGAGTTTATTAGTTCTTTGTGAGTAGAAGGATGTTTAAGCTTAGTAACTTTATAATGGCAGTGACTTCTGTGTGAAATCAATTTCATTACTTTAAGGTCACCTCAAGTGAGGTGTGACTGAAGGAACAGACTTGATTCTTCCTTGGGTTATGTATGAAGTCTTAATGTAAAAAGTGACAAATGATCATTTGTAAATATCTTCAAACAAATTTAAGTGGTGTTCATATTTCAAAGATACAAACTTCAACACAAGAGAATGTTTTAACATCAAACTTTTCAAAAACTGAGCCATAAGCCCTTTCCAATTATTAGCTGAAACTATTTGGTCTCACTACTCCAAAAAGAATAAACAGAAAGTCCCAGAATCACATCATCACAGCTCTAGGGCTGGCAGGTATCCAAAGGTCAGTCCCTTCATTTGACAGATGAGGAAGCTGGGGTCTGAGAAGGCTAACTGAGAAGACTCTTCCAGAGATGGGATCTGAGCCCATTGACTCACAGTCAATACTTCTCCTACTCTATCCCATGGCATCTTTCATAAACATAGGCTGTACTTTGGCCTGAACATGAACGTAGTTTTTTGAAGAGTGGTGCACAATGTAGGGCAGATTTCTGGGCTGGAAAGTCTCTGAGTGGAATCATCATGGGGAAGGAGGCCTGGAGCGTCAGCACGTACTCTTCGGGGAGGACGCAAATAAGAGGTGGATAGTATTGGCAGGGAAAGATATGGGGTGCAATCTGCATTGTTGGAAGGAATATCCAGCTCAATGAAAAATCTGGTCCCTTAAAGGAGAGAGGCAGGAAGGCAGCAGACTGGAAAAGAGCCTTACGGGAGTTTAATAAAAGTAGCTATGATTAATCTACCAAGGACACTTACTACTGGGTCTTTCAACTCAAGTGTAACTTTAAACTTCTCTATACAACGTTCCTGTAGGCACTGGATGGTGGTCACTTCTGGGCTTGTAGACAAGATAAATACCGTTATGGCGGTAAGCAGGCTGATTTCGTCGAGTTCTTGCTTTGCTCCATCTACTAAAGAGAAACGGTCCGTTAGAGATGGGTTCTGAGCACAGAGTTCTAGACTGAGGGCCACAAGGGGTTGCAGAAGCCATTTTGTCCAAACCCTTCAGCTTTTACAGGTTAGAAAACCAAAGCCCAGAGAAGCTTTCATGGAGCAGGAAGTGGTGCAGTTGGGACTTAAACCTCACACTTCACCCTCCTGTCCCCTCCCTCCACCATTTGGCCTTAGCTTGTGCTTTAAAATGAGCCAACGATATCCAAGTTTCAAGATTCACCCATGACATCAATTCTACTTTACCAGTGGTAAAACGTTCCTCCTATCTGAAGTAGGGTCAGTAATTAACCGGTGGTTGTTAAAGGACAGGGTGGAACCTGAGAATTCACATGCCCTCTGCCTGCGCACACATGCTGGGCAGACGTGAGGCCAAAGAGCCAGCCATGTGTCCGCCATGTCGCAGACTCTAAGCTGTGCCTTCTCAGTGATTGTAGCTTCAGTATATTTCTTTACAACACAACGATCCAAGACAATTATGAAGGACTTATGATGAAAAATCCCATCTACTTCCAGAGAAAGAACTAATGAAATGCAAATGCAGATCAAAGCACACCAGCCTTTATTTTACTTCTTCTTTCTTTTGATCTATTTTCTTTCACAACATGGCTAATATAGAAACACATTTTTGTATGGTTGCATGTATGTTATCTTGATCAAACTGCTTGCCTTCTCAGTAAAGGGGAGGGGAAGAATCTAGGACTCCAAAATTTTTAAAAATGAACGTTAAAAATTGTTTTTACACGTAATTGGGGAAAAAAGAAAATGTTAAATTAAAAAAAGGAAAAAAGAATGAATGTTAAAAATTGCAATTATATGTAACTGGGAAAAAAATATAAACATTTAAAAAAAGGTAAAAGTACTACTAGTTTCATATTTAATTTTCCAAATGGAGAAAAACTAAAAAACCCAAACCCTACAGGAATACACATTCTATTGTGGAATAACTATGAATTGCTGGATACATAGTATTAAAAGGTAAAATCTGGGCAGCTATGTGGAGCAGTGGACAGTGGAAGACTCATCTTCTTGAGTTCAAATCTGGCCTCAGACACTTACTAGTTGTATGACCTTGGGAAAGTCATCTGTAAAATGAGCTGTAGAAGAAAATGGCAAATCACTCCAGGATCTTTGCAAAAAACTCTTCAAAAACCCAACCCCAAATGGGGTCATGAAGAGTTCAACACGACTGAAACAAATGAACACTAATCCTTAAAATCTAAAATTGGGACTCACAATGACGTATCTCATTAGCAAATAAAAATCTTAAAGCAGTAGTTGTAGAACATAAATCATCTGGGGCTCTTTCCTTAGCTGTTATTTTAGAATGGAAGTAAAAGTAGGCTTTTTGCATTTCAATTTATGTCACAGTTGAATTTTCATATTCTAATGAACTATTAGGCCTGGTTTATTATAAAGTAATATTATGCAGGAAAGTCAGCTACAGATAAATTAGGCTAGACCTATACAAAGTCTACATAAAATGCTACGAATAAAAAGATAACATTTTAATAATAACTAACATTTATATAGCAATTTAAGGTTTGCAAAGTACTTTACAATGATGTCATTTTATCCTCAAAACAATCCTGTAAGGTAGATGCTATCATTATCTCCATTTTACAGATGAGGAAATGAAGGCAGACAGAGAGTAACTTGCCTAGGGTCACTCAGCCTGTTTGTCCTTGTGGATGGATTTGAACTATCCACAGTGCCACTTCAAATAAATCCGAATTTCATGACCTTGGGATGTAAGTTCCTTTAGAAAAACATCATGAAAACGAGGCTAATTTTAAGTTGTTTCTTCTGTGTCTTTAGTGAGCTGGCAGGAAAAGGGGAACTTGGAATTTTCCTGGTAGGGCTGATATAAACATATTCTTAGGGGCCTGGAAGGGACCACAGAGATCATCTAGTCTGGCTTGCTCAAAGGAAGCAGAGGCCTAGAAAGCCATCTGCTAATCAAGGCTTCTGTTTGGTTTGTGGCAATCTGAGTCTTGGTATCTACTATTTCTGATTGTTGATACCTGAGAGATAAAAGACTAGGAGGAAAAACAAAAGGTTTCTGGTTGTCTAAATGGCTGGAAGCTTTTCAGGGTACAGATGCTGCAGAAAGGCAGCTGGCAGCAGGAAAAAGTTAGATGAGGACACAAATCACAGAGGAGAGCAAGTCTCTCAGGTACGGAGAGGAAAGGACTGCTCTAGTGATCTGCTGAGACCTCACGCTGGTTTGTGCTTCTAGGAGTCAATCAAGTATGTTAGACCAAGTGTAAAATCTTTCTGTAAGATGGAAAGGTAAAGAGTTACAAGAAAACTTTCTTTTTTTTAAAGCTCATCAGGGTGGCTGAAATAAATGTTCTCTGGATGTGAGGCCCTTCCTTCCCTTCAGGTGCCATGTTAGTAACGTACTCCCATAGCTGTCTCAGAACTGTTTCCTCCAAGAAGACGTCTCACAGAGCCTTACTTTGCCAAGACAGTCAAGCAGCAGGAAGAAGACTATCAGGTTGTACCCCTTACATTACCCACTAGAACTCAACGCCCTCTGCCCTCCCATCTTCTAAACAGATCTAAAAGACGCACTAGACCAAATCCTGACTGGGAAATTCAAGACACTGGAATGTCATTTTCCAGCCCAGTGTTAACATAAGGAGACAAAGAAGTATGTAGACACTGGGGCTGGAGGTCTGACCAGGTGCAGGGATAGGCTGAGAGCAGTTCGTGAGATCCTAGATACAGCACAAAGGCGTGTAGGGCACAGGGTAGGTGCCAACCGGCAATTCTGTCCCTCATTACCCAGTTCTGGGATGCAGATCCAGAAAAGACTGAGAAATGACCCTGTGCTTTGGAGTAGGATTCTGGGGCAAGGAAGAGTCCCCATGTTCCATTTTGTGGCTTGGACCCATGCAGAACAGAACATGGTCTCAGTTCTAGCTTCTAGTCTAAAGTCTGAAGAGGAATATAAGGGCAAGAACCTCAGATCAAAGGGAAGCTTGCATTGCTGTCCCTCTGAACCAGTAGAGCTCTCCAGCTGGCTAACAGGGTTTGAGTCTGGCAGTGATCTACTGAAACTCCAAGTGGGGTGAGTGGAGAGTGCTGTTGTTTAAGCCCAAATCCAAAGCAGGAGCTTCTGAAGAACCTGACTTAGAAGGGCAATGATCAGACTTTGCCCGGGATCAGACTGGATCAGGGTGCACCAGAGATCAATATCCCAAGAAAGCAGCGATTGGACCAATCCAGATGTCAGGTCTCAAGTCAGGAAGTAGGCTGGAAGGGCGAGCAAACAGAAAAAGAATCCCACCACCCAGAAAAAAGAACGACTCCAAGACATCTAGAAGCACCTTGGACACATTCAACTAGCACTCCTAGAAGAGACGAAGCGAGAGTTTTTTAAAAAAATCATAGTGCTAGAGGAAAAAAACTGAAAAAGAGAGTTATGGCAAAAAAAAAATGGAAAAGGAATTAACAGCTTGGCACAAGAAGTACACAAGCAATAAACTTCCTGAAAATTAGAATGGACCAAAGAGAAGTTGATGCCTTTATTAACAACGAGAAATAAAACAATGTCAAAAGACCAAAAAAAAAATAGAAAAGAATACAAATAATCTCATAGCAAAAACAACTGATTGGGAAAACAGATCAAGGAGAGATAATTTAAAAATTGGACTAACCAGTATGGCGGAAACCAGCTACCGACCACTATCTTACATTGTATACCAAGATAACTACAAAATGGACACATGAATTAGATGTAAGGAACGATACCATAAGTAAATTAGGACAGCGAGGAATAGTTTACCTTACATAAATCAGGGTGTACAAATATAATCTCTACAAGCAAGGTGCAAAGGTTTAGGGGAAATGGCTGATACCTGAACTGGATTCTCATCTAAACTAGTCAAGGGAGAGAATACACAAACACATACGGACACATACAACTGAGGACAGAAATATATTTCACTCAATAGGGAAACAGGGGGAAGGGAAGAAGGGAGAACAGATTAAGAGAGGGATTAGTCCTAAGCAAAATAAAGTCTAAATAAAAAATACTTATAGCTCCTGTTGTGTTGGCAAAGAATTGGAAGCTGATGGAAAGCCCATAATTGTGGATGGCTGAACAAAGGACAGCATATAAAAATGATGAAATGATGGAGATGGTTTCAGAGAAGCCTAGGAAGACCTATGTGGACTGATATTGAGTGAAGTGAACAGGACCAGCGGAATAATTTACACAATGATAACAATATGATAAAGACATACAACTTTGAGGGAACTAGGAACTTTGATCAGCACAATAACCAACCAAGATTCCAAAGGACTAATGATAAAAAATCTTACACATCTCCCATCTGAAGCGAAGGACTAAATAGTGCAGAAGAAGATACATCATTTTTGGACATGGACAAATGCAGAAATTTGTTTGACTTAATTATATTCATATTTATAGCCAGGATTTTGTTTTTTTTTCCTCAATAAGGGGGTGGGGATAGTAGGGAGAAAAGGCAAACTTCTGTTGACTGACCTGGCCAAATCACACCTGGAGTTCTGTATCCCATTCTATATGCCACATATAGATAGGTAAACTGACATGTCCAAAGAAAGGAAAGCAGGATTTAGAGGGTACTTGGAGAATTCAGACAAAATATACTTTAGGGAGACCATAACAGGCTGTATGCAATATTCAATAGTAATCTCATTCTGCTCGTCCCCAGAGGGTAGGACTAGGACCAGTTCATGAAGATAAGAGGGAATCAGATTTTTACCAATATATGGTAAAAAACACTCAAATAAATAAAAAACAAAATAAAAAAACACCAAAAACCCAAACCAAAACAATTTTAAAAATCTTTCCCATGAGACAGAAGATGGGAGAGCAAGAGAGAGAGACAGAGAGAGGGAGAATTGCCTCTATCTAGAATGGCTTGCTTCTGGGACTAGTAGTGAATTCTCATCCCTGGAAGTTTTCAAAGAAGAGTCCAAATAATCACATATTGGGGACAATGTAGAGGAGTTATACTTTGGGTACAGGTTGAAGTGAAGAATTTCTTAGGTACCTTGTAAGTCTTAATTCTATGACTATATCCTAGTCAGCTAGTCTGTATGCTTTTTTCCTCCTAAGGAGATAAAACTCTATGAGAATCTTCTTTATCCTTTGTGGCCCTTCCCTAATCCTATCTCCTTCTGAGATGGGTGCAAAACCCCTTTAAAGCACTAGTGCCGTTACTGGGTCAGAAGCAGCAATGGCAACAACAGTAGACCTTTTGATGGTACATGAATTAGTTTAGCAAGACATTTTAAAAGTTCTGCAGCATATGTTGCGATATCTGATTTTCTTAAAAACAAATGAACATGCCCATTCTAGAGAATAATTTGAGGTCTTGACAAAGCATTGACCATCATAACAAATAAATCACAAAAATGCAAACACTATTTTTTGAGACTGTCAATATTGTGTAAGTAGGGCCATAAAAAAGCAACTTATTTGTCATCTATAGTTGCTAGACATTGGAAAAAAATAATATGTCTATTATCTATACTTTGATATGATAAAAACATCTAATGAAAATGCAATTAAGCTTAAGAGGAAAAGACAAGACATAAAAATGATCTAAAATATATATATGTATCAATTTGGCTATGGCCCCTGCCACAGGACTTCTGGGGATATGAATAAAGTACAGATAAAATACACAAAAGAGCAACATGCCCCACATAAAAATGAGACTTTGATGTAACTAATTTTGCTGCCAAAGGCTATTATGTGAGACAGAAAGACACATGGGCTGAGTAATACCGTGTTAGGAGCAATCCTTTGTTGGGTGAATTCATAGACAACAGAGATTGATTCCAGTCAAAGAAGTTGCCTATTTTATTGTTTTTGTAGAACCTGATGTCAAAAAGTAGAAGTAAAACCTACTTTGTGGTTTTTGCTTCCAATCGGTCTATGAAAACCAAAAACTTACTGTCAGTCTTCCGCTTAAGTGGTTCTAGTTTTTTTCCTACCTACCTAATGACTTTCAATAAAAATGATAAAAAAAAAACCTTTAAAATTTTCTGGGACAGGGACCTTCTCTGACCTACATTTTATAAAACCTAGCATTCAGCTTAGTGTCATTTAGCCTGAGTACAGTTAATGAATAGTTTTCTAATGTTGCTGCTGAAAGTCCGACTCAAGTGTTTTTATGCCTATTCATACATTCTTTTCCCATTTGAAATCTTCATTAAAAATGATTTGAATGTGACTATTATCCATAATGAATTTATAAATATGGCTGTGTAGTCACTGTATAATCAGGGAGTTACCCTCTTTTAAACTTTATTAACCTTTAATATTCTTGAATGCTTAGAAAAAATTACTTCTTCAAAGCACTGCTTTAACTTAAAGCATTTTAACTATTCACAGGAAAACAAAGTACCATATATACCTAGAGTAGACTAACACAGTCTTCATGGTATCAAATAATACTAGGAACAAGGAAAGAAAAGGAACCAGTTCAGTGGAACAGCTTAGAGCAGCAACTTCAACACCAGGGTAGTGAAGTCAGTAAGTTACATCCATCAGAAACTTTCATTTTTAAAGTAAAGCAAAAGCTAGCTTTTGGCTCAAAAGCTGTATCTAATGCCATTCCATTAACAGCAGAGTGGGATACTGAGAAAGATGGAAGACTGGAATCCTAACACAATCCGACTCCAACAAGACAGAGCCAGCTTCAAGACAATGCTGTATTAGATGAGAATGGGATGGAGCGGTCTTTGAATTTTATAATGGTAGTGCAGGGGAGGCGAGGACAATTTTCTAATACACTTAAGAGCTTTGAAAAATGCTTAAACAGCTGCAAATAAAAACCGCCAAAGAAAAAAGTAAACTGAACCCTGATGGGTGGTGATTAATCAGTCATACTGGATAGTGCTTCTATTTTTATTAAACATACTGTCTCAGCTGCTCCTTAAGACAACTGCATGACATTTAATTCCTATAAAGGTTAAGGATTAAACACCTGAACAATTATGTCCTTAGCTCTCTACCTACCTATGCCTACCCAATGGAACACATATCCAATGAATATAGAGTTCTATCAAATGAAAGCTTTTGGAATTTGCTGTAACTTGATTAAAATTTAAGAGCCACAGTGAATTATGCAATAGGTTATCCTAAAAGGAAAACTGGAGAAGTTTTTGTTTACTGACAAAGCCTTAGTTACCTGGATCCCAGCAGTCTAGGACTGTTGTTAAAGCACTTCGAAGAAGGTCAGTCCAAGCATTATGACTCTTCTCTGCTCGTGCCAAAGGAGAAGACAATATTCCTTTCAAGGCTTGTAGAGCAGCTGCAACAGTAGAAGAGAGCTGACCTCCAGGTAACCTCACAGCAGTTTCTCGGAGGACCCCAATTATAAGGTATAGAATAGTAGGTAGAACTGAAATGCTTCCTGTAAGAAAAAAAGTGCATTTTCTTACTTTAAATTTTACATGTTAATAGTATGCCTACAAAGCCAGATCAACACAGTCCCTTTCAGTTCTATCTATGATCTAATTACCAGGATATGCCAATATTTATTGCAAGTTAAAATACAATTTATTGCTCTTAGGATATTTGTGCTAAAGGGTTTTAATTGTTAGTATCAGTGATATGAACTTTTAAAGGTGTCTTTAAGTAATGTTTCTAGTACAGAATTTAATTTTTCTGACTACACTTGGTGCTTTATAAATGTAGTGTCTAGTCTTTGGCTGAAACAGAATCTCAAAGTTCTGAACTACTTAAGAAAAAGAATTAAATCACCTCTTTGGATAGATCGGAATTGACAGTATCAAATGCCATCATTTACCTGTATTTGATGTGCCAGTTGAAAATCTGGCATAATGCAAAGGTCATGGATTTTAGAGAGCCTGGGATAAAAGCCTGCGCCTGTTACGTACTACCTGTATGACCGTGGACAATCACTTAGCCCCTGTGGGCCCCAGTTTGCTCATCTGTAAAAACATTAGGATAGATTAAGTCCTGGTATATGACAGGGATAGGGGATTAATAAATGCTTGCTTGACTTGTTGACTTTCAGCGCTAAAAATTATTCTATAAACCAATAAAGCTCTATAAAAATAAAAGTCATCAAATATATGCCACTTTGTAATTCACTTCAAATCAAATGTACATTTTTTTTTCTAGACTGTTCTTGTAAGACTTGGTGTAAATGTGCTTGGCCACAGGTACGTAAGATCTAGCTTTAAAAACAGGTCTTACACATGTATTGATATTTATTTACTTGATTCTAAAGACAGAAGTAGACCTGTGATCGAAATCTCAACCCTAAGGAAGAGGGAAAGGGCAGGTGGTTTATTCTATGAGGCAGTATATCAGAGGAAGGAAATGTGGCTTAATTTTCAGAGAGACTGTAGCAATAATTTGTGAGGAAGTGGAAGTGCAGTTGCAGGTGCTCCCTGCCACAGACAGAGACTTCATGAGCTGTCAGCTAAAGTAATAATCCATCAGCCAATAAACATTTATTAACCAACCACTATGTGCTAGGCACTATGCTAAGCACTGAAGACACAAAAAGCAGTAAAAGATAGGCTTGGTCCTTAAGTAGCTAATGGGAAAGAGGACATGCAAACAAACGTATACAAAGTTCTATATAAGATAAATAAGTCATTGAGAGAAAAAATTAAAGCTATCTATAGTCATATGAATACATTCTCTAAATCACTATTGATTAGAGAGATGCAAATCAAACCAACTCTGAGGTACCACATCATACCTGTCAGATTGGCTAACATGACAAAACAGAAGATGATAAATATTGGAGAAGATGTGGGAGAGTTGGAACACTAATTCATTGTTGGTGGAGCTGTGAACTGATCCAACCATTCTGGAGAGCTATTTGGAACTATGCCCAAAGGGCTACAAAAATGTGCCTACCTTTTGACCCAGCAATATCGCTACTAGGACTGTATCCCCAAGAGATCATAAAAATGGGAAAGGGTCCCATATGTACAAAAATATTTATAGCAGTTCTTTCTATGCAGGTCAAGAACTGAAAATCAAGGGGACGTCCATCAATTGGGGAATGGCTGAATAAATTGTGGTATATGAATGTAAAGGAATACTATTGTGCTACAATAAATGATGAACAGGAAGACTTCAGAGAGGCCTGGAAAGACTTACATGAACTGATGCTGAGCAAAAGGAGCAGAACCAGGGAACTTTGTACACAGCAACAACCATAGTGTGCAAGGAATTTTTCTCGTAGACTTAGTACTTCATTGCAATGCAAGGACTTAAAAAATTCCCAATGGTCTCTTAAGGCAAAATGCCTTCCACATCCAGGGAAAGAGCTATGGAATTCAATCGCAGAATGAAGCATTTCATTTTCTTTTGTATTACAAGTGATGTGTATCTCTCCTAATTTGATGTTTAAGGTAAGTCAGAATTTATTATAATATTTGACATTAAGGCAAACAGAAAAAGTACCTATCTGAAATTCGTTAACTGGGATAACTGGGTAAACAAGTTACTTTACATCTATTTACCTCAGTTTACTTCACATGATTGTAAAGTGCTTAACACGATGCCTGGTGCAGGGCAAACACTACAAATATGAACTGTCATTATTAGTTCCTTTTAGATATAATTGCTTCATACTTAATAATTTTACATGGGATGTTAGATGTGATCAGTATATAATGCCAATGGTGATGAGATGCTTGATGTTCTGTGTAAGGTAATCTGAAAATGCATTCAACTGTACTGGAATGTTAACTAAGTTATTTGAGGTTGTTGTCATAATATTGAAACCTAAAATTTGTAGTTGATTATTGTAGGTGGAAAGGAGGGGATGAGGTGAAAGCTTTATCTGGGTTGATTCTGCTTCTTTAAAGTCATCCACCTTGGGATATGAGGGTGTGCAGGAGGGTTAGTCTTTTCTAGCTTGCACAGGGGGAGGGGGAGAGATGTCAAAGAGCACAGGCCATAGCAGTTCCAAGGGTAGATGGGGCAGGCGGGAGGTGCATTAGGCTCAGTCCTTTCTCCAGGACCCCTGTCAATTTCTCTTATTTTGTAAATTTTCCAGTTTCCTGGAAATCATCGGTATGGGAAAGGTCATCAGAACTGGGAAATGAGTTAGCTTGGATTATGGAGTTCCTAAACAAGGAACTTGGCTTGCTGAGGACCTGCAAGTTTATGTATAATATAGAAATTATTTCTAATGACTGATCTTTAAATTTAGAAAAAATTTAAACTTGAGAAAAAAAAAAGAAAAACAAGTGAAGAATGTTAAGTGAAATCTCTCCTGTATGGTTTGAGTCCTGATAAACTTTTATTGCTCACTGCAACTCCATGAGAGGAAAAATAGAACCCAAAAGTGAGATAGTGAATTGGTATGGGAATATGTATAACAAGATTGCCGAGCAGAAATATGGGCCCAGTTGAGATTATGTAAGATAAATTTGTAGTGGACTCAGTCAAAATGGCTGCATGATTTTCTCCATCTTTGTCCAGCAGCATATGAGTAAGAATGAAGGTGGGAGATGGTAGGAGTGATTCAAGTTTGGGGCTTGGCTGGGTGAAAATGACAATAAAAAGGGGATAGGGATTATAAGAAAGGGCAGTGTAGAGTTGAACTGATTCACCAATAGATCAAGATGGGATAAGAGGAGAGGGTGGTAAGTACAGGGGAGGTGGCCTGAAAGAGAACTGAGGGGGCAAGAGATTAAAGGGTACAGTGCAAAGGGGTTTTATGGAAAAGCAGAGGGAGAAGTAAAAAGCCAACAGATTACGGTCAGATAAGGAGATTTTAGATTTCTTGAACAGAGAGGTAATATATCTGCTGGTGATAGAAAAAACAAGTTATCTTTGTATGTGGCTGAGACAGGGTGGAGGAGTGGTGACTCATGGGAAGTGAGTGGGTTGAGGAACTGAGTGGTTAGGGTGTTCAGGGAAGAGTCAACATGTATGTTGAAGTTTCCAAGTACAAGGAGAGGAGATGGGGAGGTAAGAAAAATTTTGAGCCATGTCATGTTTGTCCTTTATGGCCGAAGAAGACCACGCTATCAGAGAAATGATGACGTGACTTACACTTGACTTGGTTTTGAGTGAGGGTCACCTCCAGTCATCCTGATGAATATCTGGTCACTGAATCCAGAAGGCTCTGGAAGAGAAGTGAGGCTGATGACCTCCACAGCCCTCCCTCCCTCAAAACACAGTCAAGTGCAAGTCATGTCATGATGTCTCTGACGTCATGGTCTTCAGCAACGAAGGATGAACGCAGCCCTGTGAGTGGATGCAGCCGCCTTGAGTCATGGACCAAATTCATGAAGGAAGGAAGGATAAACAGAGAGAGGGTAAGATAGCTGAGACACTCTAAGCGGCTGCTGCTGTTTCACTTCCACTCACTGCGCAGACAGGCTGAGTTGTTGGAAAAAGGGCTACAAGAAGAGAAAACTGTGACTTCTGTTAGCCAAGAGCAGCCAAGGTGCCATTCCTTCTCTGCCTCTCCTTCTAAGAAGGAGGGATCCTGACTCAGCCAAACAATTTCAAACTATTGTTAAGACGTGTGAAGCAAACAGAGAATTAGCGATTATGACAGCTTAATTGTGTGATTATAGATAATAAGTATAATAGGAGTTAAATAAAGCAAAAATTAATAAGGGTTTCCTAAAGGACACTCGAGTTAAGCAGGGCCTTTAATTATGGGGAGAACCTGGGTTTCAAATCAATTTAACCAAAAATTGAGTGTCTACTAAGACAATGAACTGGGCACTATGAATATAGGACTGAAAACATCTTTATGTTCAAGGAAATTAAAACTGAGAAGGGGAGATAAGATAGGGACACAGATGGATATAACACAAATTAGAATACAGAAGAGCTGTACACAAGAGGTACAAAATGCTATGAGACTTCCATAAAGGAGAGACTATTTCCAATTGGGACCAGAAAAAATGCTTCATTGATGAAGTGCCACCTGGGTTGGGTCTGAAGGATTTTAAGAGGTATGTCTATACATATGTGTGTGTTAGGATTATCTTCATTTACTCCATATAGTGCATCTGCATAGTACAGTGATTTGCATTTGTCCTACCCATTAGAATGTACAATGCACTCCTGGAGAGCAAAGCCTGTTTTTGGCCATTTTTGTATCCAAAATGTCCTTAGCAAAATTCCTGGCCCATCAAAAGGGCTTAATAAGTTCTTGCTGACTGGCAGCAAATACAGAGTTAAAGTATTTCTTTGTAGAAGTATATACAATCCTATCAAATTTTATATGAGGAAAAAGACACATATCAAGGGGTTACTTTGGAAAAAAGAAAACAAAGCTGCCAAAAGTGAACTTGCATGTCCAAAGCAGGTATGACCAAAACCATATGATATTGAGCAGAAAATAAAAAATTAGATCAATGAAACAGAATAGGGAATCCAGAAGAAAAATGAAATATATACAAAAACTTGGTGTCTGATAAACCTATAAAAAACAAATGTATCTGGAAAAATGATATGCTAGAAAATAAATTGACAACTCACATCATGTTATAGTATAAATGTGAACACAATCATTGACTTAAATCTTTAAAAAAGACTATAAAATTGAACATATCTCATTTATAGAAGAAGTACTTTTATCAAATAAATATAATAATTGATGGATTAAAAGGTACAGAGATTTGACTACACAAAATTCTATGTAATAGAACCCAATAAAATATAGACCGATAACTTAAAATGTCATATTGTATTATATCAATGTCTATTTCACAATGTTTCCTACGGTGGACCATCTATTGTCACCAGGTGGCATAGTAGAAAAAGTGTTGGAGTCAGGAAGACCTGTGTTTGAATAATGCTTTAGATACTAGTCATGTGACCTTGGGCAAGACATTTAACCTCTGCCTTCCTCAGTTTCTTCATCTATAAATTAGAGTAATAATAGTATACCTACCTCCCAGATTGTTGTGAAAATCAAATGTGATAATAAATATATGTAAAGAATTTTAAAGCCATTGCTGTTAGTATGATCATGGGTTCTTTTCATACTATTTCATTGGACTTTGAATTTTATATGCATACAAAGGTAATCTGTGTCACAACAGGCCAGTAGTTAGCAAGAATAATTTAATTTACATTTGTTTCTAAAATGAAGGTGAATAATAAGGAAAATTTTAAGTTTATAATCATCTTCTCTATATTACAGAGTTAAAATAATTTTTAATGTTTCAATGTTATAACTACTGATAACATGGCGTTCAGACAGATTTTTTTTTTTTAAAGCATGATTTGGATCCAAAGTGAAATGGCTGCAATGTCAAAGTTTTACCTCCATTCAAGGCTGGGACAGTAGATTATATACAATGTAAGACTATAAAACAGTAAACTATACAACTGTGCCATTTTATGTGTCAATGACTGCCATTCATTCATTAAAAAAAGATTTTCAATTATGGGAAAGTCCACCAATCTTCTGCTCTTTATAAAAAGTAACTCTCTCTTGTTTTCAACATTTGGGATCAAAAACAACAGCTGGGACTTTGCCTTTCAAGCTAGTCCAACAGAGATCACCCTCTAGACTCGATTATGTCTTAATACTCTTTCCCACCTCCCAACACATGTAAGACACTCATGTAGCACATCCTACCTTCAGGAGAACACACTCCAGGAAGTTCAGAGAGGATAATTAATGCTGCTGAAACCAGCTTATTTCCATCCTCTGACAGAATCTGTGCTTTTGCAGCTTTTACTACTGGACTTCCTGTCAGTTTAGGATTTAGCTCTGGAAGCTGACGGACCAGAATGCATACACACAGCTCCAATGCTGCAAATACCAGAGATCTTCCTGGCACCAGCCCTCCTGTGTCTTTTCCTTCTCCAAATTCTGGCAGGGTTTCCTTTTCAGCAGCTCCATCATCAACTACAAGGCATAAGGATTAAGGTTTGAAAGATATTCCAGCTTTTGGTTTGCTAAAGTAAATACAGTCTGGGTATTTTTGTGCCAAATCTGAAACAAAGTGCAATCATGGAACTAACCCTTTATTCTTAGTTGGCTTGAATGCTTTAAAATATTTTCTAATTAAATGACTGACCACGTAGAAAAGCAAGAGGATAAGAAAGCAAAGTTATTGTAACAGATTGCTCTAAAAACAGCTTCAATCCCAATTAAAGACTGATAGCTAAGGAAAGATTGCAGAATTGGAACAGGATGGGAATGCCATACAAAAATCTACAATACTTTCAGTCAATTTCACCCATAACCTTCATGAGTCATTCTGGAGGTATGTGATTATATCACCAAGAAGGTACTTTGCAGACCTGAAGATAAATGATTTAGCTTATCAGTATGCCAAAACTTGTTCTGGCTAAAGATTTTCATCTGTACTTTCCAACAATGCAAGCGAGTATCAGTAGCCAAAACAGTACTGTATTAAATGGAGAATTTCTTCAGTATTTATTAAAATTTTAACTGATCTATAAACTACTATTTTCAGATCCCACAAACATAGGCCAAAATTAAACTGTAAAGATGAATTAGAGGTTACAGGGAACATGTCTATACTGACAAAGGCAACAAGCATTTATTAAGGGTTTTATATATATCATCTCATTTGAGCATCACAACAACCTTGGGAGATAGGTACTATTATCATCCTCATTCTACAGTGGAGGAAACTAAAGCAGACACAAGTTCAGTGACTTGTCCAGAGTCCTAGAGCTAGTAAGTGTCTAAGGTGAATTTGAACTCAGGTCTTTCTGACTCCAGGCCCAGCACTCCATCGCTGTGCCAGGTAGCTTCTTTGTTTTCCTTGTTAGAATGAGAGATCTTTGACAACAGGAGTTACTTTCAGCTAGGTGGTGTTCAAACATGGCGTTAAATACTTAACAGATGAGTTTCTATTTTATCCTAAAGGCAAAAGGGAGGTGTTAAAATTTCTAGAACAGAGGAATGATATGGTCAAAATTGTGCTTTAGTTTATCAATTAAGCACCTGTGTGGAGGCTCCATCAGAGAGAAGAGGAGCAGGGAGAACAAACAGGAAGTGGTGGTAATAGTCTGGTCAAGGGCTGTGAGATTAATGGCTTAATGAAGAAAGAGAAGGAAAGATGCAAGGGTGTTCTGGAGGTAGACCTGATGAAAACTGGTAAATGAGAGCAAGTGTGGAGTGAGGGGGAAGGAAGAGTCAAAGATTAACTCTAAACCTAGAAGACTTGATAGAAACAAGGGTGATGGGGTGTGAGTGGAAAGAAAATGAATTCAATTCTGGACTTACTGAGTTTGAGAGGCCTATGGGACATCCGGATGGAAATAGTTATTGATAAGTAATGTTACTGGAGATAGAACAGAAAAAGGGAGACAGTCCCAGCTCTCAAGAAGCTCACACTGTAATCTGGGGTGAAAGGACATAAGGAAGTTCAGCTGCTGGACAGATGACAAGGCCTATAAGTCTTAAGGGTAGAGAGTCCAGGCTGATGGAAAGGCAGAAGTGTCCAAAGATTGCCTCAGTAGGTATGAAGACTACAGTGCCTGGGGTCTGACAGTCAGAGGGAGGGGGCAAGGGGTAAGGCCTGGTGATCCTCCTTCTCACAGGAAGGAACAGAACTGATGACTCCCATCCCATTCAAGTGGTGTGAGTAGAAAGTGGCTTGGATGGGGTACAGTCAGCTGGAGCTAGGGAAGGACTAGGAGGAAAGAGATTATAGGGCTAGATACGTATAATGATGACAAGGTAACCCATGGGAGCTGATGAGACCCACTGAGAATGCAGGATGCTTGAGATGAATTTCCTCCTCAATTTAACCTTGTCAAATCCCTAGCTTTCCCCTAAGTTCAGCTCTGGTGCTCCCTCCCATAGGAAACCCTTCCTGATGCCTTCAGCTGTTAGTGCTTGCCCCTTCCCCCCACCATTTAACTCTGCATTCATCCTGTACTGACTTATCTCTACACATGCTTTCCCCCAAGAGGATAAAGTGCCCTTCTCTCTGTGGCCAGTTTTTAGCCTCCCGACACTCACCTTCTGCACTTCTCCTCTTCTCCTTTACGTGCTCCTGGGCTGCGTAGATAATCTGTCTCACAACTTCAAGTGAAGCCAGCTGAATGGAAGGTGACTCTCTGGTCAGTATCACTCGATGGAGGACGTTCAGCAACTCGACGCCTAAGTCCTGGGGCAGAGAGTACTGTGTTGGAATTCTTATTAGCAAATATGCTATTTACTTGTGTATTAAAAAATACTAAAATGAAATAGAGGAGCCAAATTTAGAAAATGAGCACACAATAGGGCAAAACAGGAATCTGTATAATCAGGCCATTAACCCAAGGAAAACCACCAGTGCTAGAAAGTTGTTTAATAAGAGATGAAAATATTTGGTCCTTTTTTCAAAACAAAAAAGGCCCATTTCATAATAACAGATTGATGAGCTCAGTATGTTAAGGATCTCTTGAAAAATCCCATATAAAACTAAATCAGCGTTAATATGGAACCACTAATGCAAAATAAAATTACACTTAGTGATTCTAACACTGGAATGAATATAAACACATTTAAGCAGCTAGCACAGAAGCAAACGTTGAGAATGGCTAGTTGAAATGTGGCTAGACATACAACAACGTTTGCTTCACACCAAAAACCTAATTCTAGACTCTTCTTTAAAAATGTTAGAAGCTCTGCCAGTTCTCGGCTCCCGTAAGATTTGGAATAGTAACCACCCCCTCTGGCTACCTGAGTCCCCTTCATTTAATTTCTCCAAAGGAACCATATATAGTTCTGGGAAAACTCAAAGAAAAGGAATAAAAAGAAAAAAAATTTACGTCATTACAAAATAATATTTCCCTTGAAACTTTTCTATGTTCATCAAGTTTTTTTCCAAATGTGTGTGCATAAACATATACACACAACTCCAAGCTTGTAAACACCAGACTGTGCAAGCACCCCTCCCTCTTGTATCCTTTTCATCCCTTAATTACGGCCAAGTTTCCTTTCCAGCAGCTCCCTCATTAACTATAATGGAAAAGACACACCAGAGTAGTTAGGAAAGAAGTAGTTAGGTTTATCTGATTTCAGCATATTTGCAAATGCTTATAAGCACCATGCACCAATTTTCTAGCCAAAATGCCCATGTATCAACTTAGAAGTTTAAATGATTCTAAAAATCATCTGAAAAGATCATTTCCTGCTTTTCTCTTCTCCATTCTTTTTTATTCACTTACTATTCACAAAACCAGAGGTTATCAATACAACAGAGCAAAGAGCGAGATGCATGGGACCATTAGATATACTTTGCCAGGCCTCAATTTTGGAAAAGAGTAAAATTCAGGTAATCTAATTTTTTTTTGGTTGTCAAATTAGTCTTTTAAGTATAAAAAATAAGGATCAATAAGAAATAGACATGTAACTTTTTAAAAAAAGGATTTGGTTTCTAAATAAATAAATGCACATTTCACACTTAATATATGATCTTATTACTATGACAGTTGAAATGCTATTAGCCTAAGAACTCATACAGTAAAGAGGAAAATCACTGAATAGCATTTAAAATTTTTGAAGAAAATTAATTACCAATCAATGCTATTAACATCAAATGTATTAATATTTTCTGGTAATGGTAAAGAACAAAGGTTAAGTAAGTGATCAAAACTGGAACTCAATGTTGAGAATTACAAGTATGGGACAAGATAATAGGTCTTCTAATGATAAAAGGGCGTAAGCTAGTGAAATTTTACTTAATTTAATATTATCAGTTCCAATAACAGAACAAATTAGGTTGAATTTATCTTTTCACCATAATAAGAAAACTGAAAATAATTAGATATTTTTAGTTGTTAAGTCAATTCTTGATTATTTGTGATAATAAGCAACTCAAGTAAGACGAAGCATGGATCTGAACTATAAAGAAAATGCTGAAACTTTTCTGTTATAAGGTCATCTTCTTCACCAAAGTATCAGGGAACTAGAAAACTGATAAGCTATTTGGTTAAAAGGCACAACAGGGGAAGCAGATGTCCCAGTTACCTACTTAGATAAGGAGCCAATAAATAGCTTGGATCAACTATCACTTTTCAACCATAACATTCGTTTTCCACCTTTTAATTTCTCTCTAATGACTTTTTCCTAAAGCACCAAAATCCAATAGCATGGCTCTAGTTTTGTAAAAGCCATTCAACAAAAGCACAGGACTTACTAGTTATATCTAACTGAAAAATTTCATTATTGGGCCTAGAAACATATTTTGCCTGAGAAGGAGCATAGCTAAGTTGTTAAGGTTCACCATTAAAATAGTGGCTCCTAGCTTTTTTCAGCCATGGAAACTTGGGAAGACCATGTACCATGATGTAAAGGGATCTATGCTGGTGGAAGGAGTGCCTGTACTGCCTGAAATTACAGATCCTTGTAAAATAAGCAGATCTCCAGAAAAAAGCACCTGATATACGAGAGGGACTGTGGCTTTTTAGGCCTAAGGAAATAAGCACAAAAACTGTCATTTTTCAAAGGTCTTTGCCGTAAGATGGCAGGAACTTAGTAAGTGCTCTGACAATACAAAATGATATTAGCGCTCTACACAGAAAGTCAACATTATAGTTAGGAATTTAACCTCAATTTCTTAATCGCTGAATTCAATGAGAGCAAATGAAGGGACTACCTGATCACTGCCAATTCTCGATCTGGGCCAAGGAACATCCAGCAAAGCCTGCAGAGCGTGTAAACAAGCAGTGATGCTTTCCATGGTCGCATCCGAACGCAGGGAACAGAGAAATCCCACACTGATTCCTGGAGACAAAAAGACTCCCTGAGAACCGTTTTGTAAAGTTATGAAAATAAATGCTTAGAAGTATAGGATCTATAACATGAAATCAGACAGTCTACCACATAATTATCTAACTACATCACAGCTAAAACAGAAATCTAGAGAGGTGAAATGACTTGGTTTTGAGAGATAGATCAATTAATTAAACTAATGAAAACATACTATAAACCTGTTTATTAATACTCAAAAGCTGTTTTTCTGAAGGGTGGAGGAGCTTAAGGAAGATCTCTTTGCTGGGAGACCAGAAATTAAAATTACACTAGAGAAGTACATTTATACTTATATTTTCTCCCGAAATTTCTAAGTTTTTTTCCTAAGTTCATGTTAAAGCCTGCATTTCACAAAAGCTCTCACAATCATGAAACGTTAACGATTTCTATCAAATTTAACATTCTATACAACCTAATTTTCTTTGCCCCCAGTGCATTCTTAGCCTACGTTGCTCTATTGCTTAAAACCAAAAACAAACCCCAAAAGTTTTATACACAGTTGCACAATTTCCAACTTAGATCTGTAAAAATAGTTCCTCTTTATACCAACAAAAAAATAAAACCTCTCCTTCAAACTCTAGTTTGAACAAACAAAGATGAATGGATACAATAGTCTTTTTCAAAATTTCATGTACACATAATGAGAAATTCTAACAATATTGCCTTGTAAAATATGACTTCAGTGGAGTAGGGAGATTATAGTCCTGCATGTGCATACAGTAAGTAAAAAAATCTTAACAGTTAACATAATATAAAAAGTATGTGAAGTCAGCTCTTTAGTATTGGGTCTTTCTAATCTAAGGCCAAATTGTTTATTTTACATAGAAGAGGTGAACAATTTAAAGCAGCTTCAGGAATAGTACAGCTCCTTAAAAATGGAAAATTACCATGCGCTGTTCCTGTAAAACCTAATTTTCTTGCCTGGGCCAAGAAAGACTAAAATTAGTGATTCAGTGAATTGTAGATGTCATGAAATACAATCACGTCTCTTTGCATTTTTTAGCCATTCTTCATCTTGTTGAAAGCTATGACAATGACAAAAGAAAATCTGAGAATTATTTTGTTTCAAGGTGGACGACTAAATCAAAACTAGAATCCAAAGCACACCTTGATTTTCAACAGAAATGACCAAGAGTCAACTTCCTTAAAGGCTATACTGGAATAAATACATAAAAAATGCCTAGGAGCTGAGTTAAAGAGATAGATTACTTTGTTTGGTCAATGGTTTTCTCATATCATACTTGAGCTACTTAAAGGCCGCTGCTTATTCTGTTACTATTTTATAACACTTTGAAAGTCTTAATAGGTTTATAAAAAAACCTATATCAATATGTATATCAATATGTACTCTTGGGAATTCATAAATTATTCCCCGTGGTAACAGTGAAAGTTAAGTCAGTGAAATGCAATTAACTACACTATTTACCATGAGTTTGACTGTTACTGAGAGCAGACTGGAGATGAAGTGTAAATTACAAACACTGACCCAAGATAAGGTGAAATCTGTCTGCGTAAACATCTTCAGGGGATTTCACTGCTGACCCAGAAGAACCCTGACCCATCGTAGTTGGTGTTACAGGTCTTGAGAGGTTAGCGGATCCTTCATCTGGGTCAGCTACAATGAAGCCCGTGCTAGTGAGCCACAGTGCTGTAGCATGAAGGATAAGAGCCCAGGAATTGTGATAATGTGGCTTTGCATTTTCACTAGTCTCTGCAGTGTAGAAAGCTCCACCTACAAAAAGGAAAATAAATACAATTTTAATAAATGTGATTATTTTTAGTTTCAGACACATCTTCACTCCTAATAACAACAGATGAAGTTTCAGTATGCTAAAAGCTTTTTAGTTAACAACAAATACATATCAAGCACTACCCAGGACTGCTTAATCTTTTTTTTTTTTAAATTGTAACTACCAATGAATTAAAATATATGTGTGTATGTGTATGTGTGTATGTATCCTGGTACATTCTACAGGAATAGAATTCTAGGGAAACCTGTCAAATAACTATGACACAAAATGGGTCTAAGATTACCAAGAAACTGATTCTTACAGGATCAAAGAACCTGAGCTAGAAGGGAGAGAAGTCATGTAGCCAAAACCCCTCATTTTTACGGCAAAAGAAACTGAGACCCAAATAGGTTAAATGACTTGCTCAGCATCACAGAGGTAATAAGTGTTTGAGGAGGTACTAGAGCCTAGATCCTTTAACCCTGTGCCATGTCATCTCCCATATATCTTTTTATACCCCAACTTCATTGTTTTGTGATCATAGTTGGGAAGGTTTTTTTTTAAAACCACCCAGGCAAGGTAGCCTTGCCACCATCTTTGCACAATAAGATCATCAATATATCGTTAACAATCACGAACACCCACCTACCAGTCAACTCTTAATTGCTTAATCCAAAGGTGTTTTTCTCAGTCCTAATTTTACTTCATTCTTTGGAGCTTCTGATACAGTCAAAAAGCTTTGAGCCACAGAGATGGGGAGGGGAGAAGATGGAGCTTGCAGGAAATGGCTTCTAAGTATGAACTGAAGTCTTTAGCTGTGACAAGGTAAGGAGATGATGTGGTATGGAAGGTTTAAACAAAAGAGGAGCCTTGATAGAGCCACTGTGGTGAGTCCAATGAAGAACCAATGAAGGAGAAGTTAAAGGGTTCCTCTGCTGCAAGAAGGGCCCAAAGGAGGTCAGAAAGCATAAATTTATAGTGGACAAATGAAGCAAATTCCCACATACCTATATGTTATGAGGATTTAAAAAAAAATACACTTAAAAAGTATTTTTCTTTAGGTGCTAAAAGGGAGATGAGAGACAAAATATATGCTTTTTAATTAAAAACCTGAAGGTGACATAATCAGTAAGGGTGTAGAACTTTCCTCAGTTCTGTTCAGCAGCATGTGAGTAGAAACAGAGGCAGATGGCAAATCAATCTGGAGTTTTATTCTGGCAGGGCATAACTGGCATTAAAACAAGGCCACAAGGTATTCAGGAATAGAGGCCAGTGTAATGTTGAAGTAGCTGAGACTAGGAGCTGAGAAAAATAAAGCCAGAGACAGGGCAATGGCCTGGAAGAGTAATGAACATGTCTGATGACATCTTTTCCGTTTCTTTCACTCAATCATTTCCTTCTTATTCAGTAAATATGGGTGCTTTTCTCTGTTGTTGCATCATTTCTTTTCTCTTTGTGCTTTCTTCCTTAAAGATCTCATTATCTCACATGGGTTCTAATATTATCTCTATATAGTTTATTCCGTGTGTGTGTGTGTGTGTGTCCCTCCCTCTCTCCTGGAAATCATTTCTACGTTGCCAATAACTTCTTTGGCATCTCTACCTAATAGTGCTTAATAAATACTTGCTGACTGACTCATAATATGTGTCTCAAACTCAACATGATTAAAAGGAAACTAAGATTTTACACTCAAACCCAACCATCCATCAAATTTCCCCATTTCTGCTGATTCGGGTTTTATCCTTCCAGGTACCCAACTGAGAACTCTTAGAATCAATTTCCACTCTACCCCAACAGCACAAATCCAATCACGTGTCAAATCTTGTAGATTCTACCTCCACAGAATCTTTTACTTCTATCTGTCTCTTTTCTCCTTTCCTAAAAGCCTCTACTATAGTTCTGGTCCTTATTAGCTCCCATCTGGACTATTACAACAGAATCCCAAGTGGTCCGTGGGACTGGGAAAGGCTTCTTACAGAAGACAGAACTTCAGCTGAGACTTAAAGGAAGACAAGAAGAGGAGATAAGGGAGAGAGACTTTCAGGTACTAGGAGTATCCTCTAAAAATGCCCTGAACAGGGAGAAAAAATTGTGGGTTTGAGAAATAGCAAGGAGGCCAGTGTCAGCGAACTGCACGCTATGAAGGGTTTTGAAGAAGATTTTATATTTGTTCCTGGAGGTAATGTGTGTTTGTCCTTCGTTCCTGAAGAAGATCATGCCATCAGAGAAATGACGACATGACTTGCACTTGACTTTCTTTTGAGTGGGGGAGGGCTGTGCAGGTCACCAGCCTCACTTCTTCGCCAGAGTCATCTGAATCCAATGACCAGATATTCATCAGGATGACTGGAGATGAGCCAGGATGAGGCAATTGGGATTTTAAGTGATTTACCCAAGGTCACACAGCTAGTGAGTGCCAAGTGTCTGAGGTGAGATTTGAACTCAGATCCTCCTGACTCCTGCACTGGTGCTCTATCTACTGCACCACCTAGCTGCCCCATGGAGGTAATAGAGTTTAACAGGAGATGGTGACATGGTCAGACTTGCACTTTAGAAACATCAATTTTACAGGTGAGTGGAAGATAGAGGTGAGTAGGGAAAGAGATTTGAAGCAAGGAGACCAACCTTTAGTCTACACCATCAGTCTACACTAATGCACGAGGTGGTGACTACCTCCACCAAGGTAATGGCAGTGTCAGACGGTAGCAGATGTCAGCGTATACAAGAAATGTTATGAAGGTAAAAACAATAGCTCTTGGTGACAGATTAGATAGGGAGGTTGACAGATAGTAAGGAGTTGAGGATAACACTTAGAATGGTGGGTTGTTGCCCTTCATTCTTGTAGAGAACCAAACTGACACCACTATGCTGAGCTCAAGGTACAGTGAGTCTGACTGTGACTGATTAGATCAATATGAGCTCAGAAGGCTCTACCACACACAGATTGAGCACAAAGAGTCCTTATGACAAGGAGTTGAAGATAACACCTCGGTTATAAGCCTGGGTGACTGTGACAATGGTGGTGCTCTCCCCTGTAAAAGGCAAGATAAAAAGAGAGGATAAGCTAGGGATACTGAGTTCTATTTTGGATATATTGAGTTTAAGATATCTACTGGACATCCAGTTGGAGATGTCCAGGAGGCAGCTGGAGATACAAGTAGGAAGATTAGCCAAGCATGGATAAGCAGATTTGACAGTCAGCACAGGTAATGGCAATCAAGTAATCCACTGGAACTGATGAGATCACTCTGCAAAATGGTAGAGAAGGAGAAGAGAAAAGGGCCCAGCACAGAGCCCTGTGTGGGATCCACCATTAGTGGTCATGACTTGAATAAAGATACAGCAAAACAGACAAAGAAGAAACATGGGTAGGAGAAGAATCAGGATAGAACAGTGTCAAGGAAACTTAGAGAAAAGAGTGTATGAAGGAAAAGGTGAGATAGACTGTGTCAAAGGCTGCACAGAGGTTAAGGAGGATGAGGATTGAGAAAAAGCCCCCTAGATCCAGCAATTAAGAGGTCAAAATAAATGTGCATTAAATTGAATCACCAGGTAAAGAAGAATTTTTAAAAATACTATGTTTCCTGAAAATCAGGGACCAGTAACTGAAAGATTTTGCTATCTTACCTTCAAGAGGGAGTTGGGAAGCAAATTCCGAAGGCAAAGTTAGAAGAGCAAAATCCTGAAGTGCAGCAAGCCAGAGTTTGCTCAGTGTTCCAAGATCTGTTTGAACTAAGTCAAGAAGTCCATCTATGGAAGAGGACACATCTCTAGCATTTTCCTCCAGAAAGCTGGCAGTCTTCGTGGTTTGCTTCTGTTTCTCAGTTTGTTTTTTCTGTCTTTCTACAGCAATTATATAAACCTGTGATGAAGTTAATCTGTCATTAGGAAAAGTCTTGAAGAGATCTTGAAAATTACCACAGTATACTCTGAGATATATCTTTTAGAGAGAAAATTTTGTAATCAAGTCTGGAAGCTCCATAAGTGCAAGGGCTGTTTTCACTTTTTCCTTCTATCTCCAACTCTTTAGTACATGCTTGGCATGTGGAGTAAGCACTTGATAGGTGCCTGGTCATCTTCTACCTTCAAGCCCAAACTTACATCACTGAGATGTACCTGCCTACAAAGTAGAAGTCAGTGAGGTGCAGTGGGAAAAGCCCTGGATTTTGAGTCAGAGGATGTGAATCTGAATTTCAGCTCTGAAATTTAGGCCTAAATTTCCTCAAATATAAAATAAGAGGTGGAACTAGATGATCTCTAAGGCTCCGTTCCAGTTCTAGAACTATTCGCTTGTGGAAGCAGTTTCCACTTACTCTAAAATCACATACCAGATATTTGAGAGGACTTTAAAAACAGAGAAACTAAACAACTGATTTCCTATTCCTTAAGGAATTTTGAGAAAGTGATCCTGGAGACTATTCCCCCAAATTAAGGACCCAAATACAATTTTAATGTTTGAGTTCTTAATAATACAGCGTGTAGATACATTTAGCATAGACTGAGCCAAAAATCTTACAAAAAAGAAAATTACAGGGCTTTATCAGGGAAATTAAGAAGATAAAATATTCTTATCCCACTGAACACAGAAACTGTTGTTTCTGAGTACATCTGACTTTACACACACAGTAACAAAGACCATATTTTACAAGTTGAATAAAATATTTTTCTTCCTGATTTCCTCCTATAGGTTACCTTTTTTTTTTTACCTTAAGGTAACAAATTGCTACTGTTAACTTGGAATGGAATGCATACAGATCTAGTACATCAGCTGTTTGACAACAAAATGCCAGCAAGGTGGATACTTCAGATTAGTAAGAGAAAGTAAAATCACCAAGTCTATTTATTATCAGCTGAAACTTGACACTAAATCACTGGAAAAAGGTGACACAAAACATATTCAGCATTACCTAGGAATCATTTCTAGGATTAGATTATTAAAATAAAATCTACCACAAAGTCCTATTCTGATATCTCACTGTGATGGGAAGGTAGCCCTGGATGCTAGAAGGCTATGAGCTATGCCATGGGAGCGTAAGCTCCTCGTAATTTCAACTAAGTTAGAAAGGCTTTAGAGCATGGTTTAACCAAAAAAAGAGTCTACTTTTTTCTTTCAGCACTACAAACTAAATTTTGTAAACATATATTGAACATCCACAGAATATATGTATTTAAACTCATTCATACTGGTAGAAGTGTAACCGTTAAATTAGCTATTTTAAAAGGCAAAATACATAATTATTTACATATATACAAATGAATCCCTTGATGTTCAGCTCAGATTTTTATAATGGTATCTATTAGATGGTGACAAAGTACAAACATTTTTCCTTCAACTCAAATACTTTTGGGTCAAGATCATCCGGCTGGTTACTTTCTGAGACAGGTGTTCTTAATCTGGGATCTGCTCAATATTAAAAAAAAATTTGATTGCTATATTTCAATATAACTGAAATTCCTTTGGAATCCTATGTATTTTACTTTATGTGTTTAAAAACACTCTGAGAAGGGGCGTAAGGCTTTACCAGATTGCCAAAGAGGCCCATGGCAACATCACACTGGGAGATCAAGAGAGTAATCAGCCATAGTTTGCATGAAATACAAAAGTTAGGCATGAAAAATTAATCAAATTCTCAATTCTGAAATCTTCCTCTACTTTTGTGAACACTTAGAACCATTTGGAAGGTCTGTTTAAAAAATTTCCTCTTTGAAAAAGAATGGTTTAGAGTTCATTTTCAGGGCAACAACTGTTTCGGACTT
Organism: Bettongia penicillata ogilbyi; assembly: GCA_023548195.1. Lineage (NCBI taxonomy): Eukaryota > Metazoa > Chordata > Mammalia > Diprotodontia > Potoroidae > Bettongia > Bettongia penicillata. The sequence continues at coordinate 12,188,078 of JAJHZJ010000447.1, read as the reverse complement.
GAGCTCTGGTATATGTATGTTGGCCAATGTCAACTGATTCTCTAAGGATGCGTGCAGCACACGAACACCCCACACTTGTGGTTCTGCTGCCTGCTCTTCCCAGCTTGGCTGTGGAAAGACCACAACTGTTTACCCATGCCTTCTTGATGATGAGTCTTGGAAAATGAAAAAGAAAAGGGTGAAGGGGGAGAAGAAGAGAAGGACAGATGAAGGAAACTCAAGGCCTGGAGATCTGATTTCCATTAACCCCTTGCTTGTTGCAAACATAAACAATTCAGTGTGCCACTATAAGTCAAGGTAAAGAATACTGTTCTGGGAACAAACTACATGGAGGAAAGAACTCCAAAACTCAAACTATATGGAGGAAAAAACTCCAAAACTCAAACTATATGGAAGAAAAAAATTATCAAGGATGAATTTTCTACAATCCCAGACACTGTATTAGACTGAGAACTTTTCACTCTGGATTCTGTAAAGGAAAAATATTTACCTCTAATGAATAAAACCTATCAGTTTTTCTAATAGTATCTAAGTCATGTGAATAATCTTGTAAATATGTGTGTGGTAATCTCAACTGTCAATACCAGACTTCACATTATATCCATACAGAGACTGTAAGAAGCTGTGTACTCATCCATGAATGCACTGAACTGGGAAAATTACATATAGCCTTAGACTGTTGTTCATGATTAAGCATGTTATGGAGATGGCATAGGCCAGAGAGAAATACCATGGGATCTCTACAAATCAGGTAACAGCAGGCTTCATTTACCCTGTCTATGAATATAGCTGTTTTGGCTACCTATTTAAGTTTCACTCATTACTGCAAGAATCCCTATTTATGTTGTGCAATTCTGTCCTTCATATTCTCTTATATTTTCCTATCTATACCCCTCTTTACAAAGAAAACAGTGGTGAAGGAGAGAAATACAATTAAAAAGCCAGTAATCTATAATTCAAGTGATCTTTTTCCATTCTACTGTTCCCCTTCCATTAATCTTACCCAGACTTTGATCACAGACTCTAATGCTTTCTCTTCTTTTAATCTCCCCCTTTATAGTCCACAGCAGTAGATGGATTTTATTGCTTGGGACTATTCCAGTAACAATTCCTCTTAAATCCTGTTTCCCTGTTGAGTTTAATGTATTACTGTACCAAATTCTGTCAGTGTGTTCAAACTCTTCTCTACATATGATAGAAGGTCATCTTCATTTTGAAGATGCCTGCTTCTGCCCACCCCTTCTTCATGTTTGTATTCTTCTGTTCTTGTGCTCCTAGCAATAAGAATTAGGATATTCTTCACCTTTCTTCCTCATTCTTTCCATTCTGCATTCCTTTTAGCCCTCTCTTAAAATACTCAAAGTAGAACAGAACCACACCAAGACCCTCCCTCTTACTTTAATTCTCTCTCTCACCGCAAACAATGCTGGATTTGTGCCCGTGGATCTTCTCTTATCAGAATGGAAGCACTTCATTATTGTTCCGGCCATTTCAATTGTTCAAAGACAGCTAACATGTCTTCATCCCAATCCCCAAGTTTTCTGTCTCTAACTTTAACCATCATAGATCTTTCAGAATCCATGCTAACTCTGTGTTTACTTTTCAAGCTATTAAAGTGCTCTAGGTACTCTGGTGCTCATTGCTAGTTACCCTTTCTTTCTATGAAACAGATATTTTTCCAAATATATTCAACCGTTACACACGTTCAATTAGGCTCTGAAATATGAGTCTACTAGACTATGTGCAAAAAGATTAGGTTCTATTATATTCTGAGGGAATTGAGGGGGTTAGAACAGTAAGGAGTTAATTGTGGGAAACAAGTAAATATAATGACTCCATCTTGTGACAATTCTGGAACGAGCCTAGTTTCTGTTTAATTATGGGTCCAGTCCAATTTCTCTCCTGTGAGAAAACTTCATTTGGTTGTGGGAATTGGGAGAAAAACTTATTATACTGTTTTAATCTGGCTGTGCATGGCTGAGAAGCCGGAGCAACTCTACCTGTTGCTAAGAGACCCTTCACTAAGGACTTACCTTATATTGCCCAGATCCTAAGATCCTAAGATCTTAGATCCCTTACCTTACCTTATAGATCTAAGGATCTAAGAGACCCTTCACTAAGGACTTACCTTATATTGCCCAGAAACACCCTCAGATCCTAAGATCGAAGCAAGGAGTTTTCTCACAACTGTACAACTCAAACAACCCATATGTTTTATCTTAAAACTGGCCCTCTGCTAATCACTCCTTTATTGTTTCCAATATTCCTCTGACTGTTTATACACACACTTAGGGAGACTGGGATACCTCATATGAGAAACTCGGGGAATTGTACCAGTTTGCTCTCTCACTCTCAACCTGGAGAGTCCCTAATCTTTCATCCACTGACAAATCAGATTACCTAATGTTGTATTGTTTTCTTTTAATTAGCCGGCTTTATCTGATTATTTTTAATGTATAAAAGTCTGTCTCCCTCTACATTTAGGATGCTAAGCTGAGCACGGATTGCTTAATAAGTCAGAATGCTCAGAAGCTGAGACCTTTGTTTCCTCAATCATTTCATTTTTTACCCAATACAATTTTGAAACCCTTTTTTTCTGTTTTGATTTCTCCTCAGATGGAGAACCACTGATCACTGTCATTCCATAGGGAGGGATAGCCTAAGTCCTTTCCACCTTTATCAAATTATAAAAGACAAAGAAAAATGCAATAAAAAAGAAAATATCTTTTCACTTGATACAATGTAGGTTTTAAAATTGAGGTCTTATAAAGTTTCCCATAAGTAAACATCAATTTTCCTAAATATGATTCATAAATATGAATTCACATAAGTAAATATTTCATAAATATGAATTCACATAAGTAAATATGAATTTTTTCCCAATTTTTAGGGTTTTCTTTAAAGCTACTATGAAAATTGATTTTTACTACTTCTGATTATTAGAATATCTCCCTAACTCTTTTTAAAACAGCAGGCAACGGAACACCATTGTTACTTTAAGTTGGGAGCAGGGATGAGGTAAGCTCAACTACCAGTTTTCACGGCAAATAAATTATCCTGAATATGGTACAATATATTTTTTTTAATCTTAAAAGACTGGAATACATATTACACACAGTTAATATTTTTATAGTTTTAGTGGTTCAATAAATAAAAAGGCAATTATTGAAAATTGAATTAAAGTACTAACCTCTGCCCAGGCTTTGAGAACAGCTAAGATTTCCATAGTGGAAGCACTTTCATTATATAATTGACTCAAGGCTTCTTTCCCAGCCTGTATTTTCGTCAAAGATGATACAAGCAACTGATGAACTCTTCGGAGATCATTAAGATCACTTACAACTCCACTTGCTATCCAGGCACTGCAAACCTAGCAGTTTAAGAAGTAAAGACATGCTTTAGTTTTTAAAATTATAAATGATATACATGTGATTTTGGTGGTATTTATTTAAGTATTAGGAACCTATTCACTGAAAATAGTGTATTAAACAAAATGCTGGAGGATTAATGGAAAATATGATTTAAAAGTCAAAGAAAGTACAGAAATGAAAGTAGTGATTACATCAAAGAATATTAAAAACTACAAGCTGGAGAGTTTTCTTAAGGTCACCAATTTGGGGGGAAAGCAATCAGTTACCAAAGAGTTAACTAGAGGAATGTCTGGATTAACATAGAAATTTCTAATCTTGATGGAACAAACTCATTATTTAAGACTTTGGTATAACTTTCAGGTTAAACATATACTTAACAATGAAAATTTAGTTTAAAAAAGTACTCAAATCATAGATAATAGGAAATTGATAATGTGTAAATCATGTAGTTCTAAGTTTTTAATCAATTAAAAAATCACCAATGATTACATAAAACAGAAAATCTATGTGTCTGCTCAAGACATGATTTCCTAGTTTGTGGATTATTCAGATTTATTGTTGCTTTCCCTCCCCCTCTGGCTACTTTAAGCTGAACCTCTGAATTAGAGCCACAGTGAAGGGAAACAATCTAAAGTTTGATATATAAAATTATCTGCTAACTCGATTTAAAATTAACTTCATTTAAACATTACAGTGATGCCTGCTTAGAATATGGAACACTGTAATCTTATTTGATAAGAATTCAAAGTATGCCTAATACAGGTGTAGTTCTATGAACATATGACAGCCAAAGTGTTCAAAAAGAGGGGGAAGGAAGCAATGTTAGTAGTTAGAAAAGCACTAAAAAAACCAAAACACCTCAGCAATGGAAAGCTCTGCCTTGAGAAGTCCCTAATTTCTCACTTCTTTTTAAGACCTCACCTGACATGCTTTGGCAGTCACATCTGGTGGTGTGTCTGAAGTAAAGGCTGGTCTGAGAGCTGCTCCCACCTGATCACAAATCACACAAAACAGCAAGTATGAATAGAAGAAGGCTTCTATTGGTTAAGTGCAAATAAACTGTTCGTTATAAAATAATATATTTTAAAATAATTTCAATCCCCTACCCTGTCTTTCTCCTTAGCTAAGTGGAGAGTAACGTCAATTCCTTGGAAGAAGTATATGGAGAATGCTAAACAGGTGAACTGCACTGGCCTGCCTAATTTCTAGTTATCAGGAGCTGCCTCTGAATCACAGCAGGAAGTTTTCTTGGATGAACGTTGCTAGACGATTTTCAGACAGGTTATAATCTTTCTAGGATTTTTGATGCACAACCATAAATACAATTAGTTTCAAAGAAATCTAGAACATAGGTTCTTTAGTAAGAATCTAGACTGTCTTTTATGTTGGGAGTACTTTCACAAAGTCACATATATTATTGGCTTCTCTGACAATAATCTGTGATAAATAACTTGAAGAGAAGGTAAACATTTTTTCACTTTTTAGGATGGTTTACTGTTATACTGATTGCATAGACATTTTATGAATGGCTTTATTACGGAATTACTTCAGTAACCAGATTCATAAAGCAATGCTCATAAAGTAATTTAACATTCAAAGTTATAAAAACTTTTATTGTACATCAAAGGCCAACATCAGTCATCTAGAAAATTGATGCAATTGAACTTCGACTGAGTTTCTTTCTCAGGCTTATGGAAGCTCCATTTTGTTACGAATCACCTTCCTCCATTGAGTAAATCATTGATATTTTAATAGGGCCATCCATCTTCATTTAAGAATTCATAATGATACTGCTACTTAGTTTTAGAGAACTGTGAATATTATTGACAATTTTTTTTTTTCCAACCAAAGGTTATCTAACACAAAAAGTCTTACATTGGCTTGATACTGTTCCAGGATCACATGACCTGGGAACTCTGGTTCTGGAATAGTTGCAAACTGTCGAACAACAACTAATAGGGTGTGAAGACCAGACAGGCGGAGCTGGTCACTGTGGTCTGTAGCAGCCATAAAAGCCATACGGATCAAGTCAGCAAGATGCAACACCAAAAAATCATCTGATGAGAAAAGAACCAGAGATCTGATCAGGGAAAAATTATGCTGTTCTGATATTTCATTTCTCATATGTGAATACCTCCTATTTTTGTTCTGTGGTAAATACTTCCCTCATGTACCTCTTGACTTTACCTTTGGTTGAATATAGTTAATTCCACATGTAATAAAACTATTTACATATAACTACATATAAAACCTGACCAAATACAGGTCCTATTAAAATCATGCTATAATGTTAACATATTTGGAAGATAGCTATTTTAAAAATATATTTTATTTTTTCCCAGGTACATAAGAAAACAATTTTTAACATTGATTTTAAAAAAATTTTGAGTTCCGAATTTTCTGTCTCCCTCCCTTACCTATCCCTCATTGAGAAATGTGGGTTACAATGTTAAGTCACGCAAATCATATTACCATATTAGTCACGTTGTGAAAGAAAACACAGACCCAAAGGGAAAAAAACCCACAAAAAATTACAGAAAGTGAAAAATTTCAATCTGCATTCAGACTCAATCAGTTATTTCCCTGGAGGAGGACAGCATTTTTCATCATTAGTATTTGAAACTGTGGAAGATAGCTATTAGTAAATCATGTAGAAAGTTACTTCATACTTGTATTTTTTATTAATTTATTTGTTTTCAGTTTTCTATAATCACTTCCATAAGTCTTAGATTTTCTCCCCCTCCCTCCTCAAGATGGCATGCAATCTCATATGGATTCTACAGATACATTCTTATTAAACATACTTTCACATTAGTCATGTTGCATAGAAGAATTACAACGAATGGGAGAAATCATGAGAAAAACCCAAACAAAACAAAGCATAACACAAGAGAAAATAGTCTGTTTCATTCTGCCCTCCAATTCCATAGTTCTTTCTCTGGATGTGGATGGTATTTTGTCTCAAGAGTCCTCCGGGAATGTTTTAGGTCCTTGCATTGCTGTGAAGGGCTAAATCTACCAGAAAAATTCCTCACATACTGTGGTTGTCACCATGTACAATGATCTCCTGGTTCTGCTCCTTTCACTCAGTGTTAGCTCATATAAGGCCTAGCAGGCCTCTCTGAAGTCTTCCTGTTCATCATTTCTTACAGCACAATAGTATTCCATTACATTCATAAGCCACACCTTGTTTAGTAATTCCCCAATTAATGGGGATCCCCTTGATTTCCACTTCTTGGCCACCACAAAGAGAGTTGCTATAAATATTTTTGTACACTTGGGGCCGTTTCCCATTTTTATGATTTCTTTGGGCTACGGTCCTAGAAGTGATATTGCTGGGTCAAATGGCATGCACATTTTTGTAGCCCTTTGGGTATAGTTTCAAATTGTTCTCCAGAATGGTTGAATTAGCCTGCAGCCCCATACTTGTTGTATTAACACATTTCAGGAGTTACTTTTATTCTGGGGTCCTGGAAATTATTTAAAATTTTTCTTATAATTGTTTTTAAGGCAATTAGTTTCCTAACCCTATGTATTTCATTTTATTCATTTAAAAACATTATTTTATAAAGGGTCCATAGGTTTCATCAGAGTACAAAAAAAGAAGTCAATGTGTTCATGACACAAAAAAGCTTAAGAACTCCTGAATGAGAAAGACTTGGAAAGCAATCAGACTTATGACTTTAGAAGTCCAAAGAACTAGTTTCTATAAGTGATGATTAGCTTATTTTGTTTATTACAGGTTGGGGCAACAGTTCTGTACAATTCTTGAATGTAGACAGGTCACAGGTCAATGGAAGGATGACTGACTTTGGAGACAGAGAGAGAGGGAGAGAGAGAGTCCTCTCTCTGCCATTTACTGTGTGACCTTGGGCAAGTCCATTAAACTAACCAGGGGCGGGGGAACTTGCAGTCTAGGGGGTCACATGTGACCTTGTAAGGTCCTTGGGTGTGGCAATCTGAGTTCAAGTTTTACAGAACAAATCCTTTTATTACTTTTATTATTTTATTACTTTTATTACTCTACGAAATCTGGATTCAGTCAAAGGGAGGCACTTGAGGATCTAGAGGGCCACACCTGGTCTCCAGGTGAAAGGTGCACTGGAATCATGGTTGATTATAATGCTTATCAGAATGGCTAATAAGTGATTTTACTATATTGCTGTCCCTGTATAAATAATTTTCCTGGTTCTTTTTATTTAATTCTGCATAAGTTCATACAATTCTTCTCAGGTTTCTCTGAAACTATGCCCTCCATAACTTCTTAGACTGTATTCCCTAAACCACACAAACCAGTCATTCTCCAAATGACAGGCACCCCCTCAGATTTTCATTCGTTTTGTCCCTCAGAGAGAGCTATAATTATTTTTGTACATCCTTAATGCTTGTCTTGCTTATTGCTCTAATTCCCCCTTCTCTTTCCCTCCTTTTCCCCTTTAAAGTGAATATTTCTGTACTCAACTATGTGTGATGCTTATATGCATTCTTCCTTCTTTTGACCAGTTTCAGATGAGACTCACTATAGTTTCTCAATATTTGAATTTTTTTTTTATTTCTGGCTGCTTCATATTTTTTTCCATTGACTTGGAAGGTCTGAATTTTGGCCATAGTGCCCCTGGGAGTTTACATTTGGGGGTTTTCTTTCAGGAAAGATTTTTAAAAATTTCCATTTATCCCTGGTTCTAAGATATCTGGGCCATTTCCTTGAAATAGGATGACAAGGCTCTTTCTTTTTGTGACATTCAGGTAGCCCAATGATTCTTAAATTTTTTTCTCCTTCATTTGTTTTCCAGGTCAGTTGTTTTATGAAATACTTTATCTTTGGTTCTATTTTTTCAGTGTTTTGACTTTCTTTTTTTTTTTTAACTCTTGTTTCATCTCTTCTGGGATTTCCAGCCAAACGTGCTCCCAGCCTGTGATCTGGAGGCTCCGCTTGCAGATGTTCTGGAGTCACTCTCCTCCAGGTTGGGCCTTGGGTATCCTGATCACCAGAATGACTCTTTATATTGGGGATCTCTTTTGTCTGTTCATTGTTTTAGGTTACAGCTGGGAATCTATGCTGCTTCAGGGTGAAAGGATGGTAGGCTTCCCTTTCATCTCAGATTTCTGGCCTGGTTATTTCTTTACATTTTTCAGAGTGGATCAGACATTGGTACTGAGACCCTGCTCTGTTCCTTCAGTCAGTCTCATATCCACTGCTCCTGCTTGCTTCCAAAGTTTTGTTCTCTCAACATAGGACCTATGCAGTCCCTTCACTGAAAAAACTCCTTCCTATGGAAGGCTGTTCATGCAGTTCCTCCTCACTCAATCCACCCTGAATCTGTGACCCAGAAATGGGCTGTAAACAACAAAGCTTCCAGTAGGCACCTACTCTTGCAGACTGAGTTTATTTGCTATAGGTCTGAGGCTTCCTCTCAGCCTGGGAATGTTAATTTATTAAAGTCTTTTATGACAGCTAATCCACATAATGTCCCTGTAAGATTATTTCTAATAAGCCTAAATCTCCCTTACATCCAACAAAAGTGCTTGTTAGCTCACAGAGGTAACTGGGTCTCTCGATTCCTGTTACAATGAAACTTCAAAACTGAAACAATCTGTAATACTTGGGCATCAGTTCTGAAAACCAGATAATGAAAATCATATAAAAGAGATAACATGGTCAACAAGTACCACACTGTCATCTCATTAATGTCACATTTATTCTAAATGCCTTTTCATTTCGTAAATGATTTGTGATTTCATCAGTGTATGTACTCCTAATCAATGGACATATTACAACACAACGGCAATTTGTTAGACATTCTCTAAGAGCTGTGACTGAAAAAAGCTTTACCCTGCAGCCAATCCGGTTACAGGTCTTTCCGAATTTAGTCTTCCGATGATGAAATTGCAGAGGACCACTGGGCCTATTAGATTTGAAGTCTTTCTAATTTAAAAGGATCTGTTTGACTTTGAACTTTGTTGTTATAGCCTTCAAGAACCCAAGGTCACTTTTATACCATAATGGGGCATCAGATAATGTCTACTAGCACATATGTTACATTTAATATCTCTGATTGTTAGTTTTGAAAATCAGGCACTAAATTACATATTAAAAAGAACAATGCATTCCTTCAATGATTATTTAGCCAGTTCACTCGTCTGACACTTACTTCGTGAATCCCTCTCTTTCATTTCTTGAGCCAAAGCAATGTCAAAGTGAGCGCTGACTGAATTCTCACATTGGTTGATTATTTTACAAACACATTCCGCAGCAAAAACTCTAGTAGCCCATCGTGGATTCGCAACAGGCCGGCATTTCTCATCATTTCTGCAGCTTAGGACTGGAGCATCATCTCCTTTATCCACGTCATCCTCCTGAGTTGTATCCACAGAAGCAACAGTTGTAAAATCTATAATTTTATTAGGAAAAAGTAATGTTACAATTTATTCAAATACATTTTAAAAGGACACAAATGACTGTAAATTGACACTGGAACAACTATTTCTACAATTATAATTCATGTATTTTTTGGTAATACAAAAGACCTATCTACCTAGGCATAGGAACAGTTATGGTCACAGTATGTGCCACTTGCCAAAATAATTACAGTTACAGTTAAACTCTATGAAATACAGCATCTATGATACATTTATTAATGAATAATGCCATTAGAAGGCATTGGTTTACTACCTGCAATGACTATCACTATGTGGCTGATGATTCTTTTAGAAAACTCCTCAAATTCTCTTCAAAAGAAACTAAGGAAGCTGGAGTACAGGAAAGGAAATTCACTTGTTTCTCTGTAAATGCCTTATCCGTCAACATGTACTTTTGCTTTGTCCCATCCCACTGGATTACGAGTTCTTCATTGGCAAGGACTCTTTTCCCCTTTATTTCTGTCCGCAGGGTTTGGCACAATGCCTGGCACAGCACAGATGCTTAATAAATGTTTGTTGACATGACTCATCTTAATAGAAAAATGTCACAAAGGACAAAGTCCTTTTCATTTAACTGAAAAATAATTAAAGACCTATACACATTAAGTGAGAAAAGTTGAATTCTAGCTTCAAACAGTGAACTGGTACAAAATGTTGCAGAATGCAGTCCCTCTGTGTTAGTTGAATATGTTTTAGGGTAGGCTCACTGGATGGGTGGAGGGGAAAATCCAAGGTTGCCTATGATTCAAAAACAAAAAGTATCAAAAAAACTTTAAAAAAATTAGTGAGAAAGAAAACTGTGTTTTAGAAGTAAAAGGAAAAAGATGATTATAACTGACATTTATATAAGCACTTTTATGTATATATGTGGCACCTTAAATACAGTATTCCTTAAAATGGGGACCAGAAAGAAGTATGTTACTATTGTGGGAAGAGATACTTGAATTTGTCAAAAAGCTAAACTACAGTTCCTTTGATTGTACAATGCCCTTTTCCCTTTTTTTGTAAAAATGGTTCCATTAATCTTGGTGCAATAACCATAAGCAAAACTATAAAAAAACTGTATAACCAATATTCATAAAATAAAAGGAGAAAAGAGTATAAAATCATGTATTTTAGTTGAACTCTTAGGAGAAAAGTTACTAAGTTTTTCAAAAGCTTTGACCCAGAGATCCCACTGCTAGTCTTTTACTACCAAAGTGATTCCCGATAGATCAAGAAACCTCCAAATATAAAAGAAAGTCCATAGAAGATGTTACTGTGAAGACAAAATAGGTGGCCAAGAAATGGCGAATGGTTGAAAAAATTATGGGATATGAATGGAATACTGAAACATAAGGAATAAAATACAAACACTTAGGAGAAAACCAAGATTTGCGTGAAATGATTAAGACATTAAAAGCAGAATCCAAAGAACACAGAATGACTGCAACAAAATAATTACTACAGAAAGGCAACAAAAGGCAGTCAAGAGCAACATGTTATTTATTTGTTACTTATTAATATTATAATAACAAAGTTAAAGAACTTATTCCTTTTAAATCAATAATGTAATTTTTTTTTTTGAGAAATATATTTTGTAAAAGACTTTGCTTTAATCTATTCAAACAAAAGAAAATGTATCAATAGAATTTTAAAAATGAATTTAACTACTTTGACTTTTATTCTATCAGATAATACATTAGGTAAATAGTAATACTGACAATTACCACTGTCATTATTAGGCCTGAAGAAAGAGAAACTGCAATCATCCATGTGCTATTTATTCTGAAGGTTTACTTCACCGAAATTTTCTCAATTATTTATTCATTAGTCAATCTCCATACTTATTATAATTATGTGGACAGAGACAGTGCTGGATATATATATATAGCCATGCTTTTAGGAATAGTCTAAGCAATACTACAGCATGCTGAGCCATACTTGGTTTACTAATAAGGAATTCACTGAAAGTAATCTGAATACTATAAAGCCAGAAATATTTTATCACAATTTAAGCATAGGGTTTTGTACCTTGAAAATGATTTTAATATGAAAGAAAAAAATTTAAAAGCTCAGAATCTCTCATTTTATGAATGTGGCCAATATATTCACCCTAACACAATATATAAAATAGCACAGTAGGGAGTCTTAAATTTTCAGTGAGAATATCTATATTATATTTGTTTTTACTATTGCAATGAGAATGTGTCTTACCAGCAGATGAAGCAAGGACGTCTTTACAGAGTTTTAGCCAAAAGGAAAGCTTTTCCACAGCCATTGATGTGATCATATGACTCAAGGTCTCTCTGATATCCTGGCACAACCTCTGATCAGACTCTTTGTCCAGTAAGTTCAGCAATGCCCCCTCAAGGCCCACTTCCCGGATATTAGCATCTGATAAGAAGAAAATCCATGATCTGAGTAATACAGAAAACAAAACTGCCATATCACACATTCAGAATTATTCAAATATTATTTATATAAGCCTTAGCAAAAGCAAGTTTTCAATTACTGCAGCTCATTTACTGGGGTTTATCTTAGCTAGCTGATGTTTTGAGTTGGACCAACAGATCCTGCAGAGCTATTTTTGTGCACTACCATTGAAGAATGCCCCTTTTATAGTCTAAATACGTATCCATTAGTTATTTCTTGTCTTTTAAGGGACTTTCTTTTCAATAAACATTTATTTTAAAAATATTCATACATTTTATTTTTATATATCCAAAATTTCTCCTACTATTGCTCCAACTCACCCAATAAACCATCTCATATAACAAACAATATTTTTAAAGAAAAAAAACCACTTAAACTGATCAAAACACTGAAAAAGTCTGAAAATAAACGCAGTGTTCTATACTCATCAATCTCACCTCTGCTGCAAAGTGGGTGGGATATTTGTTCATATCTCTTCTTTGAGTTATGCTTGTTTGTGATTTTCCACCATTTGCTTTTTATCATTCTTTGGTTCTTGTTCTTTCGATTTATATTGTTTTCGTGTCACGTGTATCATCTACTTGTCTTTGCTCATTCCACTCTGTCTTAGCTCACTGAAGTCTTTCCATCCCTCTCTGTATTCATCCTATTACACGACGTTCACTTACCACCATCTGTACAGATGTCTACTTTGTATCCTGGACTTTCTCTTGAGGATACATCATTTCCTCCAACTTTTTTCCAATGTTGGCTGCTCCTTTCGGTTGTTTACAATCTTTATTTAGAATATAAATTACTTTCCTGGTACTTTCCACTTGACTCTGGAACTGTCACTTTATTTTTTAAAGCTTATTATTATTCTATGCTATTATTTTAATTAGTTCAGCCATTTTCCAAATGATTACTGCTGCTCGGTCATGTCAGTCACGTCCTACGCTCTGTGACCTCTCGTTTAGGGTCTTCTTGGCAAAGACACTGGAGTGGTTTGCCATTTTCTTCTCCATCTCATTTTACAGACAAAGAAACTGAGGCCAACAGGGATGGGTGTCTTGCCCGGGGTCCCACAGCCAGTAAGAGTCCAAGGTCAGATTTGAATCAGGAATTTGACTCTAGGTCTGCCACTCCATCCACTTCACCATATATCTGCCCTCCCAACTGATTGCACATCTGGACTTCACCACAGATTTAAAATCAATATTTTTCCTTCCTTTTAACCTTCCCTTTATTCTCCCCACAATGTTCCAGTCATTTTGCTTATGATAATTCTCTTTCCTATTTTGACCTTCCTCATACTATCCACCTTTCTCTGCTGACTTCTCCACTGAGCTCAATGTATTTCTACACCATGCTCCTCTTTGTGTATGTGAAGGTGTTCTATCATCCTTTATCTGTGATGATTTCCTTTCCTTCAGAGGTGTGTGTGTGTGTGTGTGTGTGTGTGTGTGTGTGTGTGTGTGTGTATGTATATATTTATTTACTGGTATTCACCTCTATTATATGATACTGAATTCCTTCCCTTCCACCTGTATGATTTAAGGTTCTTTATGACTCTTAAAGACCATACATCTCTGAGAGGAAAATTGTTTATTCTCCCATTATTAGCAGGTAAAGAATTCATCATCTTACAATCCCTTCCAAATAATCAAATGTTTGTACTTTTCTATGTTTCTTTTTCCTCGGTTGTAACTCTTTATCTTTTGGAATATTAAATTTCAAGCTCTCCTCTTGTGAAAACGGCAGCTGCTGTGATATTGATTGTGGTTCCCGAGTTAAGTCTTACTTTATGGCTGTTTGGAGTACTTTTTCTTTGATCTGGAAGCTTGAGGTTTTGGCTATGATGTTTCTTTTTCTTTAAATTTTACTTTAATTTATTTATTTTCACTGTTCCACAATCACTACCATACAACCTAGATTTTTCCTTTCCCTCCCTCCCTCCCCAAGATGGCATACAATTTTATATAGATTCTACACATACATTCCTATTAAATATGTTTTCACCATAGTTATAGTATAGAAGAATTAAAATGAATGGGAGAAATCATATAACAAACCAAAATGTAACACAAAAGAAAATGGTCTGCTACATTCTGCGACTGATATGGAAGGCATTTTGCCTTAAAAGGTCACTGGGAATTATTTAAGTCCTTGCATTGCAATGAAGCTCTAAGTCTACCAGAAAAAACCTTCACACACTGTGGTTGTTGCTGTGTACAAAGTTCTCCTGGTTCTGGCTCCTTTCACTCAACATCAGTTCATATAAGTCTTCCCAGGCCTCTCTGAAGTCTTCCTGTTCATCATTTCTTACAGCACAATAGTATTCCACTACATTCATATACCATAATTTATTCAGTTATTCCCCAATTGATGGGCATCTCCTTGATTTCTAGTTTTTGGCCACCACAAAGAGAGCTGCTATAAATATTTCTGAACATGTGGTATGATGTTTCCTAGGGTTTTCAGGAGAGGGTAAGAATGGAGTTTCTTATTGTAATCTAATTAATGGTGATGATGTTGGAGCAGAGGCCTCCAGAAGTGTTTTCCATAGTTTTCATAGTGTGGAGTTCATAATGGTTGAAATGCTTTCTGAAAAGTAGAACTGAGATCTTCTGGGAGGCCCACAACTAGCTTAGAAATGGAAATCTCAATTACTTTTCAATGAGCTGGGGCAAAAAGGACAAGGAATTCTTTAGGCTTTGTTCAGCATGGGGATGAGAAAGGATGTGGATGCCCCTCTACCTGGGTCTTTCACTTCTAATGGGACATCAGAAAGAGACAATACTGTTCTGGGGCCAGGCAATTCTAAATAGGCTCTGCAGCTATGGTTGTATATGGGGTGAAGGATAGGTCAGATGAGATTTTGGGGTCAGTAATTCAGACTCTGTAGGCTCAGGTGGGCTCTCTGGGCTTGTATTTAATGACAGTCCTCTAGAATAAGGGAATCATCTCCTGGGAAGACATAGGGTTCCCCCTATTGACTCAGGCGCTTTATAGCTCACAGTGCCATAAGTAGGCGAGAGTGTTAAAAGAGGTTAAATCTTTGTCTGAGTACCCAATTTACATCTAAAAAAAGGCTTATGGGTCAGTCAGAGACATTGAGGAAAACAATCCGTTAAAGAGTTTGAGTACTCAGAACAATATGTAAAATAATGGGAATCAGTTCAAAGCAAAGCTTTATCACAACAATAGGGAGATACTTTGATATTTGATGGCCTGGGTCATTATGAAAATGAAAGTAGGCAATCAAAGGATTTAAAAACTACTATTCCTTAACCTAAAAAGGCAGGAGGATGAGAGGTGATGGATAGGCATAGCTCCTTGCGTCACAACCACAAAGGTTGGGTTTAGACCCGGGAACCCCGGGCACAGGCCAAAGTGGCTTATGGTATTCCTAATAGCTCCTCTTCTTCAAGTAATATTTCTTCTCAACAGTTTCCTTCTTATATCTTTTTTCCCAAGACCCATGGTGGAGTTTGCGTGGTATTTCTTAGTTCTTGAAAGAATCTGGGTAGAGCTTATTCCCTCAGTTATTTACTACTCAGTCCTATGGTCTGCAGCGCTATGCAAAGTAACAAGAAATGTTTACATCTGGTCTTACTTTCTATCTTCACACATCTGAAGACAGTTAAGTCCTCTCACTTTCAGGCTAAACAATAATTCTTTTAACTGATATCATGTCCATAATCTCAAGGACCTCGACCACTTTATTCTCTTCGGGATATTTTCTAACTTCCCAGTGCTTTCCTTACAAAACAACACTCAAGATGTGGTTATCTCCTTGGTCTTAGAATCCATGCCACTCTTAATACAGCTTAAGAACACATTAGTTCTTTCAGACAACCCTCCTAAATTCCAGGTGTATTTCTAACTCCCTGATAGATGTTTTTGGGGTAAAATCTTGCTGGTTCCTTAAATTCAAAATGTCCAAAAGCTCCCTCCACTGAAAACTTTCCAGTTTCTGTTGTATTTAACTAAATTTGAAATGACAAAATTATTCTTTCTTCTTTCTCTAAATCTGTTTCTGTACCCACAACATCTCTCACATCTACCATCTTTTTTTCTACCAACAATATTATAGTCTCTTAAGTGGTCACTCTGCCTATAGTCCCTCCCCTCTCTAGCCTTTTAAAATACTCCTAAGGCAGAGGTCTGATCATATCATTCTTTTGCTCAAAAACCTTAAGTGACTCACTATTGCCTTGAGGACAAAAGAAACTTCTTAGGCCAGCATTTAAGACCTTCTACCATCTAGTTCCAATCTGCTTTTCTGTTTCTCTTCCACACTATCCCCATTTATTCTCTATATTCTCTCAAAACTCGACTATTAACTGTTCCATAAACTTATAAATAAATCATTTTCTATCTCTCTGCATTCACAAGGAGTAGCTTCCATACCTAGAATGTACTCCTTTCTAATTCGTCTTTCAGAATTTTATTTTCAGTCAAAATTTTAATCAGGCACCATCTTCTCCAAACAGCATCCCTAACACCACCAGCTCAAAATGTTATACCCTCTTAAAATATTTCAAGATGCTTTGTCTGAATTCTAATTATCTATATATGGCATAACTTATGCTTAGCACTGAATATTAAATTTATTGGTTTTTGTTTTATATCTTGAGTAAATCCTGAATAATTTTCTTCTTGAAATCCAAGTACTTCAATTATCTTTAAACCCCAATACCTAACATGATGGCTTACACACAGTAAGGACTTTAGAAATGTTTGATAAGGGACAAGATTTTAAATTCTTGGGATTAAAAAGGAACTTGGGTAGTATACCCAATTTGCTTTGCTGACATTGTAGAAACTATGTGTTATATGTTACTATTAGCTTTTATAATGATATGATCTAAGATTGTGTATATTCTGAATGAGGAAACGTGCTTTTATTATTTTACTGAAGGATATATTCAGTAGTTCTAGGAATTTCACCAGTGAGAAGTAAATGAAATATCAAGCACTATCAATAGTATATTGCCTGACTATATGGGAGCTGCAGTATACTTTGGCAGTGAGCTTTTGTAAACTTAGGTGAAGTAAGAGGGAATGAGTGAACCTTACTCTCATTGGATTTGGCTTAAGGAGAGAGTAATATACACAACTCAATTGGGTATGAAAAAATCTATCTTACCCTACAGGAAAGTGGTGGGGAGAGGGATAAGGAGAGTGGTAGGGGAGATAATACAAGGGAAGGCAAATAGGAGGAGGGGTTAATCACTTTTGAGGAGGGACAGGATCAAAAGAGAGAACAGAACAAATGCAGGGCAGGATGGGGTTGGGAGAAATATAGTCTTTCAGAATACGACTATTATGGAAATGTTCTGTATGACTACACATGCATAACCTACATGAAATTGCTTGCATTCTCAATGTGGGTGAGTGGAGAGGGAGGAAGAGAGAGAATATGGGACTCAAAGTTTTAAAAACAAATATTAAAAACTGTTTTCACATGCAATGGGATATAAGATACACAGGCAATGGGATACAGAAATCTATTTTGCCTTACAGGAAAGGAGAGGGGAAGGGGATAAGAGAAGGGAGTGTATGTGATAGAAGGGAGGGTAGACTGGGGGAAGGGGAATCAGAATGCATGCTGTCTTGGGGTGGGAAGAGGGGAAATATGGGGAGAAAATCTGGAACTTAAAATCTTGTGGAAGTGAATGTTGGAAACTAAAATCAATTAGTAAAGCTTAAAAAATAAATTTAAGTAAAAGAACACACCTTTCTGGGTAAAAATAGCAAACTTAGTAAGGGTCACAGAAAGATTAGCTAATAACTTTTGTGTTCCGTTGTGGAAGAACCTGTACTAGAAAAACAAATGGGCACCGTCAGGATTAAGTGAATTCAAACTGGAATGAAGGCTTTGGTTAAAAAATGAAATGGCAACATATTACATGATAAATTTGTTACATATTAAAGACTGTTCCTGGTGTTCTAATGCATTATAGCTCTGATAAAAGCAAAGATGGGAAGGGTAGTGAAAAGTCTGTACCCTATAAAGAAATGTGAAGGCACTTTAAAGATCATAGCACAACACAGACATCTAAGTTCTTTGGACTATTTTCTGGCTAAGTTAAGTTGTCTGCTAATTTATCTGGAAATCCAATTCTCTCACATCACTGCTTCAAAATAGTGGATTACATATTTTTAAACTTAACTCTAGGGGCCAATAAAACCAGCTACTTTTTTAAATTGAACCCCAAAATCCAAAAGCACTTTAACAAAACCCAACTAAGGTCTTTGATCATTTACATATTTGTTAGATGTGCCTGATGGAAATTCTGATAGTAATTACTTTCCGTGATTGTTTTAGGCTAAGAACTAGAAACAAATTTCTTACAAAGCAATTGATCATGTATAGATAATTTAAAACTAGAAAAAAATTTGAATTAAGATGATACAGGATACTCATTCACTAACAATGTATTATGTGGGGAAAAGACACTACCTGGCATGAAGTCTTCTCTGCTGTCCTTAGCAAGAACAATGGCATGTTCGGAAACCTCCGCTGCCTCCCTTTGCACAATCTGACGTAAACAAGCGAGCACTGCTCTTCTCAGTAACAAGTAGGAGCTACAGAGATTCACCTAAAAAAACCCAACACATAACGAATTAGCAGGCTTAAATTCTTGGAGGTACAACCTTGGTCTGTTTAATTTCAACTAACCCTTCCACACCACTGTGCTAAACATAATAATGTGATATCCAATATTCCTAAGACTGTAAAATGCAATGCTAATTTGCACTATTTTGGAAGCAGCTTTAGAATTTGTGACTATATTTAAGTATATAATATTTAATAAGTATACAATATTCAGAATAATCTACAGTTTGGAGAAGCAGAACAAATTCAAGAAAACGACAATTTACAAGAGCAAAGAACTCAAGACTAAAACAGGTAAAGCAAAAAGGGAGTAGAAAAAAAGGAGTAAGAAATTGTTTGTTGTTTATTTCATAGTCATGTTATTTTTCTTCTTGCCCAGTGTATGCTGATTGCCCTGATAACTATTCATTTTAATATTATCTGCTTAAGTATTTTTTAAAAGACGCTTTTTAACAGACAAGCTCCCTTCTAAGATACTTTAGATATTGTCCAATATAATATCATTCAGAAGCAAGCAATTAATTTTTTAAAAATGATAAATTAGTGTGTAGATAGAAAATTCATTTTCAAAGAAAGGCAGAGGTATTTTTAACCTAAGAGAACAATAAGGTTGTATTTTTTCAAAGAGGAAAGGGTCAGGTAAAGAGATACTAGCAGCTTTGTAACCAGCTTCCAAATATTTCCACTTTAACCACGTAACTAAATTTCTTATTCTTCATTATGCAGGACTATGTAAGCATTATTACAATGTGGCTAGCAAATAACAAAGGATAATTTCAATACATCTGAAATGATTAATTCTTACTCATTCTGAGACTTCTAGTAATAGAAATGGTTTTTAATTTGGGCGAATCAATGAGTAGATGGGACAGAGTAAAAAGAGTCATACTTATTTTAATAATAAGTTTTTTAAATTTAAATTTTATTAAATTATTTAAAATAATATTTGAATAAAAATAAAAACTTATTTTAATATAACTATAGTACTCATATTTAAAAACATTTAAAATGTCCCTTTGAATGTTGGTTCTCAAAGCAAAATCTAGGAAGTGTGAGCACAATTCCTGCAGGGTTCCTTGGGGACGCTGTTGGCAAGGCAGGTGAATTGGCTGTAGATGGTGTCGGGCACTCTGCACGGCAGAAAAAAGTTAGGCAATAACTGCTTTGGGGGGAAAATGCTTTAGACTGGTACAAGTATTAGGCATGGAACTACTGGCTCTAAAATTCAAGAAGAGAGAAAATAATTGTAAAGAAAACTTTAAAAAAAGAGATCATTAAAATGAAAGCATTTCCCCCAAATTTTTTAGAAAAATGATAGAACAAGTATGAGCCAATACTCCAGCAGAGTGAATTCTCTTTTGCAAAAAAATCTTAAAAGTAATACTATGCCAGTCATATATTTCAGATGTAAGTTCAAAGAAATTAATTCATCAGCTAATACAAATGTTAAAAAAAACAAACAAAATAATTCTTTTCATGCCTAGGATTACTTATGCACTTAAGAAAAGATACTTTAAATCTTTAAAACTGCCTCTGCCAAGTTGGAGTTTAAATGTACAAACAAGACCAATGCAACGCTTACTGTTTAATACTTAATTTCCCAGGATGGGCATGCTTAAAGTGACTGCCAGGTAATCAGAAAAGATCATCCCAAGTCAGGATGCCACATGATGCAAATAAGTAGGTTTCATATTTCTACATCATTCTCCAGCAGGTAAAGTGGTAACAGGAAGAAAAGGGGCTACGGCAAACAAACAAAGCAAGCAAAATATACAAATGAACAACCCCATTTCTTTTTTGCAATGAATACATAAAGTCAAACTGATGCAAAATTAAATGGATAAAAAGAGCACGTGTACCAGCTGGACAAAGGTGGAAAGGGTTTCTTTAGGGTGCCATGAAACAAACATCATAAAGCATGCTGCACATACTACATTCTGCATTAACAATTAGTTGAACAAAGAGATGCCAGGAAAAACCAGAACAATTACAGCAAAAACCCAACACAAACAGCACTTCAAACTCTCCAGAAACTTAGGAGTCAAGGGTCAGGGACCTACCAACACAGAATTATCCAACAAGATCTCCTGCACAAAAACAAATGATAAACTGGTCATGACAAAACCAAAAGATAAACACCAGGATGATGTTGACAATATTGAATACAAATGTTACTGAATATCATTCAAATTTGCTGAGCCACATCTCAGAAATATCCCACAAATTATTTATTTAGACTTCATCATATCAAAATGTAAAAGATCTTGAAAATACTCAACCAAGAGGAAATTTGAATAATGCAAAATAAACTTACCAAATTAACAGGAAAATGTAGAAGAACTATGTGTTTGCAAAGTTTGAATTTCTGGGTGAAGCCTCACTATCTAAAATACATCAAACAAGGCTCTGTGGAGGTATGAATGTTGCCAGAATGTCCAGCAAATGATTTTAGCGGTTTCGTGTAACCAAGAGTAAATTATAGGTTTATTACAATTAAAAGCAAATTTTAAAATTGCTAGTATGCTGACTGAGAACGAAGGTTAAATATGTTTATTTAAAAGGATATTCTCCCTTACGGTGGATGGAAGGTATTCTGAATACCAAGTCAGACACAAAATAAATATAAAACATAAAAAATTTCACAGAATCATAGACTTTCAAAGTCACAGGGGATAAGGATGACTGACCAAGCTTTCACAAGGACCACCTTCTGTGAAGACTTCAGGTGAAGGGGAAAAACCTACTATCTCCCCAGGCAGCAAATTCTACTTTTTGGATATCTCCAATATTGGAAGTTTTTCCCGACATTAATCTAACTTTATCTAAATTTTCATCTCCACTATTTCCATTCATTGCTTCTAGTTCTGCCCTTTAGGAAACAAGCAGGACAAGTACAATTTTCCTTTCACCTGACAAAAATAAAACCTGAGACTAATGTCCTTCAGCAAGAAAGTAATGTAATTTGTTCCAACTGATACCCAATAACTGTTACATCACTAACACAACTTGAAAAATAGAAAGTCCACTACCAATTATGCCTTGATTGAAAACCACAACAACAAATTAAAGAATGACCTTTTAAAATACTTAATAAAACAAAGTTAAAAGTAAAACAGATGTTGGACACAATTTCTGAAAATGTAAAAAAAAAGTTTTAAGAAAAAGAAGAAATATCAAGCATTCAGACTTTCAACTTAGATTTTTCTCAATATTTCTAAATGTAAATATTGTAAATGTTAAATATTTAAATACGGTAAATATTAAATATAGTAAAAATCTGACAGTGTCAGTAGTCTCTTTATCTTTTCTCTAGCTAGAAAAGGTCCAAAAAGAATTAGAGAGTACTCATTGATGACAGAGAGCAAAATTTATTCATCTTTTCATATAACACTCCTTTGCACATAGATACGTACACTCAATGTGAAAAGAACTGAGTATGGTTGGGTCTTGGTTGTCCAAGTATTTGGTTTAACCATGCATTTCTGAATTGTCTCTACTATGTAAAGGAATTCAATGGTAGATTTAGAAGGGCATTATAACAGTTCATAGATTCAGCC
Organism: Bettongia penicillata ogilbyi; assembly: GCA_023548195.1. NCBI lineage: Eukaryota > Metazoa > Chordata > Mammalia > Diprotodontia > Potoroidae > Bettongia > Bettongia penicillata. The sequence continues at coordinate 12,165,711 of JAJHZJ010000447.1, read as the reverse complement.
CACTTCAATTAAAAAAGTTTTTTTGCTAAGCACCTGCCATGTGTAAGATACTGTGTTAGATGCTCGGTATACAAAGGCAAAATTCTGAAAGGTAACACTTAACAAGCTCAGAGTCTTTAGTGTAAATTCTACTGCTGAGATAAAACATTCAAATAAATGTACAATAACGTGAAGAGGTAGAGAGCACTAACAGTGGGAAATTTGGGAACTGGGAAAGCAGAATACATATGAAGATATGTAATGTGAAATATCTGAGATGGCAGGCTAGAACCAGACTATGAGTACATTAAATATAACGCTTTAGATTTTGTATTTTACCCTTGAGAGTATATAAGGAGTCAGTGGATATTTCCGAGTTGATTAATGAAATCCATGCTTTCAGAAGATTACCTTGGCCACTGTTTGGAGAAAAGGCTGGAGAAGGCAGAAACTAGAGACAGGGAACAAGTTAGGAATTTATTGTAGCAGTACAGGAAAAAATAATAAGCCTGAACTAGGAGTATACATCTAAGTGAGAAAGGTAGCAAAATACTAGTAGGAGGAGAGAACGTGCAAGGTAAGGGAGTGGGCAACAGTGCCAAAAACTGCAAAAAGATCAAGCAGAATAAAGACCAAGAAAAAGTCATAGATGAAGCAATTAACTTCAGTGAGTAGTGATCAAAAGTAAGAAGAATAAGGAAAGAGAAGGAAGTGGTTGGTCAGGATGAGAACTCAATGAGAGCAGATTAGGAAAGAGGAGAAGGATACAGAATAATATTTGATGGGCTGGTGCAGTAGAAAGAAGGCTGCTTTTATTATTTTAAAGTATAGGTGAGATGAGAATGTATTTGTAGTTTGTAGGAAATGAGCTAGTAGATAAGGAGAGACTAAAAATGAGAGAAAGGGGGTGAATCAAAGTGGTTAAGCTCCTGGAGGGCAATGGAAAAAGTATCCTAAAGGGCATAAATGATGAGGCTGGTGTTGGCAAAATATAGAGCCTCTTCATACCAGAGACTGGCCCAAAAAAGAAAGGAAAGGAAGATAACAAAGAGAGGTTTTGAAATGTAAAACAGGAGAAGAGGCTGCCTGTAATAGTGTGGTGATGGACTCTATTTTCTTGGTAGGCATCCTACTCTGCTCAAAGGGAGACGTGGGAAGTTTGAGGGAACAAACAAGGTTTGAAATATTCACAAAGGGGAGTATAACAGGGAGTCAATCAAGGAAGAATAAAAGGCCTGCCTTGCAGCAATGAATGCCCAGTTGATATTAGATGATATAAACTTTTCATGTATCCCATGGAGTCTAGCAGTCCACGACGAGTAGTAAAAGAAATGCAAATCGGAAGTTAACCTGGATTTGAAGTTTAGAAAGACAAGGAGAAACTTCTATGGTGCTTTTTACAAGTACATATTGGCAGCAACTCCAATCAATATCCAAATTAAATGAAATCCAAATAAGGAAAACAAGTACAGCCAGCATGAAAAGAAGCTGGAAATGCCAACAGTGACTGTTCATCAATACTATGCTAAGACTGGGGTTTGTAAATGGTTGTTCAAATGTGAAATGCACAAGCTATGCTTTTTCCAGGTGGAAAAGGTTTTAAGTATGGGTTTAGCTTCTGATTCACTGCCTAGATTCCTTCCTTTCTTTTTTCCTTCCATCTTTCCCCCCAGTTTGCTCTGAAGCAGATACATTCAACCACAATGGGTCCCTGGCAAAGCTTCACTTAATGGCTGTATTTTGGACCCTCCTGGCTCCAGTGAATGTCAATGGTAACTGTTTCTCTTCCCCTCCCAGCTTGATTTTCTGGCGTTTTGTTTTGTTATGTTTTTCATTAAAGGAGTAAACCCTTAATTCACTTCTTAAAGAGGAGAGGCCTGTTCCCTGAAAAGGTCTTAGTCTCAAAGGGCAAGGGTCTCCCACTGCATCCTGGGCTATCTCCGGTCACCCTGATGAATATCTGGTCACTGGATTCAGATGGCTCTGGAGGAGAAGTGAGTCTGGTGACCTGCACAGCCCTCCCTCACTCAAAACAAAATCAAATGCAAGTCATGTCATCATTTCCCTGATGTCATGTCCTCTCTGAAAACAAAGCACAAACACCCAAGCTACCGATTTCAAGTCAGTAAGACAAATGTGCCCAAGCCTGGGCAGATTTATCAGCTGAAGATAAGGATCTGCTTTGGTCAAAGCAATTTATAAGTTAGGTTTAGGATTGCTAAAGCAAAGAGGTGGGTGGAAGAAATAAATGTCCATGTCAATAATAAAAATCTTGCTAGAAGAAATAAAATTGAAACTTTATAAAAAATAAGAGCAATTAGGAAAATTCAGAATGGCATCATGGGAAGAGGTTCTAGTTTTGAATAGAGTACAAATTAAACTCAGTTACAAAACCTGCAGTCAGAGCACCACGGTTCTAGTTCCAGCTTCTATTAAATAGTTGTACGACCTCGGACAAGTTACTTAACTTCCTCCATTACTTTATCTGTAAAGAAAGACGGTTCCTAAGGGTCCTTACAGCTCTAACATTCTGTGTTTTACTCTGAGCTTCAAACTCACAGATTTTTTAAAGAATATAAAACTAAACACACTTCTTCGGTAAAACTTTTAAGTTTGGTTATTTGACAAGGTTTCTTGTAATATTTTTCTTTTAACATGAAAACAGAGTCAAAGTAAATCTCAGAAGGATATGAATCATACCCAATTTTTTTTTATTCCTTTAAAGAATAGTTTTATGTTCCCTGACTACATTGCTATAACAGATATAATGTCAAAGCATACTCAGAAACCAAACCAAAAATTTTTTTTGTTTGGAATGACATCATTTATTTTTATTAAACTGAGTAATAAGAGCTTACAATTGTGTATTGCTTTAAGGATTAACAAAAATTTTACTCAGAACAAAATTGTGAAGTGTAAATACTGTTATCCTGATTTTGGCGATTAAGAAACTAAGCCCATGATAGACTGACTTATCTGAAATGTACTTAGTCTTACCGCTCTTTGGACAAGTACCACATTTTGCACAGGTGTGTAGATTCCACAGTGCCTAGTACAGTGCTCTGTACACAGGAGCCACTTGATAAAGATTTGTTGAAACGAATATTTCAAATATTTGGCTTAACAAACAATCTAAGCCCTGAGCTTTTGGGCATGAGATGGAAGGCATGATCTTTAAAAAATGGGCTGTCGTTTAAGATATATATAAAAACTTAAAAAAGAACAGAACTAGAGAAAGCTAAACGTTACACTAACAAAATATTCCTGAGAATTTAAAAAATGACAATGTAAATTTTTAAGAAATTTCAAGTAAAAAGAAGAAAACAATACATTTAAAATTTCATACTCACACAGAGGCAGCTGACCAGACTAGAGAAATTGACATAACGTGGGGCAAACATATGAAGCTGCTGAAGACAAGAGATGGCTTGAGCTTGCACAAGGCAGTCAGGGTTATCCTGCATCACCGCACATCCCAAGAGACAGGATGTCCGTAAAGCAGAAACGGCAGTACTGCTACCTAAAATTAAAAAGACATCTTCTAATAAACGGGCCCACGATGTTCTGAGTTATGCTACTTCATTATTAAGAGGCACAAAACTGGAGGCATTTACTTATTTTTGACTTACAACAAAATTCTTGAACTAAAATTTATTCTAGGAAAAATGGTAGATGCTGTGCTATTTGGCTTATGAAAAAATTAAAGTATTCATTAAAAAATAAAGGGTTTATTCAATAAGATATCAACAATCAATGAACTTAAGTTAAATCACCTGAAAGTTATATCAATTTTTTTTTTTTTCCTGAACAGATAGGGTTGGAATTAGCAGATATCCTCAGCAGTGGAATTGTTAGCATGTAAGCTGCATTAGTTGAAAGGCATTTCTACCACTAACCCTATATTCCTAAAATGAATATATTAGTTTTGGGCGGGGGTCCATCTATTTATCTCCCATTTGGATGCTTTTCCCATATTACATTAATGTTAAAAAGAAAAAAACCACAATAGTTTACACGATCTGCCAAAAGGTCAAAGAGAACACTGCTAACAAGCTGCACAATATTTTGCTATATGGTGCACTGATTCAAAACTATTCCAACATCACTACCTTATGAATGAATCATTTAAAAAGAAGCTATTCAGACCTTGCAACTCTGGGCCCAATGTGGTGATAAGTGCATTCAAGCATCGTCCAAGACTTTGGTGAACTTCAGCATGAGTAGGCGGAACGGTCAACAACAGCATGAGTATAAGGGAGAGGGTAGATTCCACATGGACATGGTACAGTGGACCAGCAGAATCAATTATCAATGAGAGAGAATGTAGTGCCCAGGTCTGGGAAGGTAGGGGGGGAAAGCAAACTGTTACAACAACAGAATATAACATTGTAAAAATATTGTAGTTCCATTAAATAACAGATCAAAGAAAGACATTAATTTTAAAGAAATAGGAGATTTTCTAAAGCCCCTTATCCCCACATCCAATAATGAACATCATGGATAGATCTGAAAATGAAATTCAAGGCTATTTTCTTGAAACTAAGTTAAAGAATGCCATACTATTTTCTTTAAACTAAGCGCACAGAGCTCACTGCTCCCCACCCCAAACCATCTCGCCTCAACTTTAATTGTGTATATCAGAATGAAACACATGTTTATGCATATCTTAATAGTAATCACGATAAAATAATTTGAAAATATATTACTTTCTATTAACTTATTGTTTACATAGACTATTGGTTTAAAACCACCTTAAACAAAAATCTTCTCACCCTATTTTTTTTTTAAACAGTGAAAAATTTCACATTACACTAAACACAAAACAGAGTAAACCATGATAGAATTAGAATATAAATTATTTCATGTCAGTGTCCATTGATTGAATAAATGCTTTCAAAATCATGAAGTGAATATAGCAATACAAATTCATCAGGCAGTGAAAATTACATCCTCCTAAAGACTGAAACTGAAATAATAAGCTTTACAGTCAAAGAAGTTTACTTGAATTCTTCTTTTTCTTTGTTTATTGAAGGAGAAAAATTTTCAACTTAAACAGAAGCAATTAAAGAGTAAGAAAACTTCCTGCTGACACAGATATACTATGGTCTCCAAGGCTTATTTATCCGAAGGCACATTTTACTTTGTCATATCTAACTCTGAAATACCAAACTTGTTTCCATTTTACCCTACTCTTCCAAATTTCTTATAAAAAGGAATATATAAAGAAGAGCATATGAAAGCTGCATGCTGAAAAGAAAGCTGAAAAATAATACTGGGGGGGAGGGAGTAGGGGAGGGGGAGGTTTTATGCTAAGTATAACACTTGAGTTGCAATTAACTACATTTCCATATCTTAACTCAAATATAAAAAAGTTATTTGCAGAACTAGTTCAGATTTTCTAAAAACCAGATTCACTTTAGTTCATACGCAAGTGTTTGAAAGTTACTTATGTTTGTATAAAATGAAGCTATTAATACTTTTCTATGCAGTGACTGCACACTAGGAAGGACAGGACAAAGGCAGATTAAGGGATGAAGTTTTCTCAGACCCGAAGAGTGAAAAGACTATATAAATGCACATGGATGTATTCTCCTTATTAAAGGAAATCCAAGAGGTGCTATAAGAAATGAAGACACGTAAAAAGGTTCCTGGAGGAGAACGTAACAGCAAAGACCCTGGCATGCACAGGCGGGGCTGCTGTACCTGTTCTTAGAGCTGCTTTTCTGAAAGGAAAGCAACTTTTGAGGGGTCGACAATCACTTTAACCAATATCATTCACTTAGTTCAAGGGAAAAAGTCAGCACCCTGAAACCTTCAGAGAAAATACAGAGAAGCAAAGAACAGACAGGGATTCCAACGGTCTGACCATAAGCAACACACATCTTAGATCAACAGGCAGATCCAACTGTCTGACCACGCATACACAGTTACCAGAGAGAGAAGCGCCAAAATCTGGATTTTCAAAGCTAGGGGCTCCTTAGTGACTGCCCAGAGTCTCATCTGGCCAAACAAACATTTCCAATGAGTAAGACCCAAAACAAAACCTCGCCTCAGAGCATTTATACACTTTTCAGAACCGAAGGGCAGGACCCTCTGACCCAGTGCCTCAACATAAATTAACAAAAGGTATTGAGGCTATTAATGGGCAGGGAAGATCTTTAACACTTCCCCCTATCCACCATCAACCTTAAATCATCATTACAGGGAAGCAAGATGATACTATGGATGAAGTTTAATTTTCTGCATTTCTGCAGCGTTCTTGCATGGTCTGATGTTAGGCTGTCTCTAAGCAGCTCCATAAAAATGGTAGTCTTTGTATAAGTCTTCATTCAGTACCTCAAGTTCTAGGTCCATCTCATCAAAAGCCCTTTCACTTGAAATGCAGGCAAGCTCTAGGTTATTAAGGATCACACAGCAAAACATAGTAAAGTTAAACTCTAGCCTCAGGCAAACTGGATATACAGGTTACATCTCTTTCTTGCTGATGTCAAATGCTTCTTGATAAGTCACTCAGAAATTAGCAACTGCTTATTTTTGATCATTACCACACACTGAATCTGTGGAGGAAATAATCTCCCTTTATTTTGCTTGCTCTCTGGATCATTTGCTGTTAAAAACTTATCCAACATTTCTAGCATGGTGCAGATGGATCTCAGTTTATGCTCCACTTTCTCCCTACAATCTTAACCAGCCGCATGTTCTGGTTGTTGTGTTCAAGGCTGGAAATTATTCCAAGGTGACCTCTGACCCTCTGAATACATCCTTATGCAGACTACAGAGAGTAGGTTGTGCTCTTTATTAGAGAGGCTGGTCCCTTGCTTGACTTGCTTTTATGCGGGAGTCCACATTGTCACCATACTCAAGAAGCTTTGCTTTCTGAATTGCCTTAGTGAACAGGCTATCAGTGGGATTAGGGACAGTGGAAGGAGCAGAACAAGGCTCCAGGGAATGGGAGAAGCAATACAGAGGGTGGGAGTAGGAGAAAATCAACCCAGATCAGGAGTCCTTGAAAACCACTTGCAATTAGCACCATTTTGATAAACGTTAAAGATACTCTCACCCTTCCCCCAAGCACTGAGGCACACAATGCAGAGAAGCTCACTACCCCCAGCCTTTTCTGTTCTGCTTCCCTTCTACACATGTACTATTTTCCAAATGTTTACAAAACAAAATACATTTTATATTATCACAAAGTCAACTACTAATTCCAAACATAACTCATTAAAAAGATAAATGTTGCCTTTATGGCACTGAAAAATTTGGAAGTTTCTTTTTTTTAATTCATCAACCAAAGTTAATAAGTGTCTACTTTGGGAACATTACACATTCATTAAATGGAGTGTGCAAATGAGTAGGAAGGGAAGAATTCAAAACAGTCTCTGATTTTAAAGAGATTAAAGTATAGTAGATGAGACAATACTAGGCAGTATGTCAAAGTACTGGATTCGTATGGACTATACATGTGAGAGTACCTTCAGAGATTGCAGGCTGGGATGAGATAAAATTTTAGAGATGGTAGGTAAGACCTGAGTTAGAACCTGGGAGCCAATGAGAATTTGTAGAGAAGGAAAGGGCAGCCCAACAGAAGAAGAAAGCAAAAGAAGGCTCAGAGGCAGGAATGTAGGGAAGTTAAAGATCAGAAAGGATTGAGACTGGGTGTCGAAGGAGGCAAAGCTGAAGAGCTATCACACAGTTGCTTGATAGTGGAAATTAAAAGTCAGGCTGGAACTTCTGATATCATCCAAAAGGCAATTTGGATCCCCTGTGGATCTTTTATGCAGATAAGTAACATTGTGAAGAGTGTTTTTAGCAAGATTTAACTTGCTAGAGGAATCTGAATGGGGAAGAACTGGGAGATAGAGTTCAGTTATGAGGCTACACTAGTAATCCAGGAATGAAGTCATAAGCACAGAGACTTAAGAATAGTGGTATAAAGAATGGAAAGGAAGGGAAGAATCCAAGAAATATTTTGAAGGAATAATTTACAGGTGTTCTTGACTTATCTGAAAAAGAAAGCAAAGGAGAAAAGAGAAGTAAAAAATAATTTCAATATTTTAACTTGGAAATGGAGGCAATGGTACTATCACTGATGAAAAATGGTAAGATACATAGCAGACTACAATTTGAGGGATGCTAAATTTAATAAGGCCCAATAAAGAAATAAATAAAAGTCTATTCAAGGCTAGAAATGACTTTGAAATTCATCCTTGAACTGTCAGCTCTTAGAGAAAACAAAATCATTTATAGCACCTATAAAATGCACATTTCTGATGAAGGAATCAAATAAAGGACCTTACCCGTACATCAGGAGAAGTTCCGTCTTGTGACAAAGTGTAAAGAATGCCAATACAAGCGTTCAAGTGTTGAGAAGACCCCACGCCTCCTATATATCTGTGCAGGGATCCCAAAGCCAAAGAATGTCCTGTTCTGGTTACCACGTCCCTAGCTGATTTCAATCTATTTTACAGGGGAAAAAGTACAAATAAAGAAATTTTTTAAAAAAGGAATACAATTATGCCAAAATTCCTGGATAAACATCACTGTTTATGAAAACCAGAACTATGTTATCAGAAATGTTAACTGTACTCCAAAGAGTGATACATTAAATGAAGCAACATTGTATAATTGATGATTTGTTCATCATCTCGTATTTCAATGGAAGCCGCTTATCCATGTTTAGTTCTTTACCACTATTCACTCATGTTTATTATTTTTTTATACGGTTCTCTCACTCTTGTGTTTCAATTTCAAATTTCTTCGTGGCTCTGGTCTTTTCATCAGGAATGCTTGGAAGCACTCCATTTGATTAAAATTCCATTTTCCCCCACCTAAGGTGGTATGCCAGGTAAGCCATTTTTGGCTACAAGCTGCTATTATTTGCCTTCTGGATATCACAAAGCAAGGTATCCACTCCTTTACAGTGGTGGCTGCTAAACTGTGTGAGATTCTATGTTTCCTTGGTACTCAAATTCCTTCTTTCTGAATATTTGTAATTTTTTTTTTTTACTGGTAAGCTCTAGATTTTTTTAAAATGTTCCTGTGAGTTCCCATTTTGAGGTTTCTTTCAGGTGATGAAGTGTAATCTTTCTATTTCCACTTTATCCTGTGGTTCTAAGAAATTTGGACAGTTTTCTTTTAATATGTAGGTGCCATAGTAGACAGAAATGGACCTAGAGTCAGAAACACCCAAGTTCAAATCTGACCTCAGATACTTACAACCTGGGTAACTCTGGGCAAGTCATTTACCCTTGTTCACCTCAGTTTCCTCATTTGTAAAATGAGATGGAGAAGAAAATGTCCAACCACTGCAGTGATCAGACACAGCTGAAAAACAAGTGAATAACAGCTCTTAAGATTTCTTGAAATATTATGACGAGGCTTTTACTGGTCACAGCATTCAGACAGTTAAGTGATTCAATTTTTTTCTCAATCCATTTTCCAAGCCAGTTGGTTTTGCTGTAAGATATCTTACATGTTCTTCAATTTTTTTCCTAGTCTTCTGACTTTGTTCTAATATTTCCTGTTGCCTCATGGAGTCAAGGCCTTCCTTTTGAGCCATTTCCTTTTTCAGGGAGCTTGTTGGTTGGCTAAGGTTTTGTACCTCTTGTGCCAAGCCATTTCAATTCTTTCTTTCAAAGCTCTCATTTCTTTTCCATTTTTTCCCCTAAGTGCCTTAATTTTATTTTAAACATTTATTTTATTTTTATTTAATTTAAAGTTTATTTATCTTAAACATTTTAAAGTTGTTTGATCTCTTCCAGGAATTCTGGTTGAGTTTGTGCCCAAGCTCTATTTTTCTCTGAGACAATGCTTGTAGATGTTTTGGGAGTCACTCTCTTCTTCGGTGTTTATGTCTTAAGATTCCTTGCCACCACAATAATCATGATGAGGTTTGCCCATTGTTGCAACCTACTGCCTGACTCAGAGCTGAAATTAGGGCTGGACTCTAGCACACTTACGGAAGGAAGGCTTGGGCTGATCCTACTGGGATCTTTTCTTTTCTGGGGGGAGATTATTAAGCATTATATTATTCCAGGATCTCAGGGGCAGAGTGGACACCTAGAGTGTTCCCAAAGTATTCTGATCCAGGACAAAGCCTGATTTCTAGTCCTCTGGTTCCTGCAAGTTCCTGGACTAAGTCTGAGTCTGTGCAAGAGGAGGTGATTGCAGCATTCAGTCTCCATCATCCAGCTGGAAAGCTGTCGGTACAGAGAGGAAGAATTTTAAGTTTCCCTTTGGTCTTGGATACCTGTCTTGGTTATTCTTTCACAGGATAGGCTAGAGGCTTTAAGTGAGACCCTGCTCTACACCTGAGCTCTGAACCATACCACTGCTGCTGCTCCTGGCTTCTGAGCTTCCTTCTTTCTCCACAGTTCAAGGCCTCTCTACCTGGGAAAGTCACTTCTCTGCATACGTTCCCTTCTCAATCTGTCCTGGATCTGAGACCTGGAACCAGGCAGTAGGTGACCAAGTTGCAAGTTGGAAGATGGTACCTGTCCCTGTTGCAATGACCTGTATGGGTCTGAGAATACTCTATATAAGGTTTCTTCTTCCTCTGCTATATCTCTCTGGTACTGGAATGTTTCATGAACTGCATGGAGTACCGATCTCTCTCTATGTAGTATTGGGTTGGCCAAACGACTCATTTGTGACTTTTTTCCATTTCCTCATCAGGATTTGACTTGATACATTTTTCTAGATCAGTGTGGAGAAGTCTGAGAAGGGAACCTAACTATCCTGCTTCCTACCACCTTTGCTTTACTTCTTTGAAATTATTTTAAATTACTGATATTTTCTATGATTTGTTCTTTAACCTACCCTTTCTTCAGGATTATTCAGTTGTAATAATAAAAAATTATTAATTTTTCCTTCAAGGCCTTTTATTGAATGTAATTTTTCATTGCATTATGAACAGTAAAAAGGCATTTAATATTTTTCCTTTTCTGCATCTGTTTGTGAAGTTTTTATGCACGGTCAATTTTTGTGAAGGTGCCATGCACAGCTAAGAAATAGGTACACTCCCCAGAGGTTTATTGTCTCTAACTTTTCTAAAATTCTGTTCAGCTCCATAACTTCTTTCTTGTTAATTTTTGTTTGATTACCTAGATCTGAAATGGGTAAATTGAGGTCCCTCATTATTATAGATATATTGTCTATTTCTACCTGTGACTCATTTAACTTTTAAGAATTTACATGCTATGCCATTTGGTACATATCTTGAGTACTGATATAATTTATGATACCATTTAGCAAAACTGTTTCACCACCTCTTAATTAGGTTGATTTTTGCTTTTGCTTTGTCTAAGGCGAGTGTGGGAACCTGCAGTCTTAAGGCCACATGAGACCCTCTGGATCCTCAAGTGTGACTCTTTGACTGAATCCAAACTTCACAAAGCAAATACTCTGGGTCCTTAAATGCAGTCCACTGACTGAATCCAATTTCACAGAACAAATTCTTTTATTAAGGGTAATTGTACTGTGAAGTTTGGATTCAGTCAAAGGGCCGCACATGAGGACCCAGAGGGCAAAATGTGGCCTCAAGAGAGCAGGTTCCCTATCCTTGCCTTTTTTTATTTTTACTTCACCTTAAGCATAATAGAGTCAAACTCCTGCTTATTTCAACTCTATGTATTTTTCAGTTTTAAGTGTGCTTCTCATAAGATGACATATTGTTGGATTCTCATTTCTAATCCAATATTCTGTCTTCAATATATGAATACATTCCATTCACATTCAGGTAAGATTACAAATTGTGAATTTCCCTATGTCCTTTTTTCCCCTCCACCCCCACTTTGAGTTTTAATTCTGACTCAGCCTTTCCTTAAGCTACCCTCCCTCTAATTTCCCCCCCATTTTCTCTTAACATTATTTCTTACTTCCATATTGGGTAAGATGCATTTCCATAACCTACTGTGTGTATGTGTATTCTTCTTTCCTTTGACTATTTCAGATAACTGAGAGGATCAAGTGTCATCTGCTACCCTCCAACTATATCCCTGTTGTTATATGCACATCTATTTGTACACTCCATTTATATAGGACAGTTGTCCCCATGCTAAATCCCCCTACCCCTTCTCTCAGTGTGTTCATTTTGTTTACCCTCCCATTCTATATAACAAAATAATACCCAGTTCCACAGCTAATTAAATTTCTCTGTGACCCCTAAGGATGATACAGTTCTAAGGGGTTATATGTACCACTTCCCCACATAAGAATATAAACATCTAATCTAATCTTTGATGACTGCTCACTTATTCATACATTTTTATGCTCATGACTACTATGTTTCTATGCAGATTTTCTACTCAGCTCTGGTCTTTTATTCAGGAATGTTTCTAAATCCTCTATTTTGTTAAAGATTCATTTTCCTCCCGTAGTATTATATTTGGTTTTGCTGGTCAAGTTATTTTTAGTTGTAAGCGTAAATTCTTCGCCTTCTGGAATATCGTATTCCAACCTCTCTGTTCTTTTACCCTGCCGGCCACTAAGTCTTGTGAACCTGTGTCTCCTTGATACTTTTTCTTTTCTGGCTTCTTAAATATTTTTTCCTTGACTTGGGCGTTTTGGATTTTGACAGCAATATTCCTGGGAGTTTTCATTTGCAGTTTCTTTTAGAAGGTAACTGGTAGATTTGTTCAACCTCTACATTGCTTTTTGATTCTAAGAAATCTGGGCAACTGTCTTTTATAATTTTTTAAAATATTATCTCTCCTGGCTCTGTGTGTGTCTGTGTATTCATGGCTTTCAGGTAGTCCAGAAATTCTTAAATTATTGCTCAATATTTTTCAAGGTCAGTTGTTTTTCCTATGGGATGTTTCATATTCCTGGTTTTATTTTCAGTCTTTTGACTTTGATTTTTTGATGTCTCACTGAGTCATTTAGCTATTATTTGGTCAATTCTAATTTTCAAGGAGTTATTTGAATTTAACCTCCTTTTCCAACCTATTAATAATTCTCTTTTCATATCTTCCTTTTGCTGCTTTCATTTCTTTTCTCATTCTTACTCTAATACTCTTTTAGTTTTTAAAGTAATTTTTTGGCTCCTTTTAAAATGCTTGCTTTAATTCTTATAAGAATTCTTGCTGGGTTTGTGTCTAAGCTGCATTCTTCTCAGAGGCTTTGCTAGAAGTTGTTTTTGAGGTACTGTCTTCTTTTGGGTTTGTGTTTTGAACTTCTCTGCTGCCACAATAGTTATTTATGGTGAGATTTCTCTGTTCACTCTTCACAGTTTGCTTCTTAACTTTGGACTTTATGTTAGTGGTGGGCTCTGTCCACTTTAGAAAGGGAATGTCTGGCTTGAACTTCTGTCTTCTTACATCCTTTTATTGCTTTCACAGTTTAGGTTAGAGACCTGTAAGCTTTCAGTGCTCCCAAAGATATGTGATCTGAGAGTAGGAAGTAATTCTTCCCAATCTGTACCTACATATTGTTCTTTCAAGTGTATCATTGCTGCTACCTTTTTACTTCAATTTTACACAATAAAAATCTATTATCCAATGGTAATACATATTTCACAGATTTAGTTACATTAAGTGCCATTTTTTATGGTGACAATATTAAAGGATGATTTGCGATTATGTAGAAACAGAAATAGTGATTACAATGAATACAGGTTTATTTAGCACAGGTCATTTCTGATTAATTTAATTACTTTTTCTGAAAAGGTTAACACACAGGCAAATCAAAGAAATGCTATAGATATATTCTACCTGGATTTGAGCAAGATATATGACAAAACTATTCATACTTCCTTGTAAACAAGATAATAAAGGCTATGGGCTAGATGATGGCATATTTCAGGTGGATTTAGAACTTGGTGAATGAGAACCCAAAGAGTGATGACTAATAGATAAAACCTAGAGAGAAATCTCTTGCAATACAATAAGGCTTTCTTTCTTGTTCTGTATTTTTACTAATGACATGGATAAAAACACAGACATTATGCCTATCAAAATTTCTAAATGATAAAACCCTGCAGAGAGCTAACATATTAAATGAAAAACAAACACTGAGATTTAAAAACATACTGACTAGAATAATGTGGCATATAACAAAACAGGGATTATGAAACAACAAGCTATATGAACAACAAAATGATATGGCAATCAAAATCTTATGTAATCACAGGCTTCACAAAAGGAGTAAGGCTACAGTTCTTCCGTACACTCTATTCTCATACACCTGGAGTATTCTATTTAGTTCTGAATGCCCCAGGTAGTCTGGAACATGTGCTGAGGTGACCAGGGGAGTGGGAGAAGGAGTCTCAAAATTATCCCAACAAAGATCAATTTAAAGAACTGTGGATATTTAGCTTAGGGTGGGAGTAGGGGAAACAGAAGGAGACAGGAAAAGAATGATAGTTCTCTGAGTATTTAAAGGAATATCATATAAAAAAAGGTAAGTCTCATTATGTTTGGCCCTAAAGGAGCAAACTTGGAGCAATCACTGCAAGTTGCTGATACAGATTTTTACTTGATAAGGAAAAAATTCCAGTTAGAACTGTTCAAAACTAGACATTTTTTTCTTCAAGCACAGGCTAGACCTGAGCTCTCAAAATTACTGGATTAAAATATAATTGGGAAATGTTTAACATAATAAAGATGATGTTAATTTGTGATTTTCTAAGTCAATATGAGGCCTGCAGGATTCATTTCTATTTAAATTTGACATCTATGGGCTAGATAAACACTTGCTGGGAATCAGTAGGGCTTGGTAAATTGTGGGATTCCATCTCAGTCTGAGATTTTATGTTTCTAAGCATGGTATTTCTCATTAAAACAAAGGAAGTTCGTAAAAAAAAAAAAAACCCAGAATTTACCATTCTCTTCTAAAAGCAGTGAAATGAGAGTGTATTTTTTTTTTTTTACTGTATTTGAGTACTCTGTTCTTATTCTTTTCCCTCATAAAAGGTCCACAATTTCGGAACTTCTTCAAATCTATTAGTAGGACTGTGACATCACTAACAAACCAGAGAACATGAAAATATAAAGATATTAAACATGAACTGCACTTACTTGTCAAAGCTAACCTGTGCTAATCCAGCAGTAAAGGAGCTGTCACCAATCACTTGGGCTAATCGAGCCAAACCCTCCGCAGCAGCACATCGCATTAAGGGGTTGGTACTTTCCAAGGCACCCATCAGTATTGTTAGCGCAGGCTTTCTAATTTCTTCTGAGCCTAAGTTTCCTTTGGAGCTGGCCACATACTGAAATACAAGTAAGTATCCATATTAGAAACTACAACAAACTATTACTTGGCAGGGCTAGAAATGGATGTTCTTGTTCTAAAAGAATTGCCATATACGCTGTAGAAGAGAGAGATGGGAGAGCTGGTTAAAAATGTGAATGAATTCACTGAGACCATCTCTGTAGCCACTGGGAGCTTTACTGACCAAAAAGCAGCGGGCCTGAGATTTAGCAAGGAGCTAAAAGAAGGCATTGATATAGGAAAAGGACCAGGCTGACATAGGATGATTTTACGTTTTCCTTATGGAGGTTGGAGATCTAGGGTAAGTCTTGCAGGATAAAGACACTGGGTGAGGACTATGAATGACACGAGATAAGGGAGATAAGGGAATCCTATTCCCCAGGAAGAGGGGTGGGGACAAGGAAATATATGGTCCAGGATAAGGTGAAGTTTTGTGTTAAGGGGAGACTTTCGGGCAACTTCAGGTTAGAAAATAAACCAGGGGTTTCACAAAGTCAATCCTTAATATTGTAGCAACATCAACACCACAACTGGATTTTACATTTTCAAAGAATGAGAATACAGGAAATTTATACTTAATACTAAAAATATACTGCATATAATTAATATAGCTTTGAAGCACTCTACGGCAAAAATACTTTCTCAAGTACCATATTCATTATGAACAACTGTGCTATAAATATGCATATGTTCACTAAGAGAGTTTAAGTCAGAATGAATGAAAAGTCATTTTTAGGTGTTTATTTGTTATTATACTTTTAAACATTAGTTCAATGAAGAGGTATAAAAGTAGTTGCAAGCAAGCTGAAATGCATTAAAAATGACATATTGTGCAGGAAAAGCAGCATAAAAGATGCCAAAGAAACACATGACAGGAAAAAACACAGGACAGATATGTATTCATAGTGAGAAAAAAATCAATGAATAGTCTAAGATATCTACTGTTATTCACTCATAAACTATGACTTAGAGACATTTATAGGATGATATGGATGAAATTTACACAGAAGGGTTAGGCATGGGAGAGGGGAGACATGCATTTTTGAAAGGCATACTCAAATTGATAAGGTCACAGACAGAAGCATCAAGGAAAAACCATTGTTATACTAAATGACTTTTTATGGATTTTGCGATTTTTCTTTTGTTGTCCATAAATTGTACATTAAAGAGATTAACTCTAAGCATATAGGTCAAAATTAATTCCAACAAGAAGCCAGATGGGCCCTTTTCCTATTGTTTAAGGCTATACCTATAATCTTTCAGGCCCAAATCCACTGATTCATGCTAAATATTTATTAAACATATTGTAGATATATAAATATACATTTTATAAATATATATATATAATATATATAAGAAAATATAAAGAAAAAGACAGCTCTTATTTTCAAGGAGCCTCCAATCCAGATGTGAAAATAAAACACAAAAATACTAGACAAAGTAGAAAATTAATAACGGGCATAAGAAGGACAAAGGGCGCTGAGAGTTCAAGGAGAAATCACTTTTAACTTTGGCAACCTATTTTTGTCTGTTTTCTTTGCACAAATAGACACACATAATAGACATTTAATGAAAATGTTTTAATTTAACAGCACTGTATACTCAGTTTGAGAAGGGGAGTACTAGCCATCTGGAGGATCCGCAAAGGCTTCAATGCCAAAGGTGGTTGTGATCTGTCACAGAGAATGCCTCTGTGAAGCAGGAATGAAGAAAGCAGTCATCACGATTTTTGCATTACAGTCATAGAACATTAGAAATATGAGGGATTCAAGAGGCCATCTAGTACAGGGGTTATTAATCTGAGTTTCATGAACTTTCAAAAAATTGATAATTGTATTTCAACGTTAAGTAGTTTCCTTTATAACCCCATGTATTTTATGTATGCATTCAAAAACAGTATTCTAAAAAGGGGCACACAGGCTTCACTAGAACATCATTTGAAGTTAATTACGAGTACTCTGGGCCACCCTGAATGTAATATAGTGGACAGAGTTTTAGACTTGGAAATCAGAAAAACCTGAGTTATATCTTATCTCCATCACTAACTATCTGTGACCATGAACAAGTCTCTGAGATTTGGTTTCCTTATTTGTAAAATGGGAATAATAGGATTTCCTTCACAACCTTACTGAGAGGTTCAAATGAGAAAATACATGTATTTGTAGAGCATTTGAAACTTCAATGTGTTTTATAAATGTTATACATTATTATTAATAATATGGGATTTTCTGTCATGCTTTTTTCCAGGCCATAATGCACATAAATTTATTTTGTTTTTAAATGGGTTAATATTTGTAATATGTCATAACAGCTTTTAAACTAATAGTGTTAAAGAGAATAGAAATATAAATGCTCTATATTAAAAATATAGTCCCTAGGAAAGAGCTAATGTTTGAGGTACAATATGAAAACTAATAATAAGACTAATGTCTTTTTTACAACGATTTGTCATGACACGGAGGTGACCGAGGCAACGCTGCGAAGCTTAGCTCTGGGACGTCCTGTCAAGACGGGAAAGGCTTCAAGTACAGAGCTCTAGTGATGGCTCCGAATTCATCTGTTGTCTCATGAGCAGCCTACTGTTGGGAAAGGCTCATCACCACCAGCCACAGTAACTCCCTAATTCAATGCATTAAAGTACAAAAAGGGTATAATCTGGACGGTAAAAGGAGTACTCAGAGTGAGGAATGACAGACTCCTGAAACACTGTAATATGGGCACTGTGTGGTCTTTAAGATGACTTTTTTGACTACTCTCTAATAATGCCTATGTGAACATTCCTAAGGTTCAAAAATTAGTGAGTAGAGGAAGGAAATTACCTACCCAACATACATCCATCAGAGGTAGGAAATAACCTATCCTATAATAAAACCATTAAATTAGTTTTAAAAGTCCAAGAGGCACTCTCTGAATGTGGACTTTCCTCTCATCCTCTGTCCTCATCTTCAGTGTTACTTTTTCTCTCATGACCCTGAAGAACAAGTCTATGAAGAAGTCTACTGTCACCTTCGAGACCTTCCTTTTGCCACCATCACTAAATAACGTATTCTCCTTTGATGTTCAGAGGATCTTAGCAGATCCTGCGAATGTGAACTTAAGATGATGATCTTACCATTACTTAAAAATTGTTCCACTTACAAGATCTTGAACTCAGAAATTCCCTTTTCTGATAAAAATTTTCTGTTCTTCAGTCTCTTCTATTGCCTGCCTCATTCCAAAAATTGCTCTTTATCTTCCAGACTTTCCATCGCTCTTTATTCTTCCACTCAATCATCTATGTTTAGGTCTCTCTCTCTTTTTTTCCTCCAATTTATTTATTTACTTTAGTTTTCAACATTCACTTCCACAAGATTTTGAGTTCCAAATTTTAATCCCATCTCTCCCCTCCCCCCACCACAAGACAGTATGCATTCTGACGACCTCTTCCCGCAGTCTGCCCTCCCTTCTATCACCCTCTGTCCCCCATCCCTTATGCCCATTTCATTTCTATTTTCCTGAATGGTAAGCTAGATTTCCATACCTCATTGCCTTTTTTCCAAGTTGCACAGAAAAACAAATTTTAACATTATCTCTCACCATTTTCTAAGTCAGTTGTTTTTCCAATGAGATATTTCACACAGTCTTCTATTTTTTCATTCTTAGGTTTTGTTTTATAATTTCTTTATTTCTCATAGTCATTAGCTTCCATTTCTTCCATTATAATTTTTAAGGAATTCTTTTCTTCAGGGAGCTTTTGAACCTCCTTTTCCATTTGGCATTCTTCTCCTCATTGACTTTTTGGACCTCTTTTGCCATTTGGTCTAGCCTATTTTTTAAGGTGTTATTTTCCTCAGTATTGTTGGGGATCACCTTTAGCAAGCTGGTGACAAGTTTTTCTTCATTTTCTTGCACCACTCTCATTTCTCTTCTCAGTTTTTCCTCTATTTCTCTTATGTGACTTTCAAAATCCTTTGTGAGTTCTTCCATGGTCTGAGACCACTTCCTATTTTTCTTGGAGGCTTTGGATGGAGGAGTATTGACTTTGTTGTCGTCCTCTAAATGTATGTTTTTGATCTTCCTTGTCATCAAAGTAAGATTCTATAGTCTTGAGTTTTTTTTTGTTTGCTCATTTTCACAGTCAATTACTTGACTTTTTCACTCTTTGTAAAGATAAGGCTCTGCTTCTAGTGTGGACAGTGTACTGTCCCAAGTTTCAGGGGTTTTGTGCAGCTGTTTTCAGAGACATTTCTAGGGACCTGTAGGTTTTCAGTCCTTTTAAGGTGGCATGATCTAAGGAGAGGTGTTTACTCCTCTTCTGGCCTGTGCTCTAGCTAGTGAGTAATCACAAGTATTCTATTCTGCCCTGGAACTGTGAGGAAAGTTCCCTCTCTACTGTTGCCACAAACTCTGCTATGCCAGGGCTCCTCCTTACCCTAGGACTGCCACCCAGATCCAAGTATGCGCAAAGCAACAGAATCCTGCTTCTGTGCCAGCAAAGAGATCCCTGTAATCTCCTTTTGACTGGCTGTTTGATCCCCTTACCATCTGTGAGCTGAGAATTCTAGAAGCAGATGCTGCCACTGCACTGCCATCACCTTGCTGCCACCCTAGGGTTGGGGCTGGTCTGTGCTCCTCTCTCACCCAGGTCTGACAGACCATTCCCACTAATCTTCAAGGTTGGCTTTGACATTTGTGGGTTAATAACTCTGGAAACCACCTGAGTGATTCAGTTATCTGAGGCCTGGTCTGTGCCAGCATGGCCCATGCTGAACTGCACTCCTCTCCCAGTCTGGTGCAACAGACAAGTTTCCCACCAACCATCCAGGTTGTCTTGGGCTGGAAGTTTGTTTCTCTTTGTCTTTTTGTGGGCTCCACTGCTCTAGAATCTGTTTAGAGGCATTTTTTACAGTGTTTGGAGGGGTTTGAGGGAGAGCTCAACCTACTGTCTTGACATCTACTCCCTTATTACCTGCTTGTTCCTCACCTCCTTCTGATCTGGCTTTCAGCTCTACCAGCTGACTGGGTTGCCAGTGATCTCTGCCTCGCTATACCTGATGGCTTTTTTCTCAGCTATTCTCTTCATGTAACTGACTGTCCTTTAGTTAAGAGTCGGTTTCTCCTCAGTTATAGTTCCTAAGGTAAGCAAACTTACACTAAATAGAAACACTCAACTGTAAAAAGCCCTAATTTTGATCCATGTGCAATAACAATTTGAAAAAATTTAATACTCATTTAGCTTCATGAGAGATTTATAGTAATATATTTTAATGTCAAGCCCATAAAAAGCAGAGACCATGAGAAAAAAACCTCATATTTACAATATGGTGCAAGTAAGAGCAAAAGGAAAAGATAAGCATGATAAAAAAAATTACAAATGCCACCAATCTTTTCTGGAATAATAATTCTTGATTAATCAAGTAGATGGTTTATAATAGCAACTTAACTCCATCATCAACAATCTAAACTCTTAAGTTGCAGAGCGTTTTGAGAACTACCTTATGCTCATAATGCTATCAAAATTTTATACATAATATAAATTTTACGAACACTTAAAATACATCATGTGTACAGTATCCTATGCCTCGTAAGTACTCAATAAAAGTCTGATACTATAAAAAGAGAAACTAAGGCACTGAGGTTCTATGCTAAGATCCATTTTATGCTCTACTTTGCCTGAATGAGCAGCTCAATTGTAAGCCAAGTTGATTTCTTTTATGCAAAACATGCAGTACACAAAACAGCAACGGTTATTTAGATTATGTAAATAAGGTATGGAAATAATATGACAAAGTTATAGGTGTGGGGTCTGAATGACAGAGTAACACAGAAAAACTGAATTTTTTCCCCTCAAAACTCAATTGTACACAATTACGGGAAAGTTCAGCTCCTGAAACAACTGACCAACTGACTCAAGAGGTTAAGATGCTAATGAAGCTACTATCATCTTTTTTGTCATTAAAAGAACATACAAGCAAATGTTTACTTACAAAATATAAGGCTTACCTTCAAAAAATTAGAAAATGCTGACATAACATGTACTTGCACTACTTGCTGACGAGATGCTTTTGTGTGTTTTATACTGTCCAAAAATTGTTCCAATACCAAGAGCCTTAAAATCAAAAGCAAAAATGTTAAAAAGCAGATGTAGATAAAAGGAAATATTAAAAAAAAAGTCAAAAGGACTTCCCCTGATATTTCTACAGTAATGCATTACTCAAATTATCTTGTAGAGGGTACTAAGATTTATGTACTTGATGATTAAAAACTTGAAATTTTATAGGAAAGGAACCTACTTAGATTAAATGACACATCATGGACATGGAGTATTTTGTGTGTCTGGGAATTCCTTCTATTAATGCCAATAAAATGCCACTTATCTGTAATGGTGAGTTGGGGCCATGGATAAGAGTGCTGGGCCTAGAGGCAGGAAGACATTACTGAGTTCAAATCTGGCCTCAGATACTTACTAGCTGTGTGACTGGGCAATTCACTTAACCTGATTTGCCTCAATGTCATCAGCTGTAAAATGCCAAGAAAACCCCAAATGAGGTCCTGAAAAAATGGGGTCAGCTACAACTGAAATGACTAAACAACCTCTGTAACAGTAACACAGGCTTTAAGGATTGCCCAAGGCTGACAGAGATTAAGTGACTTGCTCAGGGTCACACAGGCTAGGCAAAACCAAATTCAGGTATTTCAAAGTCTGGGTCTAGCACTGTGCCACACTACCTTTCTCGAGTAAATTAAAGGAGAAAATAGCAATGTTTAATTAGTAGGAATGGGGAATTTTTCTCATCCACCTAAAAGGTTGTCATACAGATGATTTTTCTTTGATGTGCATCTTTCTAATCAACAAAGATTTAGGGCATTTTTTCATAAGACTACAGATAGCTTTAATTTCTTCCTCTGAAAACTCCCTGTTCATATCCTTTGACCATTTATCAACCAGGAAATGACTTGCATTCTTGCACATTTGACTCAGTTCTCTATATTTAGAAATGAGGCCTTTATCACCGACACTAGTTGCAAAAATTCTTTCCCAGTTTCTGCTTCACTTCTAATCTTGGTTGCATTGGTTTATTTGTGCAAAACCTTTTCAATTTAATGTAATCAAAATCATCCGTTTTGCACTTCATAATGTTCTCTACCTCTTGTTTGGTCATAAATTTCTCCACTCTCCATAAATCTTTGCTCCACTAATTTGTTTACAGTATCAGTCTTTATACCTAGAGCATGTATCCATTCTTGCATATGGTGCCAGGCATTGGTCTATGCCCAGTTTCTGCCACACTGTTATCCAGTTTTCCTAAATAGTAAGTTCTTATCCCAGAAGCTGGGGTGGATGATTTTTTCTTAAAAGTTCCAACAATTATCCTATGTGCCCCCTCCAGCATATCCAGACCACTTATTTATAAGCATCATTCAACAACCTAAGCTCTTTGGATGTTCATTTCATTGAATTATAGCGTATTTCATGATTATGCTCACTATTACCTATTACCTCCAGGAGAGTCTCTTCTGACTTCTGCACCCGGGTTACTCTCTCTACCCCAATCTCTTGCCATCACGTTCAATGACTTCAACCCTCATTGGTGATTCTTCTAAAACAGGCCTCTCAACTCATCAACATCCACTCTTAGGAACTTCATCTCCTCAGTTACCAAAATACATACTGTACTGAGAGTATATTATTTTTTCTAAAATCCTAAACCCTGAAATGTCCTTGTCTGATTGTAAATTCCTAGTCACACACCTCTCTTTCAATATTTCCTTCTACACCTGCTCTTCATTCCCATCATGACCTCTGGTCCTTTAAAACCTGCCTTTTTGAGGGGTGGAGCCAAGGTGGCAGAGCAGAAAGACAGCCCCGTAGAAGCTCCCTCACATGGCCCATAAAATGCCTGTAAAAATGACTCTAAACAAATTTCAGATCAGCAGAAGCCACAAAACGACGAAGTGAAAGATATTTCCAGCCCGAGACAGCCTAGGAGGCCAACAGGAAAGGTCTATGGCACCAGGAGCGGGCGGCGCAATGTGGCAGGGACAGGACCCTGAACAGGCTTCAGGGGGCCACTGTTCAGCAGCAGTTCTCAGCTTGCTCAACCCACAAATGCCAAAGACAGCTTCAAACATCAGTGAGAAAACCCATTCACCCAGGGGAAGGGAAAGAGGTGTAGACTGCTGGCAGCAGCCAACTACAGCAGCAGTATTCCACCTAAAGCCCCTGGGGGAACGGAGAAGCTGATCTGAATCTCAGCCCTGAGCCTGGATCTGGTGTGAGGAGGAAGGCTGGCATGGTGGAGCTGGAGGAGGTTGTGGAGAGGGAATTCTACTTCCAGATTCTGGGTAAAAATGTTTTTGGTTGCTCCCAGACCAATGCCAGGTCAGGAGAGGAGTAAACTCCCTCCCTTGATTGTGCCTCCTTGGAGAAACTAAGAACTCACAGGTCCCCAGAGTATACCATCCTCTTGACAAAGAACTCAAAAGTCAAGTAACTGGCTGAGAAAATGCCTCAATAAAGGGGAAAAAAAAATAAGACTACAGAGGGTTACTTTCTTGGTGAGCAGGTATTTTCTTCCATCCTTTTGGATGAGGAAGAAGAATGCATAGCATCAGAGGAAGTCAAGGTTTTCGCATCCAAAGCCTCCCAAATAAATATGTAATGGTCTCAGGAAGAGCTCAAAAAGACTTCTGAAAACCAAGTAAAAGAGGTGGAGGAAAAATTGGGAAGAGAAATGAGAGCAATGCAAGAAAATCACGAAAAACAAGCCAACAGCTTGCTAAAGGAGATCCAAAAAATGCTCAAGAAAATAATACCTTTAAAAATAGGCTAACTCAATTGGCAAAAGAGGTCCAAAAAGTCAACGAGGAGAAGAATGCTTTAAAAAGCAGAATGAGTCAAATGGAAAAGGAGGTTCAAAAGCTCAAAGAAGAAAATAAGTTCTTTAAAAATTAGAATGGAGTAGACAGAAGCTAATGATCAAGAAATGACAAAACAAAAGCAAAAGAATGAAAAAATAGAAGATAATATGAAATATCTCATTGGAAACATAACTGACCTGGAAAATAGATCCAGGAGGGACAATTTAAAAATTATGGGACTACCTGAAAGCCATGATCAAAAAAAGAGCCTAGACATTATCTTTCATGAAATTATCAAGGAAAACTGCCCTGATATTCTAGATATTCTAGAACCAGAGGGCAAAATAAATACTAAAAGAGATCCAAAAAGAGAAACTCCTAGGAACATTGTAGCCAAATTCCAGAGTTCTCAGGTCCAGGAGAAAATATTGCAAGTAGCTAGAAAGAAACAGTTCAAGTATTGTGGAAATACAATCAGGATAACACAAGATCTAGCAGCTTCTACATTAATGGATCACAGGGCTTGGAAATACGATATTCCAGAAGTCAAAGGAACTAGGACTGAAACAAGGAATCACCCTACCCAGCAACACTGAGTATAGTACTTCCGGGGCCAAAAAATGATCATTCAATGGAAATAGAGGACTTTCAAGCATTCTTGATGAAAAGAAAATCTGACTTCCAAACACAACAAAGAGAAGCATGAAAAGGTAAACAAGAAAGAGAAATCATAAGGGACTTTCTGAAGTTGAACTGTTTACATTCCTACATGGAAAGATAATACTTGTAACTCTTAAGACTTTTCTTAGTATTTTGAGTAGTTGGAGGGATTACTCACACACACACACATGCACAAACATGTATATAGACAGAGAGTACAGGGTGAATTGAACAGGAAGGGATGATACCTAAAAAATAAAATTAAG
>JAJHZJ010000447.1:10870758-10875758 GCA_023548195.1 Bettongia penicillata ogilbyi | reverse complement strand
CTAGTAAGTGTCTGAGGTCAGATCTTCCTGACTCCAGGTCTAGCACTCTCGTCCACTGAGTTAACTAGCTGCCTCAAAGCAAAGTAAGCTGCTTATCTTCCATTCATTCATTTGTTCATTCACACCGGCATGTCTAGCGCTACCATGTGCATAATAGACAATACCCAAAGCATAAAGACAATCTCTGTCTTTGAGGGACTTACATGCTGTAGTAAACCAGAGGACTAATTTCATTTTGCTGAGTCCAGAATAACTCCAAACCTGGAAATAAAGGGGTGGGGGTGGGAAATAACCATCAAGCAGAGATGCCAAAGAGTGAAGAGGGAAATATTTTGAGTTCTCAGCACCCAAGGTACATTGAGATGTCTCATTGAAAAAAAATCAATAAACATTTGTTAAGTGCCTGCTATGTGAAATGAGGGCCATCTCCAGTTGACCTGATCTGTATCTCATCACTGGACCCAGATGGCTCTGGAGGAGAGAGTGAGGCTGGTGACTTTGCATAGCCCTCCTCACTTAAATCCAATTCACTTACATGTCATATCACCACCTCCCTGATGTCATGGTCCTCTTTGAAAACAAAGGATAAACAGTAACATGTGAAATACAGTGTAGAACTCAGAAGAGACGTATCAATTGAGAAGCATCGTCATCAAGGCTGTAGTTGAATCTTTGGTATTGGGGAAATTGTCCAGGGAGAGAATATATTTGGAGAAAAAGTGACAGAGGGGAGAATGCTGAGTACCTTAATTTTCTTCTCTGTCTCTGCTTCCGGGGAAGTGAGACATCTAATATAGGGATGATAAGACTTTCAAACTGTATTGAGACAAATTTCTCTTAGCCTTTTATGCAGATTTAGCCTGGGCAAATGCTATGTGGCATTCCTTAAACTTGTCACTTCAAAGGGGAAGGTCCAACACTCTTGGTGAAGAGAGTGAATCATTCATTTTTTCAAAGCATATATTTCAGATCAGATACCATATAATCTAACAATGGGGGGGACGGAGCTTCTCTGGGCTTTATGCTAAACAGGAAACTTCATTAGTGCTGTCTCCCTCTATACTCTCTTTCTTGGCAATCTTCTCCCCCTCCCACAGCTTCAACTAACATCTCTGTGCAGATGGCCCCTCAATCTGTCTTTGTTCCATTACCAACCTTTCTTCCAAGTCCCAGATCTGCAGTTCTCACTAGACAGTATCCTGCTGGCCCTTCAAACCCCAAATGCCCCAAACAGGACATATCCTCTCCCTCCCTAGCAATCCATCTCCTGATTTCCCCATTTTAGTTGAAGGCACCTCCATCCATTCACCTTATCCCCCATGTCTGAAAATCAGTGTTATCTTTGACTTTCCTGTCTCTGTCCCCTCCCGCAGTTACTAAATTCTGTCAATTCTGCTATCATAATGTACCTTGAATTTGTCTTCTCTTATGATACTACTCCAGTGAGGGAAAGTGGGTGAAGATACGGAGCACGTGGTGTGTTACTACTAAGGGAAGCATCTCCTCAGTATTATTATCACTGTTTTTCTTTAACTTAAATGAAGGGAGATGTGAGGGAGGGGTCAAGGTCAAGGCATGATGGTTCCTTTGGATTAGTACTGACAGCTTAAAACACAGATTTTGGAGAAGTTAGACTCTGACACTTCAGCCTGAGGAAATTTAGGTTCACTGGCCCAGTATCTGGGACTTCAAACTAATCAAAAGAGCATGTCCACAGTTCTAATTCATATTTCATCTTCTATTTTTCTTTGTCACTCATCATCAGGGATGTTTCAAAATTAGTAATTTTGACCCCTAGGGAAAGCTTCACAAAGTCTGTCTTGGGTGAGCAGGATAAAACACTCCCTCAAATCAACTTTTAAAAACAAATTCAGCTATAGAAGAAAGAGATTCCAGGATGCTAGCCTCTGTAAGTAGAAAGTCCCAGGATATTTCAAGACTGTTTCTGGGGAGGATGATCCAGGGAGGAGCTCACTTGGAGTACAACTGTTATGGGGAAAGAGAGGAAGGGGGGCCATCTGGTAGGTTCCTATTTTAACTAATCTTGTTAACTAAATTCTAAGCAATGTTGCCTTTAAAAAAAAAATCTGTAAAAGGTGTAAAAGTGCTGACCTCTAAATGACTGTGCTCTGATACAGAGCTTTGATTACCCTGCCCTAGTTACAGCACTATTCCTCATTTGCCTTCCATTTTCTTTGCTTTACCTTACTGTAGCATGAACTCTGAGATACTCCTTCAACTCCCATTTCTGAGTTGGGTGCCCAGGGTGATAACTACCCAGGTTCAAAGTATCCTGCGGGTCTGTACTCCTAAATAATACTAACCAGCATGTGTACCTCATTTCTATTTATTCAGAGGACACAATTCAAAGCTAAGGAATGGCATGCAAAGTGTCTTTTCTATAAATATAGGGCATATTCTCTTACAAGTACAGTCCATATCAGAGGCTAGAGTGGGATGTCCATAGAATTCACAAGTAGAGAGCCCACAATTAGGGAACCTGTGTGGCCAAGGCACATGTGAGGAAGGGCAGGTTCTACATCTGATGCTGTGGGATGACTGATTTCCTTGGACTACTCTCACTGACCTTGGTATTAAATTCTTTGATGGATTCTGCTTGTCTAAAGACACTAGTGTTTCCAGCTTCTGTCTATCCTGAAATCTTGTCTTGGGGTACTGCTGTTCCGTTTTTTCCAGAAAGTCACAAAGCCTTACATTAGGAATCAGCAGGAAACTCCCTAGATCTGTTCTCTTGTCTTCTTAACTTTATTGCCTCTCAGAGTAGCAAGAGCCACCTTTTAGATTCTAGGCTCTCCTCTCCCCTTCCCTCCCATTCCTTCCCTTCCCTTCCTGTCCTTTCCCTCCTCCTCCCCTCCCCTCTCCTCTCCTTTCCTCTCCTTCTCTCTCTGTCTCCCTCTTCTCTCTCTCTCTCTCTTTTTCTCTCTCTCCCCCCTCCCTCCCTTCCTCTCTCCCTCTCCTCCCCTCTCTCCTCTCATTCCTCCTTCTCCCCCCCCTCTTACTGTCTCTTTCCCTCCCATGATAACTTGATTCCACATCTAGTACCCCCTACCATATGCTTTTACCTACCAGACACCACTGCCAATGGGGGAGGGGAAGGAAGAGGAGAAGGAAACCTTTTCCGCTTTCTCCAAGAGTCATTAGAGAAACAGAAAAGAGCAAGTCCTCTAGTACAACTTTAACAGTCAATTTCTTCCTTCAGAGCTAGCTCTCTTCTGGAGCTTTCTTCCCCTCCCTCCTAATTTCATTTTTTTTTAAAACCACAAGTGATGTGGTAGGTCCTCCCTCCAGCTGGTTTCTAGAAACTCCCATGTGTCCCCCTCAGTTGTTTTCATCCAACTGCTGATGCATTATAATTCCATTAGGCTCAATGAACTTTACATTTTGTTGTTGGGTTGTAGGAATGCTCCTTATATGAAGCCCTGTTCATTTTTCATAACTTCAGTGACAAGACTCCATCATTTAGGTCCCAAGTACCTTCTGAAACAGAAGGCTCATTGTTATCAAGGCTGGAGTAAGTCAGTGACATGCTGATGGGGGCTGGGGAGGGGTGGACTTGCAAACTTAACAAGAAGCTCATTTGTGTACATGTCATGGAGATTAAAAAGGCATTGAGTGTGCGGACCAGATGACCTCTACCCTACTGGGAGAGCACAAGACTTAAAGTAACCAAATGTAGTCACTTTTTTAGTATGGTTGTGTTATGAACCTGGGCAGATCTCAACCTCAGTTTACTCATCCAAAAAAAAGGGGAAAATGCTAGTTGCACTATCTAGCTTACAGGGTTGTGGTGAGGCTCGCTTTAGAGTGCTCAGAGTATATTGTAACCATTTGAATGTTTTATGATTGTAAGCCATCACTTTCATTTCCAGACATATTCATTGCAGGGCTTTTTAATGTACAGCTCTATTTTTAACTAACCTTGTTTCGTGACTTGTTTCCTTAGTCTTGGGGTGGGGAACCTAAATCTTTAAGTACTGCCCTTCAGTCAAAAGGTTGCACTTGAGGACCTAAAGGACCACATGCATCCTCGAGGCCACAGATTCCTCACCCCTGTCCTTAGTCCTGAATTTGTGCTTAACTGTTTGCTTTGTGCTTTTGTTGTCTTATTCCTCTTATTGCTTGCTGAGGAATTTGCTAACATTTCTATTTCTTACTATTTTAGGGAGAGGTGAGTGAATATGTGGGAGAATGTGTTTGTTTCATAAATTTGAAACTGAAAGAACCCCATAGAACATGTCTAGAGAGCAAAAGTACCTAAAATGAGATAAACAAATTAACCAAAAAATTGCTGAAGAAGAAAGCTACTTCTATTATCTCTGTTTATTGCAGCTTCTGAGTACTCTCTAAGGCAACGGAAAGATGGGGAAAATGGAATCTTCTTCTAGTCTACAAGACTAATTTTTGAACTGTCTTTAATTTGACTCTATTCCTTTTTGAACATTCTTCTGAGTTTCCACAGACTAGTAACATTGTCTATTTTTTCCTTTATTTTCATCTATAAAAAAATGCAAGCAGAATCATGAGTTAATTATAGGTATCTAGTATATTAAGTTTCCCCAAACTGATGCTTTTTCATTTTGGTTTAATTCTGGGGGTACTGCTAACCAGAGTACAGCAACTGAGACTTTTACCTAGGACACTAAAATTTAGAATACACATATAGTCCTTCAGCTATTTAGCAGCTCCTGAAATCAGAACTTAATTAGCAAGGATAGTTAAAATGGACCAAGTCAACATGGAGAGAAACACATATGGAGCCATTTAATTTTTGGACTATCATAGTAAGTCTAACTTTAAAGAAGTATCATTGACCAGATGAAATGGTGTGTTTTGTTTACCTGCCTGCCACAACCAAGGTGAGTCACTCCCCCAGGGATAGAGCAACTTCACCTTTTCTTAGGTTTTTAAAGTATTTCCCCCCCTTCCATTTCCATTGAATTTAATCTTAAGTATATTTGATGAGACTTTCATGTTGTTTG
>JAJHZJ010000447.1:10862386-10867485 GCA_023548195.1 Bettongia penicillata ogilbyi | reverse complement strand
GTTATTTGGGCTGTTAGGTGGGGCAGCGGATAAGGTGCTGGACCTGGAGTCAGAAAGACCAGAGTTCAAATCTAACTTCAGACATTTACTAGTTGTGTGACTCTGGGCAAAGCCTTAACCTTGTTTGCCATGGTTTCCTCATCTGTAAAATGAGTTGGAGAAGGAAATGGCAAAGCACTCCAGTATCTTTGCCAAGAAAACCCAAATGGGGCTCATGAAGAGTCAAATACAACTGAACAACAAAAAATGTTTATTTCCTTATTTTCTCCTTAGTGATGTGGAAGGTGATGCAAAGTTGAACAGGGATAGAAGTAAGAATCTGCCCCTCCTTACTTCCCCTTTGAAGTGTGTTTGGAATGGAGTTTATTTCTGATTCAAGTGGAAAATTTGTACCTAATATTTGCAGTATATGCATCAGATCTTGTGTTTTTAGTATTTTTAATATATACATATATGTATGCTATATGTACATACATGCATATGTTAGAGCTGTTGCTAGCAAGCTTAGTCAGTGCACTTTGGTTATATCTCTAAACAAGACTCACCAGCTCAGAGATTATACAAGTATTTTGACTTTATGTAGTGCTACTCTTTGACTTTATGCAGTATTTTATGATTCTGTATATATATGTGTGTATGTGTGTGTGTATGTGTGTATAAGCATGTGCATGTGCTAGATTGAAATCTAGTGACATGATTTATAATAGGTTCATTTTATGGTGGCAAGGAATAGAAATTGGAGGACAGAATGGCTATCAGCTAAGGAATGACTAAACCACTTGTGTCATATGAAAGTGATGGAATATCATGTGATCTCAGAAATGATGAAGGGGACAGTTTCAGAGAAACCTAGAAAGTTATGTGTGAACTGAGGCAGTGACATGAGCAGAACCAGGGGAATGATTATACAATAACAACAATATTTTAAAGACAAACATTTGAAAGATTAAGAGCTCTGTTCGATGCAATGACGAAACATGTTACCCACTTCCTAAAGAAAGGTGATAGTCTCAGGCTGCTCTTAATGGCAAGTAAAATGTGATCTTTTGCTTTTTTATGTTTTAGCATAATCAAGAAGTTTATTGCCTCTATTTGAATGTGACTGAGGTGGATCTTTCCCACCCATCGACAGACCTGCCCATTGTGGGAAATTTGATTAGGGGAGTTGTTTATAGGAGGGTTCCAAGTACCTTTTGTTTATTCTATTGAGGCACTGGGTCAGAGGGTTATGCCCCTCTGGCTCTAAAAAGTGTATAAAGACTCTGAGGGTGAGGTTTTACTTTGGAGCTTACTGACTGGAAGTGTTTGTTTGGCCAGATTAGGACTCTGGGAAGCTGCTAAGGAGCCCTCCAACCTCTTTGAAAACCAGATGTTGGCGCTTCTCTCTCTGGTAATTATGGTCAGACAGTTGAAACTGTCTGTTGAATTCAGGCAGAGGAAGTCATTGCTGTCTGTTGACTCTTTTGATTTCTCTGTATTTTCTTTGAAGTTCAGGATGCTGACTCCCTGAATTAGGTGAATGTATGTATGTGCTTGGTTAAAGGATTGACCCATGCGCTTGATTAAAGTGATTGTTAACCCCTTCAAAGTTACCTTTCCTTTTTACGAATTCAGATCTAAGAACCTGTGATAGCAGGTCCCTCTGTGTATGTTGGGGTGTTTATTGGTATAGTTGCAGATTGAGATAAATTTTTTTGGACATGGCCAGTGGGGTAATTTGTTCTGCTTCACTATACATATATCTTTCTATATATTTTTCTTTCTTATAGAACAGGTTAGGAGAACAAGAAAGCAGATTTTTATTGATTAAAAATATTTTATTAATTAAAAAAAGATAGGGAGATGGAGATGGAAGGAAAGTCAGGGGCCAAGTGGGGCACGGTCCTACAACCTCTGCCATGGCTCTGCCACTTAAAAGTTTATGAGACCCTGATAGGTGTGTCAAAGAGAAGACAGAACATCCCTAAAGTTGTTGTGAAGGAAGCTGCTTTTGTTAACTTGGTGACACATCTATCACCACTGACCTCATCAGTGTTCCCTGTGCCTGAATAATGGTCAGTTCATCGGTACTGCTCAACATTCAATACAAGAGAACTCAAGCAAAATTAAGTGAACAAATATTATTGTCTTTGCTGGGGATTTGAAAAAGTACAAAAAAGATAGTCCTTATTCCCCACAGGGTTCACATTCTAATGGGGAAGAAAACATGCAAACAACTATGTACACACAAAATTTTGTTGTCAGTGGTGTCTGACTCTTTGTGACCCCATTTGGGTTTTCTTGGCAAAGATACTGGAGTAGCTTTCTATTTCCTTTTCAAGCTTATTTTATGGATGAGGAAACTGAAGCAAACAGGGTTAAATGACTTGCCCAGGGTCATACAACTAGTAAGTGTCTGAGGCCAGATTTGAACTCAGAAAAATGAGTCTTCCTGATTCCTGGCCCAACATTCTATCTACTTGCACCTATATAGAGGTAGACATGAATTTATAGAAAATATTTGCTCTGATAATAAAAGGTAAATGAAAGGTGGTTGTTGTTCTTGAAGAGGACCATGACATCAGGAAGGTGATGCTATGACTTGTGATGATTTGGATTTAAGTGAGGGAGGGATGTACAAAGTCACCAGCCTCACTTTCTCCTCCAGAGTCATCTGGGTCCAGTGTCACTATATAGATTGGGACGACTGTAGATGAGCCCAGATGCAGTAGAAGACCTCATCCTTTTAAAGGTACGATCTTTCACAGGTCTCAGTTTGACTGAGGCAATGCCTTTTCAATTAAGACTAGGTAAGAAATGCAGCAAAGAATAACTTTTTTTACTTAAAAAAATCTAGGAGGGGAAGAAGGTGTGTTCATCCTTTGTTGCTGAAGAAGATCATGCCATCGGAGACATTATGACATGACAACTTTTGAGTGAGGGAGGGCTGTGCAGGTCACCAGCCTCCCTTCTCCTCCAGAGCCATCTGAATCCAGTGACCAGATATTCATCAGGATGACAGGAGATGACCCAGGTTGAGGCATTTGGGGTTTAAGTGACTTGCCCAAGGTCACACAGCTAGTGAGTGTCAAGTGTCTGAGGTGAGATTTGAACTCAGGTCCTCCTGACTTCTGCATTGGTGCTCTATCTACTGTACCACCTAGCTTCCCCTGGGGAAGAAGATAATTTCAGAGGGAAGACACTAATGTTAAAGAAGATTGGGAACTGTCTCCTGTAGAAAGTGAGATTCGACCTGAGTTGTTGTAGGAAAGCCAGAAGGCAAATCCCATTTCTGAAGAGGGAAAATGTTCCAGGCCTGAACAACAACCAGAAATGCATAAACAGGGAGGAAAGCCATCCAGGTCCCCAGATTCATGCAGTCATGCTGCTTTGCTGTGAGGAGAATCTCATTTGGCTCTATTTCTGTTTCCCTTCATCTGTCCTTCAAGGATCGCTAGATTGTGCAACAGCTGCAAAGAAACCCTGGCTTCTTACAATGTTTCCTGTGGTTTCTGCAAGCACATAGAGTATTGTAAGAAGAGCTGTTGGCAACATTTTTGACT
Source organism: Bettongia penicillata ogilbyi (assembly GCA_023548195.1). Taxonomy (NCBI): domain Eukaryota; kingdom Metazoa; phylum Chordata; class Mammalia; order Diprotodontia; family Potoroidae; genus Bettongia; species Bettongia penicillata. The sequence goes on along the minus strand of JAJHZJ010000447.1, from coordinate 10,863,943 downwards.
TTCTTCCAGTGGGACTCAATTTGTTCTGATCCCTTGATTGTGGAACAGAGACCCGAAAGTCAAGCTAAGGAAGCCCCTCTGAAGGGTTATGGAAGCCACCTACAGTGGTGTGAGTAGTACATTTTCAACACCGATCCCAGGCTTATCCTTCTTTGATAGAAATTGGTAAGGTGGAGGAGAAAATGGTATTGAAATCATAAGGTCACTCACTCATGAGAGATAGGGTGGTGCCACTAGATCAAAAGCTCACTTGGAAGGCAGTAAAAATGTGGGTTCACATCATACCTCTGAGTGATTATTGCTTTGGGCAGTTCTCAAAGACTATAATATGCAGAGAATGTGCTGACCTGCAAGGGGGAGAGGGAGTGTGCTCACCTGAGAATTCCTTCCATCAATAAAATCACAGGTGTAAGCTCTACCTCTATCCCCTGGAAGCAGTCTAATGTTCCAGAAGTAGGGCTTGTTATGCTGGGAAAATGCCACTAGAGAGTCATAAAATTTTAGAGTTACATCTAAGAGATCACTTATTCCAACCATCTCCTTTTGCAAATGCATAAAAGGAAGCCTAGAGGTTCACAGGTGCAGCTAAGTGGTACAGTGGATAGAGTCTGGTCTGGGGGCAGGAAGACTCATCTTCCTGAGTTCAAATCTGACCTCAGGACACTTACTAGCTGTGTGACTTTGGACAAATCACTTAACCCTGGCTTGACTCAGTTTCCTAATCTGTAAAATGAACTGGAGAAGTATCACTCCAGTATATCAGCCAAGAAAATCCCAAATAGGGTCATGAAGACTTTGATATGACTAAAACAACTGAACAATAGTGAGGTTCATAGATTTAGAGTGGTAAGGAACTTTAGAGGCCATATAATCCAACTCTCTAATTTTACAGATGAGGCAACTGAGGCCTGGGGAGATTAAGTGACTTGCCAAATGTCATATAGGTAATGAGCCTTAAAGCCAGGATTTGAATCCGATGACTTTAATTAAACATTTCCAAAAATGAACTCTCTTTCCTTTCTGCTAAACTCTCCCTGCCTTCCCAACTTTTATTTTATTACCAAGGGTACTACCATCTATCTCCCAGCCATCCAGACTCAAAACTTAGGTGTCATCCTGGGTTCCTCACCAATATACTTCCATATTCATTCTGTTGCCAGTACTTTCAGTTTTACCTTTGTAATACCTCCTAGGTGCTCTGTGTCTCCCCTCTGACATTCCACTACCCTGATGTGTCCTTTTACCAACCTCTGCCTGGACCATCGAGATAGCTGGGTAGGTTGGTCAGCCTGCCTCAAGTCTCTCCCCATTCTAGTCCATCCTTTTCTCCACTCTCAAAATAGTACATGGTAAAAGTCTGACCACATCCTTTCCACTCCCCCCAATCAGTAAACTCTAGTGACTATGTGTCATCTCTAGGACCAGATATAGAATCCTGTCAGACATTCATAACCCTTCATACCCTGCTCCCTTCTTACCTTTCCATTCAACTTACACTTTACTCAACCCAAAGATCCAGCGATAATGGGCTCCTTCCTGTTGGTCATACAAGACCAC